>CM070552.1:31978320-32423204 GCA_036346405.1 Phyllostachys edulis
GATCTAGACCTCACGACTGCACCTTCGATAAACTCCTCCTCAATGTCGGTGAAGACTCCTCCTCTCGCTTGATTTATTTTAGCAAGCGTGAGTACACACCGCATCACAAGCCACACCACGTAAATACAAATATACATGCAAGCTTATTACAAGGAATGGCATTTTGTGGTTATTTTGAAGAAATGCAACATTTGCAATTGAATACAATAATAGATTGAAAGGTGTAAAACAAATAGACAATAATAATTTTTTTAACAGCATTGATTTCACAAAGACACACACACCTAACAAATTATTCACATAGCCATATGATTTAGATCACACACTCCCTTCCCAACACAGCTTTAAAGATCTACCCTCGTGAAATCCCGAGCATTGTCCATAACCGAGACGCGCTATTCAATAGATTGTTTACACTCTGCAGAGTTTGTACACTTTACCCACAAGAGACAACCAAGGTTGCAAGCACTAATCGTAATAAAGCATTTCGTAAACTTCATCTTAACATAGATGCTCCCGATGTGCTTATGTTATACCAAACCATACACAAGTATGGTACAACACACACCGTGGGACAGGAAGCGGCGAACTGCCCATGCATGCACTACATGGTAGCACACACCTCCACCCTATTCACATAGCCTAACCTACCGCCTCGAGCAACCAATGCCAAGAATTCATTTCTACTATGCTAGCCTGCCCCATACAGTATGTGGTCGCACAGAGGGCTCAGCTCAATGGCGCACAAAGTTCAAGTCCTTAAATAACCGAGGCAAGACTTCCATTGTTCTAACTAAGGCACACGACATTTGACACAGAGATTAATATTCCCATATCACATAGCCACCATGTCACACGCCTTCCACTTGCCTCCGCTAAACCTTTTCTCACCCAGCTTGATTTAAGTACAACACATGCCACAAAGACACATAGTGCACACAGATATTACAAAATTACATAGTCACTTAGTCAAGTTAATAATTGCACTTTACATGAATAGGTGATTCAGAGCATGGCTAAGCAATCTAATCGCACTAACCAAGCCACGTTGGTGCTATAGTATTTACTAACTAAATATCAACTAGAGTGACAACGATCAAGGCATAACAAGTTACACAAGGAAGGCATAATGATTGATTTAATAGCTAATCCCAAAAGCATTTAAATAATTACTTGAAATAAAATGCAATACTTTGAATTAAAATAATATTTGGAAAACTGGGATTTCAACATGGTCAAAGCATGACTTGCCTTGGAATAGATCTAGAATTGATCTTGGTCTTGATGTGTTCTTCTTCTTCAAATCTTCCCGAAGCGTCAAGTCTACTCAAAAACTAAGCAAACAAAAAATTAATAAATAACAGAGGCAAAACAACTCCAAAAAAATAAATAAAAATCTCCATTAAATAGATCTTGAATTCATAGGAATTTAGAAATTTGAATGGACTGATTTGGAGTTAGGATGCAAAAGTTATGAGGTTTGGAAGTTTGAATCTAAAGAAACCCTAAAATCAGAATTATATGAATTTCCCGAATTATTTCTCAACAGAAAAAATCAGAATATTGCGCAAGCATAACATCAGCGTGACGTCAGCCCTGGGGATTTGGGAAAAAAAATAAAAAGAAAATCCTGACATGTGGGGCCCACACGCCGCTGACACGGCCACGTAAGACCAAGTCCACCGAGCTCGATCTCGGGTCGGGCGAGGTGGTGCACCCACGCACGTAGGCCGGACGCGGGCGCCCACGGGCCGACACGCTGCGCTACGCAGGCTGTATGGCGAGGCGGACGCCGACATGGACGGCGAAGAGGCTGTCAGGCCGGATCCCAACCCAAGACGGGCGAATCAAGGCCTCACCCAAGGGCGGTGGTACAGGAGGTAGAGGGTGCGACGGGGTCACACCGAGGTGCTCACGGTGCTTGAGAATAACCGTATGCTCGGGCGGCGCAGGTTGAGCGGCGAGAGGCTTGGCCCGACGGCGACCAAGTGCTAGGGCGGGTGGCCATTAAACGAAGGTGACAGTGAGAAGCCTCGCCTGGCGATGCCGAGGTGTAGGCATTGAAGTTCCGCATGCTCGCGCGGCGAATCGCCACGGAAGTTAACGCGGCGAGATTGAATCTCCGAGCCTAGCGGCGGCTAGGGCGCGGCAGCGAGCAGGCGGCTAGGGTTCAGCGAGGCGCCGAGGGTCGGCCTCCTTAAATATGGCTGCTGGAGAGTCCAGAGCGCTGATGCCTAAAACAACAAGAAGAATGCGCAACAACCTCCACGATTTAAATCGAGACGAAGAACAAGAATAGGCGGGCCCGCCACATCACGGTTGGGACTTGGGCGAAGCGCGAGCGAGAAAAGTACGCAGGCGAGGCGCGCGAAATGAGCGAGGATCTCGCCGTTTAACTCAGACGGATGGCCCAAAAACAAGATGATGTTCGACTGCCTAATCGCCACCAAAATCGGGCCGCCCATTGATGCGATCCAACAATGACATTGACCGACGAAGAAAACACGCGGAGGAGAGAGAGAGGCCGACGGGGTCCGCTTGTCACTGAGAGGGCGCAAGGCTACAAGGGCCGCACAAATAAGGCCGGATGGGGAAAGAGGGTTTAGGCCCAAGGACTGTTAGGAGATTTTAAATAGCTTTTCCATTTTAGAAAATAGCGTAAATTCCAAATGGCAATAGAAATTAGCAAATGAACTTGGAAAAATTCTAGAAAAATCTAAAAATATATCCAAGCACATAGAATGCAAATAAAATAGTTTTGACCATTGTTCATGTTGACTTTAATCATATTAAATTATTTTGTTACTCAAAGTCCAATATTAAGCTTTTGAATTAAATTCAAACAAATCCAAATGGTGAATTTTCTCTCTACTAACTATTCAAAGGATTTTTAAAGCTCAGAAAATTGGGATGTTACAATACCCCCAGTATTAACCTTGGCAGGAGGGGTAGATTGCTGTTGGCAGTCTCGGGCGAAGTGCCCGAGCCCACCACATCTGAAACATGCCAAGTGGGTAGGTCTTGACAAGACCACCTTGGCCGACAGCGGAGATTTAGGCCGGAGTATGAGGCACCACTAGGTCGGCTTACTGGGGAGGGAGCTTGGGAAGAAGCGACTGACATGCCACCCCTGCTCGAAGAGCCAGTCTGAAAGGGTCGATGGCTAGAGGTTGGACCATTGAAGGTTCCCATCTTTCTCTTGTGGCTGGTCTCAAAGGCCTTGTGTTCGCTCTTGAGGAGCAAGGCTTTGTTGATCAGATGTTGAAAATCTTGGAAGTCATGAACGATCAACTGTACTCGCAATCCATCACGTAGCCCCTCCATGAAGCGGTCGATCTTCTCTTCCTCATCTGCTATATCATTCTGTGCATAGCGAGCCAGCTGATTGAACCGAGTGAGGTACTTAGCGACTGAGGAGTTGCCTTGCTTTAAGGTCCTGAATTCATTCTCTTCATCGATAACACTTGCGAGAATGAAGTTCCTTGCGGGCTTCGAACTCGCCCATCCTACTTGGCGCTACTTATGCTGTAGCTGTGCTTCTTCTTCGGCAAGCCATCGCTTAGGTTCTTCAACCACCTTGGCCGCTAGGTAGTTATCCCACCAGTCGGCGGCTAGTCCCGTGAGTTGGTTTGTTGCATGCACTACCTTGTCTTCCTCTCGACATTGAGCCAGAGTCAGCTTCTTCTCCATCGTGCGAAGCCAACCTTCAGCTTCCAGTGGCTCACTTGCACTTGAGAAGATGGGAGGTTTGGTCTTGATAAATTCTAAGCGGGACCCATGGTCAAGGCGCTCAAATGTTGACCAATAGCCTATTGCTTGTAATAGCTGGGTTTGTTGAGCCATTACTTGGGCCAAGTGGGATGCTTGTGGTGGTGTCAAAGGTTAGTGTCGTCTTTGGTCACGACCACTGCCATTTACCACAACCCGTATGCCGCTTCTCCTTGAGGCATCTCAAGCGAGAACTCTTTAGAGAGCAAGATGCTGCAACACAAAGTGATAACAGAAAAGAAGCCATCACAAGTCTACCCAATACTCATGACACAAAACAGCACGTTCAAGCCAACTGGTAAAAATCAAAGAGATGCATTTAGACCAAAGACGGGTTCTGCAAAACCGAGGGAAAAGAAACAGCCAGAAAAAACGAGAATAAAATACATATATGTACTTTGAAGGGCAGCTAAGCTGTTCCCTAGTGTGTAGTCTTAAGTTTCTATCGACCAGCTAGCAAAGGCTGATACCCTACAGTCGTGGGCTCTGATACCAAGTCTGTCGGACCCCAAATTTGGAATTTAGAATCCACTGTGTCAAACTGTGCTATTCCCTAGATCAGTAGATAGCACACACAGATACATTCTTGGACCATTCCTATAACCATGTAAGCTTAAAGCAGACCTACGGTCATATCTATAGTTACGACCATTCTTGGTCGAAAAAGAAAATCCGGGGAGGTCTTGAAGAGGTCCTGAAGGTCCTAGAGAGGTCCTGAAGAAGTCCTGAGGAGGTCCTGGAGTTGTCCCGAGGAGATCCTGGGGAGGTCTTGTAGAGGTCCTGAAAGTCCCAGAGAGGTCCTGAAGAAGTCCTGAGAAGGTCCTGGAGTTGTCCTGAGGAGATCCTGGGGAGGTCTTGAAGAGGTCCTGAGAAAGTCCTGTAGAGATTCCGAGGAGGTCCTGAGGAGTGGTCCTGTAGAGGTTTCGAGGAGGTCCCGAGGAGTGGTCCTAGAGATGTTCCGAGGAGGTCCCGAGGAGTGGTCCTGGAGAGGCTCCGAGGAGGTCCTGAGGAGTGGTCCTGAGAGGTTCCGAGGAGGTCCTAGGGAGTGGTCCCGGAGAGGTTTCGAGGAGGTCCTGAGGAGTGGTTCAGGAGAGATTCCGAGGAGGTCCTAAGGAGTGTTCCTGAGGATCACACCTGGTCGTAGGTGGTATGACTATACTCAGTGTAGACCGTGTTCGGGATGAATAGTGCTCGTAGGGGCAGTGCTCGTATGAACAATTGAGCAATACAAGCCCGCAACATAACATATCTATTTGTACATATCGGTCGCGTCTTGACCAATTGTTTTACAAAAGAGCCAATTTAAAATGTAAATCTTACAAAAGTCGAGTACGTAAACAAAGATAAGTGCGGAAGCAAAACAAGTCGTAGAGGGATCCATTCACTCTACCTACGTGCAAGCGATCGGGGTCCCGACCTAAGCTTCACCATTCACCATCTTACGTGCAACCTCCGAGTGGTAGTGGTAGTAGTAGGGTCTTAATCGCATGGGTCTGAAAGATTGTATTGGACGAGCCTGAGTACACAACCGTACTCGCAAGCCAACACACAATGCAGTCGTATAGATGCAGAGCTAGTCAAGGGAAGTTTTAGAGTTCTTTTATTTGCACAAAGCCAAGTTTGAACTAGATAAGTAGTACAAAATCCTAAGACTTAGCATTTTTAACAATCTATTTTCATAAATGAATTTTCATTTGTAAAGTACTAGTGGAGGTCCCACCTCCTATACCATTGAGTGGCACCATCCACCCAATGCTTGGGCTATCCCGTATTTACTAATGGTCCCCGACCAGGCTTTCTCAAATTCCTGGGGTCCCACCCCATCCTTCCTTTTCATCCCAAATGATTTTGTAAAAATGAAACCTATATCGAGCAAGTTCTCAACACCGCTCTTGACTGTGAGCATGGCTATCTAGATAGTTTTCTTACTCTGCAGAGTTCGCACACTTTACCCACAAGAGGTAATTGTCTTTATATATACACACACGTGTCCTTAGACATGTGAATCAAGGGGAGATTACTAAAAGACCTTTGCAATGCTCAACCTCGACGCACTCCATTCGCTACACTAAGGTTTCCACCGCCCGGAGCCACGCTCCCAAGAGGCCCCCTCTTGTGTTGTGCGGTTTCCGTGGCTTCGTTCTCCCCCGACTATCCACCCGCATTCCACCCAATGGCGGAGCCACGCCGAGGCGAGCAAATTAGTTGGCCAGGTCGTACCCATTATAGACTCGTGGTTGCACTATTTTTGCATGAGATGTCATTCCAAGATTCGGTCCTTAATTGACTCGGGTGGTACATCCACATACCAACATTCTTTCGTGCCCCCGGCATCAGCCACTCTTTCCAGCCACCTGAGTCGAAAACAGTTTTCAGGTTTTCTTTGTTTTGAAAATATTCTTTAGTCCAACATACCAGCCAGGCTCCCAACCTCGACTGCCCCAAATCACTTTCAAAAAGTTTTTAATGATTGTGGTCGGGCAGTTTAATGCTTGCATGACATTGTATCTAAGCAAGGCTAAACATGACACTTAGATACAGACTTATTAACTAGTATGTAATCCATTAAGTCTAGAGTGACAAATGATAATGTCCAAGTTTAAGGATGGAAAGTTTATACACAATTATTGTTAAGGCATTAACTGTGAGCTAGACCAATATAGTTGGATAAAACATAGCAATGCAATTTCATAATTTAAGGCAACATAATTTGTAAAAGGTAGGTGCAATATGATCAAAGTGTTGACTCGCTTTGATCGGGGTTTTGCTGATCTTGTCCTGGATCAATCGGAGGATCTTCGGGCGCTTCATCTTCTATATACGCAAGAATAACTAGAAGTGAAATAAACCCCGAGAAACTCAATTTAACATCAACAATCAAATAAACTCCAATAAGTCCAAATACATTCAATGATAGGAAACACTTAGAAATGAAACACTCATATCTGGTGACAATTTAGAGAGTCTCAAACCAAGGGTCTTAGACTAGGTTGACTGAAGCTATAGATGAGTATGGTCAAAACACAATCGTTGAGCTGTGTACTCAAAGCACCATGGTCGAACTGTGTGTTCGAACCACAGTGGTCGATCGAGTGATCGAAACTCAGGGGTTGAACTGAGTGGTCGAAACACAGTGGTCGAATAAGTAATCGAAACTCAGTGGTTGGACTAAGTGGTCGAAACACAGTTGTCGAACCACAGTGGTCGAACTGTGTGGTCGTGGAGGTGTTGTGACCAGGGGAGTTCGTGGAAGTGCTATGACCTAGGGAGATCGTGGAAGTGCTATGACCTGGGGTGGTTGCGGAGGTGTTACGACCAGGGGGGCCGTGGAAGTGTTATGACCAGGGGAGGCCGTCGAAGTGTTACGACCACGGGGAGGTCGTGGCGGCGCTATGACTAGGGGAGGTCGTGGAAGTGCTACGACGGGGGGAGGTCATGGAAGTGCTACGACTAGGAGAGGTCGTGGAAGTGCTCCGGCCAAGGGAGGTCGTGAAAGTGCTATGACCAGGGGAGGTCGTGAATGTGCTAGTCGAAGGAATCTTTGACCACTGGAGTTCTTCTGTCCAATTACTTGGGAATGTGTTAGATCCTCTGGTAACTTTCTACAAAGGAGAGATACGACTAGATGTGGTCGGAGGAGGTTTCGGTCGTGCATAGTCGAAGGAGTTTCGACTACGTGGTCGTAGAAGGCTTTAACCGTGCATAGTCGAATGAGAGAAATATTCGACTACACAACAGTACTCGAAAGAAGAAAAGGTTCGACTGCTTTAACGCGATCGAACGAGACAGTGAAAAAGCCAGAGAAAGAACCAGAGAAACATTGGAGAAAGAACAGGGTAGCTCGAACAAAGAGGAGCATCTGAGCCACTAAGAACCTACCGGTACTATGCTGGGGAAACGAGCTAGCCGAAGCTGGGCTGACGACGGTGGACCACGATAGCGAGAGGAACTCTATAGTAGTGGCTTGAGGAAGGAAAGCAGTCTTCAATCTTCAAGGTAGCTCCATAGAAGCAGGTAGATGGTCCTTAAGAGATGTCTTGAAGTATTCTGGTCGGAGGGGAAGAAGTACGAGGCCAAAGGCAACCCTGATGGGCGTCGACGACGAAGGCGGTGTCGTGACGGCGCTCGGCCGAAGCGAGCGCTTGAGCCTGACTGGAGCTCGAGTTCACTTGGGGAAGGAAGAAAGTGAGGCTAGCACTAGAATGACGAAGAAAGCCAACAAGGGCTTGGAGCAACTATGTATAGGCACTTTGGCTCAGCTCGACACGGAGGAGTGGTTGGTGCTGTTGACGGAGTGGCAGCATAGTGCAGCTGAGTAATGGTTGGAGTGACAGCTATTAATGGCCGAATGACAAAATTTTATACTTACTGAAATTCTGAGCTTTGCTTGAAGGGATTCTCACACGATGACAGATAAGAATCTGACATTAGTTAAATAATTCTAATTGGACTTGTGCTAGCAAAAGAGAAAGTTCACTCAAACAACTCTCTAAATATGCGGTCAAGAAGAACAACACTAGCTATCACATAAAAAGTTTTAAAAATCCAATATTTTTGAATTTATGGATTTTTGGGCAGTTACAGCTTGGCCTCCTCGTTCTGGCCGTCTCGATGAGTTTTGCCCAAAACCACATGTGTCACGTTGTGTTCCCAGCCATCCTCTGCAAAACCCATCAATGAATTCCTCCCCTGGGGAGCACCGTCTTGTTGTTTCTTTCTGCCCGTTCGAGAACTCATACACCGCCATTGCCATTCTGGCTCGAATGCGCTCCTCTACAATTCTTTTTACCCAGAGCATCCCTATTCTCCCCTCTATCTCGTCCCACCACTCATTCTTCCTCTCCTCCCCCTGGTCACCGCCTCCACGTCGACTTCCCCACGCTGCCTCTGGTCTACATTGCCAGACCTCCCCAGTTACTCCTCGCCACCATTGACTGCGCTAGTAAGCTACCCTCAGCACCCTGGTTCTCATGCTCCCTCAAAATCCGCCCCTCTTCCACCCGTGCGCCGTCGCCGCTCTCCTTCCCCCATCCTGGCCACCATGCACTGTCACCCGATCGCCACCGAGCACCTTAGGATGAGACATCACCACCCATAGGGTCCCCTCCCTTCCCCAGTTCCATTTTAGCGCTCTCCGCCATCATTGTCGCTTGCCATCGCTGGCGTCAAGCCCCACCTTGGCTGCCAAGGTTGCTCCCCTGTTTCTCCTCTCATCTGCTCTGTCTGTGTGTGTGTGTGTGTGTGTGTGTGTGTGTGTGTGTTTGTATATGACAGACTGAAGTGGGGGTCCACTTGTAAGTAGCTAGCTAGCAGTTAGTGCAGTGTAAATGAGCCACTAACAATGGACCCACAGGTAAGTTGGTTAGTAAATTAAAGGGCAGTAAAATCAATTAGTGTGGAGGTTAATTAAAAGTAGTATGTCACTAGCAATCAAATTAAGCTAATTAGGAATCAAGTGAGTAAAGAGGAGGGACAGAGTAAGAGAAGGATAGAGGGCACGATGGGAAATTGACATGTTTCATATGGAGAGATCGAGTCAAACGGTTTGACTTGATACCGTTAAGGCTCTAGGGTGTCGGAGGGTGACAACAGTTGCAATTTTCGAAGAAATTTTGCGAAGTAGTGGCACAAACTGAAAATGCAATTGAAGCAGTGTCATGAAACAAAAAATTACCCTTTTTAGAAAGCCAGCATGCACTGTATGCATGACACTCTGACTGAAATGTAAGTATAGTAAACAAAAGGACATTGATTTTGTGCGGTTAAGTGCATATGCATCTATATTTGGTTTTGTATTCCTGCACTTGCAAAATACGATTTTATATATATATGTATATATATATATATGTATATATGTATATATATATATATATATATATATATATATATATATATATATATATATATGTATATATGTATGTATGTATGTATGTATGTATGTATGTATGTATGTATGTATGTATGTATGTGTGTGTATATATATATATATATATATATATATATATATATATATATATATATATATATATATATATATATATATATATGTGTGTGTGTGTTGCCTAACTCCTCGGGAGTATGTACTCCCGCTTCCAATATACCACTTAAATACACATATTATACTTCTTTATCATTTCCAGAATACTTAAATACTAATTATAAGATACTCCAATACGACTTAATTGAAAAATTTTCATTAGAGTCCTTTGTTTTTTTGCTATATACCCTTTTTCATATATAAAAGAAGTATACACACAAATTTTGCTATAAAAAGTGAAATTTAATGAAATTTTTCATGGAACTCACTTTGAGGTATCTTATAATCATTATTGGAGTATGCTCAAACAGATAAAGAGGTATCGTCATACGATTTAAGTGGTATATGAGAGGTGGGAGTACGTACTCCCAGGAGTACCATACCATTTTTCTATATATATATATATATATATATGTGTGTGTGTGTGTGTGTGTGTGTGTGTGTGTGTGTGTGTGTGTGTGTGTGTGTGTGTGTGTGTGTGTGTGTGTGATAATAGGTTTGCACCCCATTTCCATTAAAAGGAAACATAGTTACAAAAAAAGTTTACAAGCTGACCAAGCTAAACAAAGATTACAGACTTGGGCTTCACCCACAAATACAGATGCATTAAACAAGCAGCCTTGAGCCTAAAAGGACTACTAAGTTTTTAGAGGTGGAGCTCAAAGCCCCAAACCAAAAGGAAATATTAATAGCTTCCATCACCCAATCTGCTTGTCCATGGCGCCCATCTGTCTTTAGCTCTAAAAACTTCAAAAGCAACCTTCCCAATTGCTCTAGCGCCCTTGCGAAGCAATTCTCGTTCTTCCTCCTTCTGAAAATGGGACCGCAGTTCAATCCAGTGACAAATGGTATGTATAACTAAGATGGGTTCCACAAGCTATTTTTTATTGGAACACACTAAGTTGCGCACTTTCCAAATGCTCCACAAAATGGCTGCTACACCAACCACCACCAGCTTCCTAGTATTCGTAGAAAACTTAACTACCCAGCTAGAGAAATATCTGCTGGAGGGCTAGGCAGGCCAAAAGTGCAACTCACGATATTCCAAATGTATCTCGATAAAGGACACTGCAAGAACAAATGAGTAATACTTTCTTCGGCCCCACAAAACATACATTCTTTGTCCCCTACCCAACCCCTACGCATAAGGTTATCTTTGGTCAAAATGCTTTGCTTCAGCACTAACCAAAGAAAGACCTTAATCTTTAGGGGTAGTTTAACCGCCCAATGAAGTTTTGTGGGAAATGAATACTTTGCATCCTCAGCACATTGTAGAAAGATTTAACAGAAAAGGTTCCCGAAGGCAACCAACGCCATACCAACCTATCTCGTTCCTCCTTCAATAGCACCCCTTACACTCTGCTAGGAGCCTATTCCATAGAACAATTCCTTCCCCCCACAACATCCTTCTAAATCAGACATTTCTAAACTCCTGCTGGATCGCCCTTGCTACAGAAATATTTTTGGAGGTGGTAATGCTATAGAGCCTTGCATACTTTACTGAGAAAGGTACATCCCCAAGCCACAGATCCTCCCAAAATCTGGTTCTAATGTCATCTCTCAGTTTTCTCTTACAACAAGATAAGAATAAGTCTCTTATCCCTAGCACACATTTCCAAAACCAAAAATCCCCCACCTTAGGTACCACATGAGCCAAGGTTTTCTTACTAAGATACTTCCTCCTGAGCATCTCTTGCCATTGACCATCCTCATTCTCCAACCTCCAAAGCCATTTCCTTAGCAAAGCTAAATTCATAGTTCCCAGGTCTAGGATACCCAATCCACCCTGGTCTTTAGGCATACATACCATTGGCCAACCAAGCAAATGGTATTTTTTTTTCTTGCCTCCATCTAAATTCCATAAAAATCTGGATCTAATAGATCCATTTTTTTCCTAACCCCCACTGGGATCTTGTATAAGGACATCATATATAAAGGAAGGCTGCTAAGAGATGAGCTCACTAACACCAGCCTCCCTCCTATTGATAATAGTTTCCCCTACCAACAACATAGTTTGTGCTCAAACTTATCCTCGATCCTCTTCCAATCTCTATTTGTAACTTTCTTCCTATCCACAGGAACCCTCAGATATTTAAGAGGTAAAACTCCCACCTTACATGTGAAGATTTCCTCGTAAACGTCTTGCCTCATTCCCGCTGATCCAAAACAGAACATTTCACTGTTATGAAAATTGATTTTCAGACCTGAAACATGCTCAAATAAGCAGAGAATCAGCTTCAGGTTCTTTGCACTTTCTACATCATCCTGGACAAAGAAGATTGTATCATCTGCATACTATAGCATTGCTAGACCATCATCAACTAAATGAGAATTCACACCTTTAATCAGCCCCTACCCTTGAGCTCTCCTGACCAGAAGAGCTAAGATATCCCCTACAAGGTCAAACAACATAGGTGAAAGAGGATCACCGTGCCTGAGACCTTTGTAAGTTCTGAAGTAGGGGCCAAAATTCTTGTTAACCTTCACACAGACTCTCCCACCACTGAGGTGGGAAACCTTTCATACTAAGAGTTTGAAAAAGGAAAGGCTATTTCACTTTATCGTAAGCTTTTTCAAAATTAACTTTGAACAGAACCCTAGACAATTTCTTTGTGTGCAGTTCGTGCAAGTTTTCATGCAATGTTAACACCCCATCCATGATGAATCTGCCTTTGAGGAAAGATGTTTGAGTTGCGGTAATCACTTTATCAACAATCTGGACAATCTGGTAGCTAATACTTTAGTTAGAACTTTATAGGTAACATTGAAGAGACAAATGGGCCTAAAGTTCTGGATTCTATCTGCATTTTCCTTTTTTGGCATCAGAGAAATCATGCCATGGTTAAGTCTGGAAATGTCCAGCTTCGGCACAAAGAGCTCATCTAGCATGTTTTTGGGATCAATCTTCACTAAAGACCAGAATTTCTGATAGAATTTAGCTGGGAAACTGTCTAGGCCAGGGGCTTTATTCACCTCCATGGAGAACACAGCCTCTTTTAACTCCTCTATGCTGAAATCTTGAGTCAACGACAAACTCATTCAGCTAGGGGATGTCAACCAAGTTCAAATAAATACTAGTATTATCTAGAGATCCGAATAGATCCTTGTAAAAATTGGTAACAAAAAAAATATAGAAAGATTTTGCCTTCTTTGCAAGATCATACATTCTAGCGTGTCTACCCCTTCGGGTAACAAATTTAGAAAGATTTTAGGAATTTTTGAGGCGTGAAAATGCACCTTTTGAAACGTAGGCGCGCATGAACTTCAGTCCAGGTTTTTATTTCGGTAAATGACTAAAAATCAGATTTGTTCGATCGACTGTGTTACTCGCTGACTCAACAATAGTAACTTCATCTTTGGCAAAGCAGTAACTTTATCAAATCAGCGTACTGTGGTTGTACCGCATTGACACAATCAGAGACTTTCAATGCGCCTGGCACGTCGCGGACAGGACATGTACTGCCTGGACGCAGCAGTGCCAGTGGCAACCGTTGCGCAGCTAGCTAGCTAGCAGCACCATGGCATGTTATTCCGTGGACTGCACGCGCCTTATTCACGCCTTACGGCAGAACGCCGGGGACCGCGATGCGAGCGGGAAAGCAAGAGGAGCATGCATGGCAACGGCGTTTACACTGGCCGGACTGGACCGACCGGCGCCGCGCACCGTGCAGCTAGCGCAGAGCAGCCGTGGAGGGCCTCGTCGATCTCCAGTAGGCGCGCGAACGCTATAGCCGGGGCCTGAAAGCCGTTCGCGATCGAGTACTACTCACGCTGTGCGTGACTAGGCTCTGGTCCACAGCCATAACTGTGTAGGCTGTAGCAACGTATCGTGATGCTACCGGCTGCCGGCCAAATATCGCATCCGATCCCTATTCGCATCGCATGGTCCATATCGGCATCGTCACACATCACAACGTACGTCCGCGCCCCGAAACGGAGCAGGGCCATTAAATTGGACGTGTCAACCCACTGTGCATGCACATACACGGCCAGCTAGCTATCGATCGAGTAGACACTATGCGTTGGATCGGTGCGTCATGCGTGCATGTGATGAGCGTATGCGACTGTGCTGACTGTGCACGGCACGGTGGGAGCCTGCCGGAGCTAGCGACGTGGCTCGCACTGTTTGCACAGCCCAAAAACCGTACGTGCACCATTGGTGCGTGTCGTGAATTATCACGATCGTCGCGGCTTGCTGCTTCGTGGGGGTACGGCAAAACGCACGTACCAATGTACCATGCATGCATGATAAACATTTACAGGCACTGTGCAATTAATCCATCGTGTATTGATTGATACTAGATCCATAAGGATGGATGGACGGACGGATGGGTGGCTCTGGGTTAACCGAAGCGGCCGTGCCGGGCCAGTAATGTACTCCTACTACACAGTGGTAGCTCCTACAAGGATCGTGCTGCATTATGGGCGGGATCGCGAGCGGTCGGGGGCCCTGCACGCAAGGCTGCAATGTACTCTCAATGTACTACTGGTACCAGCACATTAAGGCATGTATAATGAGATGACATGAACCGTTTATAATCCCTGTCACGTAAGATTTTTAATGATATAGATGAGAGAATACAAACAGAGAGAATAAATTTGTTGACATGCAACAAACAATCTATAAGATTTCTAATGATGTAGATGAGAGAGTACAAACAGAGAGAATAAAATTGTTGACATGCAACAAACAATCTATAAGACCCTTACAGACGGTTTTTTACTGTTGTATCCATGTTGCCCGTACAATTTGTAAGGTTATATATAGATAGCTTATTGTATGTGTTATCTTTAATTTTATGTGTAGATGACATTGGTATGTACCGTTGTACAGGCCCTGCATCAGGGGTGGACCTACTAATATGGCAAGGTCTGGTAGATGCCAGACCTCCTTCCCGTCGCCGACCCCCCTACCCCTCGGTACTTTCGCTCCTAGGTGGTCCAAGCAAGCACCGGCCACCGGCGTTGACGCGTTGTTGAAGATGAGATCTGACGATGATTAAAACCTCTATGTATTATTTTAATACATAATAAAAGACCATACGTCTTCATGGTCGTAACCCCTAAGACTAACGACCTCCAGGTCGTTAGTATTCTAAAGGTTACTTATGGGTACCACAGTGGGATGAGGCTTTGTGCCTAATCCCGACCGGATAACCGCCGTAAAATTCTTGGATCGGTATTTCTTATCGTATGATAAATGGAACACGTGCTATCGCTCCAAACCATGCGATGGTACAACCACGAGACATCGACTATTAACCATCCTACGGTTAAGCTTTTCACAGTAACCGCAAAGAAGTTAGCACGCTGTTAATCGCTTCCACCGTTCCGACCGGTCGTAACGTTTCACCAGGACGTCTTCTCGAGTAATGCGCCACCTCTTCGAAGTTATTTAAAGGTGAAGCGCAGAAGACGAAGGGCCAGAACACAACAAGACCAAGACCAACAAAGACAAGAACAACGACAGTTCAGCAGAATACACGAAGCCTAAGCGGTGGAATTAGAAGCTAGATAATCGGACTTAGACTCATATTCTAAGTCGATTACCCGATGAGACATTCCCCATTCGGTGTAATTCTGGGTAGTACTTAGCCACATCTTGTAAAACCCGTTCATATCAATCAAGAGCGACCCCATTCCATTCCGTGATATTCCACGCCATTTTCCTCGCTCATTTTCGTAAGATCGGCGACTTGATCGCCGACAACGTATGCCGTCTGTGGGGAAGAAGGCGTAAGTTTCTGAAGAAAATTCTTCGCTCAAGAAAATCCTCGCCCAAAATCTCGCAATCGCTCATGCGACTATGCCCGAGTTTGGGATGAGGAAAATCGGTTCGATTTGGCGGACTACGCCGACCTCGACATGGAAGGATGTATCCGCGCCATGGAAGAAAATGGCAGTCATCCTCCTCTTCCTCCTCCGCGGCTCGCCGCCGACGTTAGCGAGGCCGACCGGATGGATGAAGATGCGCCGCCACTCTCGGTGCATAACCAGAGAACCGCCGTTCGACCAGATTCGGAATGCCGAGGATCTCTTCAAGCCCGGTCTTCTCGGCCGTGAAAACAGAAGAAATTTCAGCCCCATCACCCGAAAACTCTATACCATTGATGAAATCATGGCTGAAAGATACTCTCCTTCGGCTTCTGGCAATTCCAGGAGTCAACCGTCACTTGGTAACGGTGTCGATGAAACCTCCACTGGTCGTAGGCCATGTGGGGATGATCACACTCAGCATACGATCGGCGATTCGTCGGATCAGGCTAAGAAGACCTCAGGAAGTGCTCATCTCCGACCGATCTCCATCGTGGAAGATTCTGGCAGAAGCACTGACAAGCTCTCCATTAGTTATGATGGAAGCTCATCGGAAGATCAATGCTGGAAGCACGAAGTCAACGCGATCGGAGATGAAGATCAAGATGCCCTGCACGGTCCTACACTCTACCACGCCATCACGTGTTGTTAGAGATGATCCGGACGCCAAGCACCAACTTCCGGAGGCAACGGAACTAATCGACGCCAATCGCTTAACTCGCTTGCATCGCTTCCACCCAGAGTGACCGATGGGATCGAACAAATCAAAGGTCGGGGAAGGTTCGACAGCATACACCTACGACCAAGATGAACCCCGAGACCTTCTCAGAATCGTCTACAAAACTTGCGGCGTATTCAAAACATGTTAAATAATTCCGATCCTACTCTAGCGAGAACGCCTAGTTTTGTACAACTCGTGGGTCGGTATCCAAATTCTCCAATGACCATGCAATAACGCAGGCGTGTCGAGGAATGAGGGTTTCAGAAGTCGGACTATGACTTCATCCCAGCGCTCCTCCCTCGGCGAGGGACAACACGGTCATACCGAGCGATCGATCGAGACCTCCTCGGCGATTCCGACCAAGGAGTCACGAGGGAAAGGTTATTCCAAGAAGCTACCCCCATCAGTCGAGAGGAACCACCACTAGGACCTAACGATCTCGACATCGCTTGAACCAAGTGGCGGTCGGAGGCATCATATCAAGAATCCACGATCGGATCGGTACGGAGTTCCAGCGTCCCAATCTTAGGGATCGGTCTCCGGCCGACATAAATCCGGCACCTTCCCGGAGAAGACGCCATGAATCAATCACAGTTTATCAAGCCTTCTCTGCGGGGCTCCAAGTCGTGCGTTAGCCTAACCGGTTCCGACGCTAACTTGGACAAATTCAATGGAACTCAAAACCCATTGGAATTTCTCCAAATATATACCACCGCCATCGTGGTTGGTGGCGATGAGAATGTAATGGCCAACTATTTACCCACCGCGCTCGAAGGGTCCGCCTTGGCGTGGTTGTTAAACTTACCTGGCCGGATCAATATATACTTGGGAACAACTATGTGATCTTCGATTGCCAACTTCGAGTGCGTCTGACGATACAGGAAGGAGGACGATCTCCACGTAATCCGGCATGGATCTCGATGAGACTTTACGTCAATATATCAAGAGGTTCACCAGTTCGTAACTCTATACCCGGTCGCAGAATCCTCTCATTATTCAAGCTTTTAAAAGCAGTGCGAGGAATCGGCGGTTCACGGAGGACATAGCAATGAACCCTCCAAGAACAACCGCTGAGCTTTTTGATATGGCGGACAAGTATGCCACCGCTAAGCTAAGCAATCGAGTGGTGTGAAGCCATTGATCGGAAAGACAAGATTCCCACCGGCTTTGACAAGCAGGAGAAAAAGAACAAGAAGTCTCTCAAGAAGAAAAAGAACCGCAGACCGACGACAAAGAAGTCCTCGCCGCTCGAGAAAAAGTTCGGAAGGGCAAGAAGGACTATGCTTGGCCGAAGCAAGGCAAAAGCTCTCGATCAAGGATTCCAGATTTAACAAGAAGTGGTGTCCACTTCACCAAAGCAGAGGGCATGATCTGCGACTGTCGTGTTTGGCAAAAGAAACTGGAGGATTATTATGCAGTAAGGACCATTTCCTTGCAATACAGAACATGGAGAAACGAGCTCCAAAAAGGACAAGGATGGCGACGAAGAGATGGAGTACCGTGATCCCCAACACACACCAACATGATTTTTGGAGGATCTTCTTCATACGAGTCCAGACGTCATCCAAGGCCATGGAGCGAGAGGTCAACCTAGTCGAATCTCCGATCGTAATCAAGCACTTTCGAAGTGGTCTGACACCGCAATATCCTTCAAAGAAAGACGATCGCCCATCCCATCGACTCGACCGGGTAGGTTCCCTATCGTTGTTCAACCAACCATTAATAATTGCTCGGGTTAATCGGGTCTTAGTAGATGGGGTAGTTCTTTGAATATATTATTTGTGGGAGCTTTAGAATAAATCAGGTCCTCATGTCAAAGGTGAAACACATGAAATATGCTTTTCATGGCATAGTTACGGTTTCTACCGCTAAACCGATAGGACAAGTTTCCTTACGATTCGTTCGGAAGCCGACAACTTCCGAGCAGAGAGGATTCCGTTTGATGTAGTAAACTTGAATCCGCGATACAACGGAATTCTCGGTCGACCAAAGATTAGCAAAATTCTTGATAGTCACGCATTACGGTTATCAAAGTTTGAAAATGCTGGGGCGAAGGAGTCATCACTATTCGAGGAGATCGAAAATGACTTATGTATGCGATCGAAATCCTTTGCCTTTGGTTGATGAACTTCCGACCGAGAGGTTAACCCGACTCCCATGCGTGTCAAGCACTCGAGGCCAAAGATGACACCCAAACCATCCGACCGGACAAAGGAGGTACCACTCGACAAAAGCGCTTCTCGGACAAATATCAAGTCGTCACATGGGTCAGACATCGGACCCAACCGCCCAAGAAGATTCAGTCGAGGCAAGACTCGACCCTAAATAGGAAGAGTCGCTCGTCTCCTTTCTCCGGCGAATCAGGGCGTGTTTGCACGGCAAGCGTCCGATATGCTCGAGTCCCCGGAGGTGATCGAGCATGTGCTTGCTCTCGGCCGACAAAAACCGATCAAGCGAAACTACGACGTTTACTTTTGACGGAAGGAAGCAATCGAATGGAGATTGACAAGCTTCTCAAAAGCTGGATTTATTAAGTGAAGTCGACCACCCACGATGGCTTGCCAATCTGTAATGGTTAGAAAAACAATGGGAAATGGCGAATGTGTATCGACTTTACAGATCTTAATAAGGCTTGTCCGAAGGATGACTTTCCTTCCTCGCATTGATCAACCGGTAGACTCTACTTACGGGTGCGAGTTACTAAGTTTTTATATGCGTATTCGTGGTACCACCAGTTAGTATGTGTAAAGAAGATGAGGAGAAAACTTCTTTCATCACCCCATATGACACTTACTGTTATATTAAGATGCCATTTGGTCTCGAAAACGCTGGTGCAACTTTTCAAAGATTGATGCAAAAAACCTTTAGCCCACAAATCGGTCGGAATCTAGAAGATTACGTTGACGATCTGATCGTAAAGGCCACCAATTGGCGACCACATTCTGACTTACAAGAAACTTTTAATAACTTGAGAAGACATAACCTCAAGTTAAATCCGGAAAAAAGTGTGTGTTCGAGTTTCTGTTTGGAAAACCGCTTTCGGTTTCCTAGTTTGGCTAGAGGTATTGAAGCAAATCCGGCCAAAATTGCGACCATCGACGGATCGCCCTCGACCACGAAGAAGGAAGTCCAAAACTAGCCTAACAGTATGGCGTCGTTAAGTCGTTTCATAGCAAGGTTAGGGAAAAAGGATTACCTTTCTTTAAACTTCTTCTAAACATGAGAGTTTTGAGTGGACTAAAGAGGCAAGCGATGCCTTTAAGGAACTTAAAAGTACCTTACAAGTACCGGTTTTAGTTTCTCCGAGATCGGAGAAACATTGCTAATCTACGTGGCGGCAACACCACGCATGCTTAGCGGTGTAATCGTTGTAGAAAGGAATAATATCCAATGACAAGTCTATTACGTGAGCGAAGTCTTACATGGACCAAAGGAAAGATACCCACAGGTACAAAAGTTGCTCTATGACCTCCTTATGTCTTCAAGAAAGCTAAGGCACTACTTTCGGGCCCACAAAGTGGTCGTACCTACTGGATATCCTCTTGGTCAAGTCCTTGGAAACGAGGAATCATCGGATTTAATAGCCAAATGGGCGGTCGAGCTAGGGCGTTCGATCTCCATTTTATTTCACGAATAGCAATAAAGTCCCAGGCAATAGCAGAATTCATCGCCGAATGGACGAACCCTGAACCCACCCAAGGACTCGAGTACGAACACCACGACGAGTGGACATTGTATTTCGGCGGTTCCTTGATGTTACAAGGATCGGGGATGAGTGGTCTTGATATCCCTCTTGGCGAACAAATCAAGCACGCCATCCAAGAAATTTTCCGCCACCAATAATGTGGCGAGAATATGAAGGTTTATCGGCGGGACTCGGCGGCTTCGTTCGCTCGGGATTCGCAGATTACTAGTGAAAGGCGATTCTCAACTAGTAGCGAATCAAGTGGGAAAAAGTATCAATGCTTGAGTACCAAGATGTCATCTTATCTGGCGGAAGTCTGAAAACTCAAAAGCACTTCTTCGGTTTTCGGATCAACATATTCCTAGAAAGGAAAACTTTCGGCGGAACCGGTTGGCGCGGATGGCCTCCACGAGGTCGGCCGTCCCTTGGGAGTTTTTCTCGAGCAACTCAATTCACCCTCGAGTTGAGCCTTGAGAACATACATGATTCTTTGCAAGTTGAACAAACTAATCAAGGGAACATGGATGCTCCACAGTGTCGTTGACGGTTGGTATTGCACGATCAAGGTAGAGATCGGATGACATCGATCTACAATTATCTTGACATGACACAATTCGAAAGATGATGTAGAGGCCGATCATATAGCACGAAAAAGCCAAATCATACACTCTAATCGAGCGTATCTTGTATAAACGAGGATCTCATGGAGTGTTGATGAGATGCATATCTCAAACGGATGGTATTAGATTGCTAATCGAAATCCATGAAGGCGTCAGGAGCACACCATTCCTCTGAGAACCACAGTCGGTAAAGCCTTCCCAAGAAGGCTATTAGTGGCCAATAGCCTTCATGATGCAAAAGAGCTTGTGATGAAGTGTGTACAATGTCGGGTTTCATAGCCGATAAGTACACCACCAAAGACAAGCCTTATAATGACAAAATTTCCATTTTGGTTAAAGTTTAAAACTTATTTGAATTTGTGAATTTTCCGAAATTTTAAAAGCTTGTCTTTAAATTGTTAAAGCCAAAAAGAAATTTAAGTTCAAAATCTATTGTCAACTTTAACTTGGAATAATTTTATTTAAGTCACAACAATTCTAGGAGCTTAGGTGATTTTTCCTGGAATTTTTGGGATTAATCTGCTATTTTCTAAAGCCTAAATGGATTTTCTGGATTAAATGAATTAGCAAATCAATTAAAAATTCTAAACCAATCCTTGGGCCAAAACTCCAGCCAGACGCCCAGCCCGCTGCACTTCCTACCATAAACCCCAATACGCCAACCGTTGGATCTAAATCCAACAGTCAAGACCTGTGCACCAATACCTCTCTCTCTCTCTCTTTGGCCCACTTGCCCCACTCTCCTCTCATGCCGCAGGCTCATGACCTTCGTCCCCTCGCGTTCTTCTCCATGCTGACCACCGCCTCAACCGCCATGACATGGGCGTGAAGCTCACGAACGGCTCTCAACCACCCCGCTTTTCTCCGTCGGTCAAGCCGACCCGCGCCCACGCCGCCACGAGCCCCACCTGTTTCCCTCCGCGAAGCGGCGCACGAATCGCCGCAACCGTCACCCACGACCCCACGTCATCACGCCGCTTAGGACCACCGGCCCCTATAAATGGGAGCCGGTGCGCAAGCATCCTCACCCGCCGCCATCGCTCGCTCCTCCTTTTTCCCTCTGTCGCGGAATGGAGATCGTCGCCGTCGGCCACCGCGAGACGCCGCCGACGCGATGCCGCCGCCGTCGGCGCCGGTCTCGCCACCACCACTAATCGCATCGCCGACGCCGCCTTGCCAAAATCTTCGCCCTCGCCGCGTCGGAGACCCCAGAAGGCAAATGTCGCCTTCAACCGTAGCCGCCGCTCAAGCTTCGCCGCCGCCGCTGTTTCGCCGCAACCTCGCGCATCTCCGGTGAGCATCATACTCGGCGTCACTCCTCTCGCGTTTGGCAAAACCCACACGCCTCGCCATGGCGGCGTAAGCGCCATGAGGCCATCATCGAGCACCACCGCAGCGTCAGCGGCTGGCGTGGCTCACCACGTCCTCCCACATCGGCGCCACATCGGCTAATCCCACGGGCCGCCACGTGGCAACCACATCGATCTTGACGTGCCACTTGAGCTAAGCCCGTGGACCAAGTCCACATGGACTGTCATCGACACAAAGGCCCCAATTGTCGGTTTTAAATTTTAATTATTTTAAATCCCGAAATTCCATCTTTGGCCAAGATTATGCATTAATAGATTTTCCTTTAGAAAAATAATTCGGGAAATTGTTTAAAAGGCAGATTTAGGATTTAAATTGTAAAATTCATAACTTATTCATCCTAGCTCCAAATTAGATGATTCAAATTGCTAAATTCTTAGAAAATTATTATCTAACTAAATAAAATATAATTACTCAATTTGGAGTTCATTTTAGTTCTGTTTTAGAATTTAGAAATTCATTTAAAATCCAAATTTAGATTTAAATTTGTAAAATTCATATCATCTTATTTCCACTCCAAATTTATTGAATTAAATTTCTAAGATTTTGTAAAAAGATTATCTAGCTTAATAAATTAAAATTTGTTTATTTGGAATTAGTTTAAATTGTCTCTTTTGAGTTAAAACTATTTAAATTGCAAATTTAGAATTTAAACTAGTAAAATTCATATCTTTTATTTCCTAATTCCAAAATTTAGTGTTTCAGACTTATAAAGTCTTCTAAAATTATTATCTAGCCAAATAAAGTATAATTATTTTATTTGGAGTTAGTTTAAACTATTGTCTTGTTTTTATTGGAATTTCAATTGATTGTCGTATTTTCACGTTTAGATTACTGATTTATTAGGAATTTGATTCTTCCAAGAATTAGAATTTCAAGACTTCAGCGAAGGCAAGTTATACTTTGATCATCTTGCACCTACTATTTTAAAGTTATTTAAATTCAGTTTTCAAATTATTAAGTGCATGCATACTTTTATTCAAGTATTTTAAATTCTGTTTAAATGATTAGATATTCCAACTTTGTCCTTGTATGGCCAAAATTGAATATTGAAATGTCATCCCTTGTCCCCATAGATAAATTGTTTGGAAATGCTTAGCAAATACTTAGACCATGATTTTGATTTTGGGGAGGATTTAGCCAAATCTTTACAAACTTATTTTAACTTGAACCTATGGTATTGTCTTACCATAGATTTGTTGTAAAGGTGGTTTTACTAAATAAAATAAAGATGGTTTGGACTTGGGTGTAACGGATGAAAGGTGGGTGCAGGTTTATGCACGGGTTTAATCTGGTTAGGATTAAAGCCCAGGGTTTAATTTGAAAGACGCCCAACTCAATTAAGGACCGGCCTTTGAGCGTTCCTTTGCTATGCCAAAACGTACCACCACATGTCCTGTATGGGAAGGACTGGCTTAATAATTTGGGATACCTCATAGATATTCGTGCCATATTGTATGAGTGGGTGTTGGTTAGACAAGAGTCCCACATGGCGCAAGAGGGGCTCCTGGAGGATGGTTAGTCCAATGGAAGCGAAACCTTAGCGGGCATGAGTATTGTGAGGTAGATCATTGTAACGGCTCGGTGATATTTGCTCATCACACGCCTTAGGAAGCGTGGATTGGCCGACACAAAGGGTATAATATCTCGTGTGGGTAAAAGTGTACAAACTCTGCAGAGTAGAAAACTATTGAATAGCAGCGTCATGATCATGGACATGCTACCAAAGCCACTTTGAGTTAGACTTGTTTTTGGTTTTAAAATGATTTCAACAGATGTTTTCAGGATGGTTAGTCCTGTGGGGGAAAAATTGGGCGGTTAGCCATTGTGATTGGAGGATATCCATCACCTTTGTTGGAGGTTATCCACATTGTACATTTGTCATTTAAACTATGATTTTAAATACTGTATGAAAATGGCCTTGCAACTTATTATGATTATTCAAATTAAAACTGCTGCTTTACGCAAAATAACCCTGCCAACGTCCTTTGTTTACCTTATGCATGCATTACAATTCCATATTGGGTGTAACTTGCGAGCACGGTAGTTGTGCTCATACTTGCTTTATGCAAACAAATTTCAGAGGAGAAGGACTTCACCATCGGTGTGGATCTCGGCGACTAGGCCGCTACCCCCGCCGATTACTGTGGCGATTAATCGGACTCTACTACAACTTCTTCGTCTTCATTGTGTTCTTTATTGTTGGCTTGTAAGCCTCTTTTGTAATAAACTCGATTTACTATTAATGCAATGCGAGATATGTTTATGTTATCATTTTTGTAATCGGTACACCGGAAATCTGGGATCGGTGTATGAACACGAGAGGATTCGGATCTTTCGCTCCGGGTCCGACAAGCCTTACAAACAATTCCTCTTTCTTGGCCTTTTGCAACTTGGGATTTGGACATTCAGGACCTTTCCCAAGAGCACCGGGGTTTCAATTCCTTTCGTCATGATTGACACGTTTACAAAATGGATTGAAGCCGAGCGACCGTTAAAATAACAACCGAGGCCGCTAAGAGATTTCTCTTGAAAAATGTGATCCGCGATTTAGTGTACCCAATCGTATCATCACAGACAATGGTTCCCGCTTCTCGGCGCCAATTCCAGAATTTCGCGATGAACTTGGTGTCAAAGTTCATTTTGCTTCATTGCTCATCCACGAGCAACGGAGCGATTAATGAGCTAATGGTATCCTTATGCGAGGATCAAACGCCGAGTATTCACCGATTAATCAAGCGGTCGAGCTTGGGTTAAAGAACTTCCTGTGTGTTATGGGCGTTCGAACCCACGACCGACCGTGCGACCGGTGAAACTCCATTCTTTTGGTTTATGGTCTTTGAAGCAATGCTTCCTCCGTAACTCAAAATTGGCTCTGCTTTCGAATCGATCGTTTTGACGAAAATGATCGATTGAGCGACGACTTCGGCGACGTCGATTTCCTTGAAGAACGACGAAACCAAGCCCTTGTACGATCAGCAGTCTACCAACAAGCCATGCGAAGGTACCATAGTCGTAAGGTGCAACCTCGCAGATCTTCTTTGAGGTGATCTGGTTCTCAGAAAAATTCAGAGCCAAACAAATCGCAATAAACTTTCTCCTAAATGGGAAGGTCCTTACACTGTGGTCGAAGTCACCCGACCAGGTTCCGTACGACTAGCTATGTCTGGATGGGCAAATTTTGTCAAATTCTTGGAACACGATCAATTGCGTAAGTTCTATGTTTAATTTTCATTCTTTCATTTCTTTCAATTTCAATTTCACTAAATTTATTGATTAATTAAGAAGTGCAACCTTGCTTATATATATACACCTACATTCAGTGGTTTATTATTGTTAGTCCGGTCTGAGAAGACATTTTTCTCTCCGATATCCTTTTAAGGATCTCGATACTCTATGGTCCTCGTCGTGAGCATTTTTCTCAAATGATTCCCACACGCGACTATACTCTTTTCTTAAAGAAAATGAGTAATCGAGCGCCAAACAACTAACTATCTCATGAATGATATGCTTACGATTCAAGATTATGCTTCATTATTTCAAGATTCCGGTCTATTCTTGTCTCAGCTCTTGGTCGGGACACGGAAAGCCTCCTAGTCGAAGTCTCTCCTT
This sequence comes from Phyllostachys edulis, assembly GCA_036346405.1. Classification (NCBI taxonomy): domain Eukaryota; kingdom Viridiplantae; phylum Streptophyta; class Magnoliopsida; order Poales; family Poaceae; genus Phyllostachys; species Phyllostachys edulis. The sequence goes on from CM070552.1 coordinate 32,003,946, forward strand.
TTTCAAGACGTGGTCACCTTGCTGGAAGGAGCTTCCTAGCGACGGTTCTTTTCTTCGATCCTCGCTACCCGATCGGATATAGAATTTGAACACGTTTCAAAAAATATATGTCGTATGCCTTCAAGTCTTAGCATTAGTTCCACTGCACTATGGGACAATAGATATAAACAAAGTTCACTTATAATCTGTTGCATACATATTTGCATTTCTTCTTATGTCAAGTTTGACAAAGTCTTTTTCCGACCATATATAGTGTTTTTGATTGGTATTTCCATTATGACAAACAAAGATCTATAACTAGTCAAAATCGCATCTGTCCTCGACCATATTTGATTTCCTAGTCTTTAAGAACGATCGGTTTTGTCTTACATATCCAAACATACCTTCAAAACTCACATACATGGTTATGACCTCTTTTTATTCTCTTTCTTGGCTCACCGCTTGTACGAGAACGTTCTTCTACTATAAAGCGTTGGGGCTAGGAAATATACGAGAATTTTAAAAGTCAAACAGATAAACAAAAGCTTTGTCAATGACATAAAAGGTAAGTTTTCATAGATATTCAAATATTTTTACACTTGCAGAACCTACTCTAAGAAATATTCCCACCTAACTCATTGTTTGTCGGAGATTCGACCTCCATCTCCTCTACAACTATATCTCCGAGTGGCCCGAGTTCTTCCATGAACTTGGTCGCCTCCTCAGTGGGCGATTGAAGTCTTCTTTAACAGCTTGGAGATCTATGGAGGGTCGAAAGCTTTCGGTTTTGCCAAAGCAAAACTAACTCCACTTGCAACGCTTTGTTTTAGGCCCAGGCATAATTCGTCCGAGTAGTTTTGAGCGTAACTTTAAGGTCCTCTAGAAGTTGACCCAAATAGTTCATTTTCTCTATTGGATCTCCTAAGGAAGGCGGGCTTGATCCTGATCCCATATCAAAGATCATCTTGTTCAAAGCACTAATCTTTTCATCAATATTTTGAGCAAGAGCCGCCTCCTTATCCCGCTCAAATTTCGAGTTTTCTTTACTCTGTTGAGATTTGCGTTTGCTCTGTAAAACAAATCGCTTAATGAACACAAAGCATAATTGAAGGAAAAATCAAGTTTGCGACATATTACCTTCATTTGTTTTGCTAAGTGTTTCATATTTGGTCGTTGCTTCACGATCAACCGGTCTTTAATTTGAACTTGCTTTAGCTAATGATCGTCTTTAGCTTTATTTCTTCTTCAAGAAGAGCTGTCTTGGCTTCACCACAACCTCCTCTTTTATTTTCTCCGATCTATCGAATACGATAAGGAGAATAATTGTAGAGGAGCAAAGTATTGAAGAAGAAACAAAAGTTTAAAAGGAAAAGTTCTTTTACTTTCCAACTCGAGTGCTTTTGCTCCAAGTCCTTAACTCATTGGGTCATCCTCCGATCACAAAGAAAGTTCTCGACCAAATGCTACACAAATAGCATTCTCTTTCTTAAGTTTCTTATAAACTTTTTAAAGAAGAACTGTCGTAGAATACTTACAATTGCTTGGTCATTATAACCAAAGCAAAAATCGAATCGGTGCATCTTGAGTTGAGTATCCGATACTTTCGCCACGCCTCATCAAGCTCCTTGTCCTCGATAAATCGAGGACGAAAAGGAACTTGTTAGGTTGGGAAGGGTTATCAACAAAGATCGAACTGTTGAGACCTCTCGAGGCATCTACCTCCACGTAAGGGATTTCAATCACCAAAGGATCCAACTCAACCGTTGCCCTTGTCACCGCCGGGGCTTCTTCGACCACTACTTCCTCGGGAACTTTGTCCCGAGAAGTGCTCTGATCGAGAGCTTCCACAGTGCCAGTCCTCAGAAGAACCCGGCCTGAAACGCTTGAACACCGAAGACCTATGTAAACCGAAGATGGGAAGTTCAAAGTATCAAATCATCAAGGAATTATTAAAGGTACATACTTATATGACTACTTTCATTTGTACATACCTTGTTAATCTCAAGGATTTGACTCAAACGCAGCAAGAGAGAAATCTGTGCGCTAGCCTTCCTTTTCTTCTCCTCCAATTTTGTGGTTCTCGACCAAACAGGTTTGTTGAACCTCACATCCTCCAACAAGATGTCGGAAGCTATGTCCTCGACCGGTTCATCAAGGTCCACATTCCCGACTATCCGGCCTGGGGGAGTGGTTTCATCAATCTCGGATCGCTTGTTTCAATAAGAACCGTAAGGTCGTGCACGACCACTCTGAGTCTGACCTTCGCAGATTACATTCTGCGGGCCTTCAGGCTTATCCACCTAAATCAAAGAACAAATTTGATTGGGTGAAGAAATCCTTTATCTAAAAAATTCGTACATATATGATTCGAAATGTTCTATTACCTCGAGGGATTCATCTCCTTCAAGTGCCTCAGGGCACGACTCGGTCGGAACCAAGGTGGGATGTTGATCCTCACCAGATTGTATGATTCGCAAACCGACCGACTACAAATATAGAGCACAATTGGAAATCTGGTCGGAATATATGTATATCGTGGTAAAGGAATTTTTGATTAAGTTACCTTAAGCCTTGCAGTCTCCTTCAATAGGAGTTGCGGTTAAGATCTTGGGGCATTCACCTTTTCTCCGAGCTCCCCCGCACAGATTAGCCTGACTCGTTCTCTAATTTCCCCATAGGAAAGAACTTTAATAGAAGGAAGAATAGACAAATTTTAAGGTAACACATTAATCAAATCAAAATACCGATCGGAATGTATCTCAAAGACTTACCACCATCCGAGCAACTTCATCACGATGAAGGCACCAGAGCGAGGAATGAGTCCGAGCTTCAATGGACTAATCTGGCGAGAGGTAAAATCCTCACCACATGCTACGAAGTCGGGCCCGACTCAAGAAGTCATAGATGGCATCCGCCCATCTTTTGACTATCCTGTCTTCTTCTGGTCTCCTTCCACTTGGGGTTTTCACTTGCTCTAGTTCAGCCAAGTAGAGGCCATCGTCTTCAGAAGTCATGTAAAACCAAGATTTTTTTCCATGACGACCACGAAGATTTCGTACATGAGGATGTACTCATCGGCCTTCCCGTCATGAAGACGCAATGTGCATTCCTGTGAGTGCTTGATTTTGCCGCAGATTTTCCCATCACCATGCGGTAGAAATAACTAAAGAGCTTCAAGTTCGGTTGTATTCCCAGATATGCCTCGCATAAATATGCGAAAATATCGATATTTGCGATCGAATTTGGGGCCAAATTCACTAATTCCACCCGTAATGTTCAAGAACGCGGAGAAGGAATTTGTGTACCGATAATCTCGTTTCACATTCGATGTAGGTAAGAAAAACAGGATTTCCTCATCTTCACGGCTCGGAAAATGCTCTCCGGTCGCGGTCTCCAATTAATCGATTCCTATCCGGGAGCATTCCCATCTTCGCCAAAGCCTCAAGCTTTTCTTGCCCAATTCAAGGCAACCACTTTGTAATCTGCTCCGACATGGCGAAAATCCTCAAGGATGAGTAGTGAAAGTTGGAGACTTCGTGGTCGGATGAACAGAAAAACTCGAGGATTTCTTGGCGAGAAGCTAAAGGGGATCGAAAGGGAATTTTGGAAGCATAAAAATTCTAAGAGCCCAATGAGAGAAGATTTTATAAACTTCCGATACTTTGAAGGGTTCCACAAGAGTCCAAACCGACAAAAGCCTCTTTTGCTCAAGCGAAACAGAGAACTCTTCGTTTCCCAAGGCAAGTTCTCAACTTTAAAGTGAACACAGACCGCTTCGTATACCACGATATTAAATGGGTTCGCCTGATACGATTTCATCGAAAAAAGGTATATACACGACCAGTTCATTTAAAGTTCGGGGCTAGGTAGCGAGATTAAAACCTCTATGTATTATTTTAATACATAATAAAAGACTATCGTCTTCATGGTCGTAACCCTAAGACTAACGACCTCCACAGTCGTTAGTATTCTAAAGGTTACTTAATGGGTACCTGGCCTGATGAGGCTTTGTGCCTAATCCCCACCGATAACCGCCGTAAAATTATCGGATCGGTATTTCTTATCGTATGATAAATGGAACACGTGCTATCGTTCCAAACCATGCGATGGTACAACCCCGAGACATCGACTATTAACCACCCTACGGTTAAGCTTTTCACAGTCAACCGCAAGGAAGTTAGCACGTTGCTAACTGCTCCACCGTTCCGACCAGTCGTAACGTTTCACCAGGGACGTCTTCTCCAGAGTAATCGCCACCTCTTCGGAAGTTATTTAAAGGTGAAGCGCAGAAGACGAAGGGACAGACACAACAAGACCAAGACCAACAAAGACAAGAACAACGACAGTTCAACAGAATACACAGAAGCCTAAGTGGTGGAATTAGAAGCTAGATAATCAGACTTAGACTCATATTCTAAGTCCGATTACCGATTAGACATTCCCCATTCAAGTAATTCGAGGTAGTACTTAGCCACATCTTGTAAAACCCAGTTCATATCAATCAAGAGCGACCCCCATTCCATTCCAGGATATTCCACGTCATTTTCCTCGTTCATTTTCGTAAGATCGGCGACTTCATCGTCGACAAGATCAGAACTTCAGAAGAGAATAAGAGGTCAAGAGTTGTTCTTTGCTGGCGCCTAGGGCGGTATCCTTTCGGCGTTAGGGCTCGCAGCCCACCACCACCAAATATCCCAAAGACCATCACGCCCGGCCAAAGTGCCCACTCCGGGCCCCATCGCTTCCATTCCAAAGGCCCAAGTGCTCGATCCCTCACCCAAAATCCCCAAATCCCCAATCCCATTCCAGATCCAGCGCGGAGGCGGCCAATGGGCGCAGCGGCGAGGCGCCACCCGCCAGCGATGGCGGACCCACGACGGCGTGGCGCCGGGCGGTCGAGGCGTCGGGAGAGCGGAGAGGAGCCGAGCGTCGAGCTGCCGGCCGGCTGGCGAGGGCTCCATCACTCCAGCCTCCAGCGCCGCATGACCACGCCGCCACCGGGTGAGCCGATGAGGTGGCGCGCGCCGGTGCTCCAGGCGGCAGCGCCGGCCATTAGGCGGCCATGCGCGGGCGATGTTGTTCGCAGCCTCACTCTTCCGCCTCCGTCGGATCTCTTCCTCCTCGCTTCTTTGGAGTGTCTTAGTAGTGGCGCTGGTCGGTCTGCGAGAGGGCGGCCGGCGAGGCATTGAGATTTGAGGCAATGTCAAAAATAAATAGTAAGTGGCTGACTGGTGAATGGTGATTTATGATTTGTGAATGATATGTGGTATAAATTAGAATATTAGTTGATATGTCATATTGATATGAATATTGAATTGGTTGTTAAAATTAAATTGGACAGCACATAATCACAGAAAGATATTAAAGATATTAGAGATATCTATATTGATATTATTGAAGTATTGAATTGTGCTTGATTTTAAATGATTGTTTTTTAATTGGTTAGAAATGAATTTGAAGAGATACTTTAGCAATATTTCTTCCCCAAGTACCGGTGCTAGTGGTACCGCCGCACAAGCACAAGCACAATGTCTTCTCGGTTATGAATATTATCAAGACCGATTTGCGCAATAAGATATCTGACGATTGGCTTAATGACTTGATGGTGTGCTACATCGAGCGAGAGATGTTCAAAGGACTTGATCGTGATAAAATTAAGAAACGGTTTCAAGCCATGAAATCTCGGAGAATGAAATTGTCTCGTTCTCTTAATCGTAATTAGTGCTTTAGGGGTATGTCTTTTGACTTCTCTTTTTTCTGCATCTTTTATAATTTATGATCAATTAATCGTGACATTACTAATCTATTTATTTTTAATAGGTTACTTCTTCTATGTACTATCTTTATTCAAATTATTATGTTCGATAACTTGGTGGTAAGTTGTTAATTAAGTTTCATTAGTGAGGTATTTCTCAATGTCCTATATTTATCTTCACTCGTTGATACCGTTTAATGTCGTATATCGTTTTGGTACGATTGCAATATAGTTCACATATGAGTACTTTTGATTTAGGTAATACACTTTAGTCCTTATTTTCAGCCCCACGTCTTCACCTTACCTAAAATTATATCCTAGTCCGCCACTGCCCTGCATGGTCGCAGTTACTGAGTCGAGCAGCAGCGTTGGACTCCATCATTTACTCGCAACTATGTAACGCCTGAAGTAGCAGTTTTACCTGACGCGGTAGTATCAGCATGCATGCATGCCATGCCATGCGTCGTGGTTAACGTCGTTCTGAATCGCGATTGTTGCGCGCGCGCGCGGTGGCGTACAGCCGTATAGGTAGGGCCGGCCAATGCAGTGGCCGGCGCGGCAGGCAGAGGCGTACTAGCCTGCCGCTCGTCAGTCGTCACGCTGTTCCCGTTGGGGATGTTAATGCGTGCGTGATTGAGGGAGAAAGTTACACGTTCACGGCCGCGCGCGCAGCGGTGGCAGATGCATCGGCGCGGGATGCATCGACCGCATGCGTGGTGCTCCGTGCCGTGCCTCGCCGGGCACCATGCGAGGTCGGTGGGAGGTAAACGTGGCCACTGTGCGACCTTGGTGTTTTGTGCGTGTACGTGCTTTGGAGCCTTTGGACGCTCGGGTCCGGATTAAAATTGGTGGCGCTAATGGTAAAAAAGTCTGCCACGATTCACGCATGTAATAACCGCTGTTTGGTGTAAATTAAGTGCTCCTGGAAGACCGTACGTCTGGTATCGTGTGGCTAATTAATGATCCATCTACTTTGCCAAGTTACGAGTTGATGTTACTCCTGGTTCCAGGACGGACTGCTAAAACTAGATCCGGTTCTGCGGGGCCATCAGGATCACGCACTCGGCGTTTCGGGAGGCGTATTCAAACACCGGCCGCAAGCATGAATAATGCGGCCCGGCATTCAATGGCACGCCACGACGGTAGGTTGTGTGTGGGTGGGGGCGTTTGCGCTCTGCGCCTCCCTCAATTCTCGCAACTCCACGGCTTGTGCCGTTTGAAACTGCATCGCATCTAGAGATAGTACTCCTACAACTCCTACTAAAAAATCAAATTACTCTACCGAGTAGACTCGTTAAGATTAGGACATGTATAATGGTATAGACAGCTGTTTTCTGTAATAATTATCCATATCACTTATAGAAACACTAAAGACAGCTCATACAATGGTATAGACGGCTGCTGTCTTTTTAGTTATCTTTATATAACACACAATCTTTTAATGTTTTCTTATTTCTTGTCTATATAATTAAATTTCTGAGTTGTAGACATCATCTTTCTCTCTCTTCATTCTCTTTCATCCACGTCAGCAAAAATCTTATGTGGCAATGGTTATAGACGGCTGACATAAGCCAATTGTACATGCTCTTAGAGCATCTTTAATAGTATATTTATTGTCATATCTTAGTTATGTTACGTCAATAAAATCCTACGTGGAGGAGAGAAAGAGCATATATCGTCTCTTTCTAAAGAGATTGTCATACACGCGAAACAAGTCATGATACATTAATCTACTCTAATTGGCACATAGGTCCGTTTCAAAGAAAAATTATAAAATATAAATGTTAGAGAGTGTGCTAGAGATTATCTATTGAAGATGTTGTCTCTAAAAATGATGTAATATATGTTAGAGATAATTGAAGATGCTCTTACTATTACTCCATATCTTCAGCTTGTCTATGCTCGGCCGCATCGAGGCCTTGCGGCTCCGCGCCAGAGCTCTCTTGTTTTTTCCTTCTAATTAGAGAAATTTTGGGTCGTGGTATTTATTGGTACATAGTTTTTTTGTTTGTTAGATATTTTTTAGGGAGGTGGAAGGGGCAACGAACCACCATCATCAACTCTCTCTTATAAACAGTAGAGTTTTGGTGCTATGTTTAAGTAGACGATCGTTGATTATCCTTGGTTTCAGTAAACACTAAAAAATCTGGGAAGATAACACTAAAAAGTCTAGAAAAAAGAACAGTGAGTAGACTAGTTGATCTTTGTGCGTGTCCCATCGCTGCCCCTGCTTTGATTGTACACCCACGGTCCATGTTAAAATCGGATTTAAATTGCAGTTGTTAGGACTTGGGTATAATTACCTCCACAACCATCGAATGAGAGAGAGAGGGGAAGAAAAAGATGTTTAACGTCAACCTCCCAGAAGCGAGCGGGCCACTTTTATGAATATATCATGCATCCCCACCCGGACCACGACCCAGCGGCAGCCCCACACTCCACAAATGCACATCTCACATCTCACTCGACGAATCATCAATCGATCACCACTTCACCAGGCAACAAAAAACGGAACAGGAAAAGGAAAGCGGTAAAGGAGAGGGAAAAGAATTCCACCGTAAACGATAACCATTATTAAAGGCGCGGAAGAGAGAGAGAGAGAGAGAGAGAGAGAGAGAGAGAGGGGGGCACAGGCATCGCATCCAACCGGCCAACGCCAACGGCCAACCCATCCGTTTGGTTGCTTGCTTGCTTGCCTCCCCCGTCGTCGAAATAAACAAGAGGCAGGCAGCTTTTGTCCCCTTGCAAGCACCACCGTGTCTTCCCCGCACCAACGCCGTATATATAACCTCTCACCCATCCGTCTCCACACCTATATCTATCCAACTCCCCGGCCGTTTCCGCTTGCTTCCCAACTCACGCCTCGTTCTCTTCCTCTCGCCAAGGCAAGGCGGTGGTTGCTCCGCTTCTTGTGGTGGTGGCAATGGCCGTGCAGGCGCAGTTCCTATCCCACGCCTTCCCCCACGACCTCCACGCCTTCAGGTCTGTATGCTTGGCTGCCTTGCGAGCTCGTCGGTTTCTTTTTTGTTAGATCCGCCAAGAGTACGGTGTCCTAATCTCGGTGTGGCTTGCAGGGCTCTGGAGGGCGCGACGGCGGGTGGGTCCCTGTTCTTGGAAGACCACGGCGGGTGCGCGCCGGCGGTGGTGGGGGTCGGGAACACGGTGCTCAGCGACCTCCCGCGCAGCGAGCTCACCTGCAACGACAACTACGCCTTCGTGCCGAGGAAGCGGGCGCGCCTGGCGGCCGAGGAGCCGGCGGGGTTCGTGGCTCTGCCGCAGGCGGCGGCAATGCACGGCCTCGTGCTGCCCGGTAACGCGCAGAGCAGGGCCGTGGGGTGCGGCGCGGCGTCCACCAGCGGGAGGATGGCCAATGCGGCGTGCCTCTCGCAGGGCATCCTGTCGCAGCTGTACCACCAGGGCGTGGAGATCGACGCGCTCATACGCCTGGAGGTATGTATGGGCTTGTTCATGAACCTCCTGTTCGGCGGTTGGAATCGATTTCTCGATTGGTTTTGTTTGTCGAATGGTGTCTGATTCGATCGTCGTCTACGGTTGTTGCGCAGAGCGAGAGGATGCGCGCGGGGCTCGAGGAGGCGCGCCGGCGGCACGCGCGTGCGGTGGTGGCCACCGTGGAGCGCGCCGCGGCGGGGCGGCTGCGGGCCATGGAGGCCGAGCTGGAGCGCGCGCGCTGCCGCAACACGGAGCTGGAGGAGAGTCTCCGGCAGATGAGCGCGGAGGGCCAGGCGTGGCTGGGCGTCGCCAAGAGCCACGAGGCCGTCGCCGCCGGCCTCCGCTCCACCCTGGACCAGCTCCTGCAGCCCCCCTGCGCCATCACCAACGCCGGCCAGGGCAACGTAGAGGACGCCCAGTCCTGCTGCTTCGAGACCCCCGCGGGTGACAACGCCGACGACGCTGCGTCCAATGCGGTGGTGACGTCCTGCAAGGCCTGCGGCATGGGAGAGGCGTGCGTGCTGCTGCTCCCGTGCCGGCACCTCTGCCTGTGCCGCGCGTGCGAGGCCTCCGCGGACGCGTGCCCCGTGTGCGCGGCCACCAAGAACGCCTCGCTCCACATCCTGCTGTCCTGAGCCGAGGCCGGCCTGGCACGCGCTGTGTGTGCGTCGTGCGGCCAAGCTCGTCGTCGTCTTTCCCAAACCTCTGACTGCCCGTTCTGTTGCCTACGCGGCTACGGCCTGCGATAGTACGTCACCTGCGTCACGTGATCTGTGCGGGCAGTGAACTTTTGTTGCATTTAAGCAAAAAAAAAGCTCAAAATTGCATCTAGACTGGTGTTTTAATGCTAGGTCTACCTGTTAATGTACTCAGCTGACTTCATTTTTCTGTTGATATGCTTTTCCCTCTTTGAGTCTAATTTTTGTGGTAAAGGTTGTTCAGTTATTGGGGGAATACACCAATTTCTGGTTTCAAAAAGTAGTGATATTGTACAGGATGTTGTTCCCTGTGAAAAGATGCTGCAAGCTCGGAATATTACTTTTGAAAAAAAAAAGCACTGTTCTGTAGGAACTTTTTTTTATTAATTAATCTTATTTCCAATTCTGATCTTTCTGTTTACGCCATGGGCGTGACAAAATGACACGCGTCAGAATAAGTCTTAAAAATAGCATTTTGTGTCGCGCCATTGGTTGTGATGTGACCAAATAACACTGTCACGCCACTGGTGAGGCGTGACAAAAGTTTGATAAGAATTGTTTTGTTATGTCACAGATGGTGGTGTGATCAAAGAGATCAGAATTGAAAATAAAGTACGTCGGGGTTAACTTTAAAATAAAATTCAAAAAAAGGTTAATTAATAAAAAAATTTGTTCTGCAGATACAAATCATAGTAGCGCTACTTGAGTTCTTGTGCTGTTGTGTAGCATCGCTATGTTGTGTTTGTGAGATTTTTTTAACACAGCATATTTTTATCACGTATTTGCATAATTTTTTTTGGAGCCTCCTGACACTGTATACTTGTTTGTGTAAATTTGTTATAATTTTATTTATTTAGATTTTTTATCGTTGTTTTGTATACGTGTACTGTTTGTGCAAGAACAAAAAAATAACAGAAAATCATGTCGTGTTGTTTGCCCAAACATCAGAACAAGACTCTCTATTTGCCTTTCTTTTCCACCGAAAGCATCAATCATTTGTCATTCCGTCACCTCTATCTTATCCGTCAAATCTGTCCTCTGAAATTCATAAATTATTTAGCGCGCGTGGGATAATGATTCCCTCTCGCAGCGGCTATAAATTTGAGCGAGCGAGCGCGATTTTATTTCGCAGTCTTTCGCTTGCTCTTCCGCTCGTTCATTTCATTTTGCAGTCACTCGCTCTCTTACTAAGTCGATTATATTTTTAGGGATATTTCAGCATTATTATCCACCGTCGTTCGCAGGTAGTTTGGTTGTAATTTTTAATTTACAGTGTTTATTAGCTACAAAATAATTTGTAGTAATTAATTAATAAAGTTGTGTACATTAATTTCTAGTGTTAGTTTGGTTGTAAAACGAAATCAAATAATAAGAAATGCATTCACTGAAGAACAGATAGGCATAATCTAATTAAGCTAGCTTATCATGTACCTTATCACCCTAGAAAAACTACTCTGCAATTAAAAAGCTAGCATATTTAATTTACAATCTTTTATTGTTATTAGCAACCTTTCTCACTAATATTCCCCTTATTCCATGTGTTACAAGCCATGTCTCTACCGGCGGTTTTGAAACATTCTACGATGAGGACCACCGATGCAAACTGTGGCTCATCGCTGACGCGGATGGCCCTCCGCCCCGGGCGCTTCGGACGGGGAGAGACTGCAGGGCCCTGGACGATCGCTATGTCCCGATCCTTCGGGACACGAGTTTGTTGCCCCCTTGCGAGGATGGTCTCCGTTGGACGCCAGTTCACCTTATATACGCCAGCCTGCTGTCGGCACTTGTCGACAGGTAGAGGCCTGAGACGCATACCTTTCACTTTCGGTGGTGTGAGATGACGGTCTTTCGGTGGTGTGAGATGACAGTGTTTCGGTTGTGTGAGATGACGGTCACCCTCCAGGACGTCTCGCTCTTGACTGGTGTGCTGATCCTGGGTGAGCCGCTTGTTTCGGGCCCTCCGGGTGCGGGCTGGCAGGCCAAGCTATGTACAAATCTACGTTCAGATTTTTTGGTTATACCTTACGTTCCGCTAACATCATGTCGTTTTCCCGCCGTAGGTCCGTCAAGATGAATCACTTCTGCCGTTCGTACCCGGTACACAGACTAATGTTCCCCTCGGTCATCTACATTGCACATCCGGGAGGTACGAGGTTCTCAGTTTACGTCAAGAGTGTTTATTTGTACTAAAATCGTTCCGTCTTGTAGCCTTTAGTTGGCCGTGGAAGTAACAGCCGTGGGGGTGACGACCAGTTCACGTCGACTGATGACGACAATACGGACCTCGCAGTTCCTGCCAGGGAGCAGTACACGACGATAGGGTACGAACAATGGCAGCTAGGGTTTGGAGCGTACGTAGGGCAAAACTCCTCCGGGTTCGCTGCCCCACCATACGTTCAAAGGTAGAGCTCTTCCGGGTTAGCTGCCTCATCGTACGTTCAAGGCCAGAGCTCTTCCGGGTATGTAGGAACCCCGTACGTCCATAGCCAGAGGTCATCTACGCAACTGGAGTTGCAGGCATCGTACCCTCGGAGTGATTTTATAGACTTTGTCGTGGATGAATTCTTCGGAGGTGTCCCCAGGTTAGCATAGCTCGTCACGACGACATGTACGCCTACTAGGCTCTGCTCTAGAGTCAGCCTACTAGTCCACCTTTACCTCAACGGTCTCCGAACTCCCTCCGAACCGACACGCGCTCTCCGGACCGGTGGACGTATTCCACGAGTCATGCTTGACGCAAAACAAGGCCGTGCACGCGGACACAGCCGCATCAAGCAGAGATGAGTGAGCCATATATTATCGTGTGTTATGCGATTTTGTTTTGCTATATTTGTATGTGTATTTTGGTTGTTACATGTGTTGTTATATTGTATATCGACATCTTCAATGGAGTTGCAATGTTGCTTTTTTTTTCTATACATTATAAGTCACATGAAATCATGAAACCCTAATTTTCAAAACTTAAATTCGAAATTTTTGCGACCAAAATCCTAAATTTTCGAGATAATACCAGAACACATATAAAATTAACGAAACATTACATAATCAAGTCCAATGCATAAGGCGCCTTCAAAATAAAATTCATAATTTTTGGAGCTCATTTTTTATTTTTACAAAGTCGTACAAACATAACACTTATACGAAATAGCGATAAAAATTCTAAACGAATAAAACTATGGCAAATTTACACAAACAAGTACACGGCGTCGGGAGACTCCACAAAAAATTTCATAATTTTTTGAACTCATTTGTTATATTTTAAAATTCTTACTAATTTCAGCATAATTCTGAGCTAAAACCCTAATCCTAACCTAACCTAGGACACATTGCGGGTCGAGAGTCGTTGGAGCATAGTGGTCCTGCTCCAATGGTTGAAGCATGGTGACCGCGCGCCAACGACCAACATAGCGGGCTGCCAGGGAGGCCGGAGGCACGTGGCGGCGGCGTACGGTGGCTACGCACTAATGATGCTATATTTATAAATACAGTTTGCTCGGTCAGTTGTGTAAATACGCGGTGAAAATATGTTGTATTAGAAAAAAAAAAACCAAATCTGTTTGTGATCTTGACTAAGTCTTGCATCGCCTACGCACGTAAATACAGGGTGCCCGCGCCGCGTCGCGTCCGCATCGGCCGTCCGCGTGAGTGGTCCCGTGCCCCGCGGCCACTGCTCGCCCACAGCGCATAAATGGCATGCCGGTACACCGGTACAGATCTTTGTCGGTACAGATTTTGACTCGTCCTGCACGCCCGTCAAGCCATGCATCAACTCGAACGTTTCACCCACGCGAAGTGACGCAGCTAACGTTAAAGACCAGCGGTTTTTACCGCTTGCTGGCTAGCTGGCTGGCTGCGAAAGCAGGCGTGGATCTGCCGCTGTTTGCTCCAGCCGGGTGAACGATTTTACATAGGGACAAGGGATTGACTGCAAAGCTACAAGCTTTGTGGTCTCGTGTGCACGTATGTTTGGTCAAGAAAACGCCGCCCAATTTAATTATCTTGCATTGTACATTTGTACTGTATTTGATGGAGGGAAATGTCTCGGAACGAACGCACGCAGCAATGCATGATTCGTTGCGTGCGTGCGTGCGTGCGATTGGGACATGGGAGTGGCGCGTGAAATGGCAGCAGAGGATTAGATTAAATTATGGCAAGATAAAGCTTCTCTCAGTACTTTTAAGCCATCGCCTCTAGCTACTACTTTGTTACTCCATGTAACCTTTTGGTCTTGCAACGGTACGTATCAGCTTTTTTGGAGAACCCCTATTGACAAAATGTATGTAAGTGCATTTTTAATAGTGTATTTATTGACTCTTTTAGTTATATTACGCTAATAAAATTTTATGTAGAGGAGAAAGTACAGGTTATTTATTTCTGAAGAGATTGTCATGCACACGAAACAAACATAATATATTAATCTACTTTACAACCGTTTTAAAAAAAATTATAAAATGAAAATGAAAAGCGAGCACTTCAAGAGCATACTTTTCCCATCTTTGCATTGCTTTGGCATTTGCATCCCCTTGGCCAGTTGGCCCTTGTGATAGCGTGACACACCAAAGGAACAGGAGCAAGAAATCAACGTACGCAGAACGGATCGACGCCAGTACTATCTTTTTACCTTTCTCCTACTGCTACTAGTCTACTGTCTCTCTCTAGCTACACTTTCTACCTATTCTTATCTCTACGTCCTTATGCGTGCACGACGAGTCGTAGTAGCTAGACTGCTAGTAGTATAGTACAATCATCGAGCACATGAGATCTCCTTGCATTGTTTTTGCCTCTTCTTTTGTTGCTGCAGTTGTCACTGCTGTTCTTTCGCAGAGACTATCGCCTGCTTGTCACCTCGGCTGCTTTCGTGCGTGGGGAGTAGTAAACCATCCAGATTTCCTTTTGGCCTCAAGCTACCCGGATTTGATAACACACTCTTATCAAGGTAGTAGTAGTACGTTTTAAGTAGACTAATGATCTCTGCATGCGTGCATTAGCATCAGTCTATGAGGGTGACCGACTCCCTTCTGGTTCTAGGCTCCATCTCTAAATAATCAAATGTACAGAGCAGAGCACTTCGTTGCTTCGTCACCTTTTCAAGTCACACTGGACCAACACGGCAACACGTGACAATGGATTCGATCTTAAGATATGATTCCCATTGCAGAATTTAACCCAACTCGCCAACTCCATTTCTAAAGCCATTTCATCTTCTTCCCTGGAGTGGACTATATTGTGTTTTTATACTGGGAGAAAGCCTACATGGTGGACCTGAATAAAGGGCATGAATGGTGCGTGGGAATTGTTTACTTATAGTCGGCTAGTTGCCCGTGAAGTCCACATCATTGGATGCACAACTCAACTTCATCTCCCTAGCTAGCTCAGAATATAAAAATTCATAATTACAACAGGCTAGATCGAGTAGAGTATACTAGCAGCTATAATTAGCTAGTGCTCATCGGCAAGGAGACCAAGATTAGTAGAAACCTTTTCTTAATTAGAGAGGAGGTTTCGGATTGGAGACTGATCGGTGATCATGAGCACCTAAAAAGATGGAGTGTGCGATGCGTGTTACACTTACGTATAGCTGGTCCCCGGTAGTACTAGTAGGAGTAGTCCAGAATCCCACAATGCACTGCCTGGAAAAAGGGATTGTGCACACTTTTCCCTGCAAAGAAAAGAAAAGGGCCTCAAGCTATCTCAGTAGGAGCATGAAGCTTTTGCCTGTGTTGGAATGTGGGCCTCACGCAATTCTGTGGAGGGATTCTTGAGATGGGCCGTTGAATACTTGTGTGCTGTCCCCACTGCCGTCCATCTCGGCACCAACAATCGGGAGTGGATGCTCTCGTCTGTGCTTTCTTCCAAAGCTTCCAAGTCCCTTTCGGTTTCCTTGCATGCAAATTTCCTAAGAAGATAGGTTTTAAAAAGAGATTTGCTAAACAACGTTCGGCTGTTTTTTTTTTGTTCAAAATTGGCGAATTTTTATCCATCCGATATGCTTTGCGATTTGCATTTCTTCTCATATGATGAATTGAGTCTGAATTTGTTATGATTTTTTTGGAACATAACGGGTTCACCGTATTGCCGTATTTTGTTGGTATGTATTTTTTTTTGTCTTTTGTGTTTGCTCAATATCTCGAAGTATATGTTAGATTTTGAATCATACGATGGAAATATGAGTTATTAAGACTTTCGATAATAGTTACAGTGACCGATAACAAAAATTATATAAATAAATTACTGTAATTTATGTATAATAAAGTTATAAATGAACTAAGATTTGACTGTTTTGGTCTAAGAAAACAGTCAAATCTTGTATAGACGGACCCAAAATTCAAATGAGACAATTGTATACCTACGGCTGTCTTCCCTTCTCTGTAGGACAATTCATGAAGCTAAGTTGTCTACGTGAAGGGTCTCTTTTCAATCTCAAAAAACAAGAGACAATTACGCGTAGGTTTCGCCGACGATAAGGTTGAATACCAGACAGCGATTGGATTCGATCCACAGGAACGGAATCGTTCGTATAGCCCGTAGCTACTGCCGGTGGGCACAGATGCGTTCGCCTCATCAGTACTTGTAAGCTAGTTTTGGCATTAAACACGAGATTCGTTGCGTTCAGCTGCGGATCGTTATCATTGCTTGGAAGCTGAGCACCGGCATTGCATCGCATCTGGCGCTGATGGAGAGAGGGGAGGGGAGAAAAGAACGTGAGAGGGGGCTGGTCGGCTACCAAAAGCAAAGGCCGCAAGGGCGTGCTCTGCCTTTCTTCAGTTTTCACCGGCCGAAAATGCCGAATCCAACGACGGACGGATACTAGCTACTCCTACTTGGATAGATGGATGGGGCCGAATAATTATCCGAACGGAATCGCCGTTCTTGCTGTGATCGTGATTGGGGCGAAGCCGACGGCATTCTTGTTCCACCATGATTGCTCCAAGGAAAAGGAAAGCGGAGAAACGGAATAAAGATCTCGAGAGGTGGGGGTGAAGAAGATTGAAAGGAGAGGAAAGGGGGGAATGGTGAAGGCTACGGAACACCGCGTGATCAACGATAATGATAATTTTGGTATGCGTCGCATCCATTGCTTGCTTGCTCTGGGCCTGTTTGGATCGCAGGAATTGAAACTGTTGTGTGTGGAACTGAATGCATGCCCGTACGCATGAATATATTGTCGGCCAGAACGATCTCGTATCAGCTCAAATTGCTCCGATGTAACCTCCATACACGTTGCAAAAGCACTGCTTCTGACATCTCCATCCTAACCATTGATTTTGCCATAGGAAAAGAGAAACCCATGAGGCATGCGTCTGAACCGCAAAACATGGGATACGAATCCAGGCCTGTGGACGCCACTAATCGATGTGTGTTTATACTTGATGCAATTCGAGTGGAGTCTTGTGACTGTGCGCCCGCATAAACATGTGGCATATTCCACTCTTGAGAAAAGATAAAAAGGGCGTGCTTGATGTGATCTCTATTTAGGTCTCGCCGGTCTTTCAGCCTATGAAATGAGAACTCGGGAGCCAAAGTAGAGAGAGAAACAAAGGCACCTCTCCTCTCCTGGTGGAGCCGAGCACCCCGGGACTCTTCTCCTCTGACTAAAACAAGCGAAATAAATCTTGGTTTGGGCCAAAAGTTGCTGCTAAAAGAGAAGATGTGATCGGTATTGTGGTGAGTCTGTGAGAGATCTCATCACTTCCATGATTCCATCTTTTTTCCAAGCTTGTGCATTCATGCATGCGGCATGCCCCCACTTAAAGCATGGATAGCTTAGCTAGCATGTCCTAGACTTGGTGCTTGCAAAAGATGCATGCCTCACCGGTCACCATCCTTCACAAGGACACCACCTCTACGATCTTCTTTACCTTTACACATTGCCTTGGCTACATGTTGGGTTAAAGTATGATACGAATTGGTATTGTGTCTCTAATGCGGCACATGCGCTGATTGGTGTCAGATGTGACGCCGAGTGGCACAATTGACCTTGATTTGGTTTCCTTCTTCGTTGGGGATTCTAATTACCTAGCATATATATATATATATATACACACACACGCCAAAGTTCCTCGTACTTATAATTTTTCATCATATAGTAAATTTCGTCTTCGTGTATCTGTGATTTTTCCTTCAAAGATTTTCCACGTAAAATTTGTGTATCTTGTTTCATCTATTTGCCATGTGTTTTTATAAGAAATGGTATCAAAGCTCCGGATTTGAAACTCACGGGGGCGGTCATCGCGTGGCGTTCAGCATCGTCAAGGAGGCATCGTGAAGAGAACTCTGCGCGGCACCGCACGGCGTCGAGGCAGCGTCCAGCCGGCGTGGCATCGGGTGGCCATCCGCGCGGCATACAGGCGGCGCCTGTGTGGCATCCAGCGGTGTGGCATCAAGGCTAGCGCACGAGGGGATCCGGTCCAAAAAAATTGCCACGGTTTGTTCGTCTACTCGGCGACCCCTTACTGCGATTTACGATTCGTCTCGGCGTCTGTCGTCTGAGTTGAATTCCGAAGCGGCGAAGAAAAAATCGCGTCCGCGCCCGTGTCAGAGAAAGAAGCAATCGGCCGTAGGAGTGCACGTCCAAAGCAATAGCAAACTCAAGGAGCATCCGCTCGTCGCAAAGTAGAGATTTCGTGGCTGCAGCGTTCATTCCGAGGAGAGCAGGCCTCGGCAAGAAAATCGATTTCGGCTTCGATTGGTACCAGCACTGCAGCACACAACAAAAGCGTCGCTCCAAGCCGTCAATCAGAAAAAAAGGCTTTCTTTCCTATGCGGGCACAGAAGGCCTCAATTGCTTCGTGTACCAAGATTTCGCAAGCTCCTGCTAGGTACACACAATGAATCGTGCCAGGAGATTCTCAGCAGCCCCAACTCAGTGATTTCGAGTGGCATCGACTCCGTCTCGGTGCTAACACATGTTCTACTCTAACGATTGCTCCGGTGCTGGTTCATTTTGTCATTGATCATTAGCATTTTCTACAACGATCTGTCGTCTTCTATAGGTTATTGCTGCAAAATCCGCACATATGGAGTCCAAGGTAGAGATTTGCACGTTTCCAGATTTTGAGGAACTAAAAAACTTCCAATTCAGGAAGTTATACGGTTAATGCATGTTTGGATCCAATTGAGGGGATAACTGATTTGGTGTTTCGTTCACCGTTTGATGACATCTTGATGATAGTTAGCATAATACTCTCCGGAGTTTTTTGTCGATAGAAGCAACAACGCATCGCTCGCCATGGCAAATGACAGGATACTCTACTCCGTCATGATTACCAAGTACATGGAGGAGAAGAGCAAGAAGGGTGAGATGCACCGGGCATTCAAAATGGGCACAAGGGAGCTTCGCTTCGAGGTAATGTACAGGGATAAAGGACGCCGTGGGATGAACCGCGAGAGAGTCACCCACGAGTGCACGGTACGCCGCGGTAGTTGCATATGCACTTGCAATAAGCCCATTCTTCTGCATAGGCCTTGCTCCCATGTCAGAGTGCATATCAGGTGCACATGGTCATTGGTGAACATATGGATATAGTCACCCAGACCCGTTGGATCCAAAATGGGCAAACAGGATGAGGAGGACACGCAGATGCACAAGGGGGTTTTCGGAAAATGTCGAGTGCTCGAGGGGCAAAACGTAAGATGGCATAAGTGGAGGGGGGAGTTCCACCTCTTTCGATCTTGTTCGCTCGTTTTGGATCCAACGATCCTGAACGAGTATGTCCATATGTTCACCAATATAGCCATGTGCTCCTGATATGCCCCCCCATGTCATAGCCGTATGTTCGACGGTGGCGCAGCATCCCGGTTAGTACCTCTCTGACTATTTCACCGAGGAGGCGGTGATGCAAATCTGGACCGCGGAGATGTATGGCTATGCTGTGGGTGGCCATTTCATTGGCCATCCGACCTGGGAGCAACTAATCTGGACCGCGGACATTGCTAGGCTCAAGGGAAAGGTGGGCCGGCTGTAGGATCAAGGATAACCGACTAGAGGGGGGTGAATAGGAGGTTTTTAAACTTTTTAACAAATTAACAATTTACCCAATTAATAACTTAGTCTAAACAAGTTATACTTCTAACTAAACAAATTAATCACAATAATAAGCTAGAAATATAAAAACGGAAGGTAAAGACTAGAGATAATCACAAAGACATGACGATGTTTTTCCCGTGGTATCGAAGACTTGCCGGTCTTCACTAGTCCACATTGAGGGAGCTTGACGTCTCAAGCCGGCTCCACGAATTAAGCCTTTCCTCAAGTCACTATAGTTGTTCTTCCTCCGCTCCGGAGATGGTGAACACCGAACCACTCACAAGCTTGCACCAGGCCTCTTCACAATCTTCTTCGAAGAGATCACCGTGCTCCACCGCCAACCGTCTAGGAGTGCGGCAACACTCCAAGAGTAATAGATCAAAGTCTTCACTTGACGGCACTCAAGTGCACATGGATCAACTAGGAGAATGAATGCACTTGAATGTATCTCAACAAGCTCACAATGAATGCACAAGAGTGTTTTGAGTGTTGAGTGAATGCAAGGGCTCTCAAGGCTCAATGAATATCAAAATGGGCACTAGCAGCCTTGACTTGAGCAGGTGGGGGGTATTTATAACCCCCACAAGCAATTATGACCGTTGGAAACGAAACCAGAGAAGTCAGACAAAATCGAACGATCAGAGGCATACTGGTAGAATGATCGCACCTCCGATCGAAACACGACCAATGGCTAGAACAGTTACTATAAAAAGAAAAACTAGTCATTTAACTCCCAGTCGGAATGACCGCAGCAAACGCTGCAGACGTCCGATTTTGATCGTCTGGTTTCTCTGAGCATACGACCATTTGTAGGGTTTCGCGATTTACTCAAGGTTTGCAATGGTTACGGAATTTTTGTACCGCCATATAAAATCGGAATGACCGCGAGTTTGATGCGACCGTTCCTAAAAATGAACGTCCGATTTCGGATAAGTTTCGAGCGATTTTCCACTTGTTCTGCTTTTTATTGAACCGCCTCATAAAAATCGAACGATCAAGAAAAGGCACGACCGTTAGTCACAGGCGATGCGACCGATTTCCATGAGAAAGTCTCGAGGCAATTTGCAACGCTTCGGTTTTATTGAACCGCCAACTAAAATACTGGAATGATCAAGATCGCTGCATCACGACCGTTCAAGGACCCGGTCGTTCCGCTTCAACACTTAATTGGCTGTTCCCTTCAAAATGCGGTACTACCGCCGAGTAATGTCCGGTCATCTGCTGACAGGTGATCTGACCTTAAGTAGAACTCGCAGTACTACCGATTTTGAATGAAGACTTAGAACTTTTCAAATCATTTTCAAGTTAAAATTCAAATGCATGCATGATCCTAAATTGATCCATATGGCACAAGAATATGCTATCAAGCTACTAGCCATGATCCCTCTTAATAGTACGACGTTTATTCTATAATCCGGTCTTCCAACCAAACTCCCAAGACCGGTAAAATAGAAAAGAAACGTAGACTACTAGTACCTTGTCTTTAAGCCTTGTGGATCTTCATTTTCTCCTTTGGCATGCATCCTTGCGTCAACAAGTTCACCAATGGGACTTAACCTTGTAAATACTCAATAAACTTGTTAATCCCATATTCACATATTATCATTAATTACCAAAACAATTTTTAGGGGCCTAGATGCTTTTCAATCTCCCCCTTTTTGGTAATTGATGACAACACTAATAATATGTAAAAAAGATTGGTTTGAATATACCATAATTGTATATTCTATTTGTGGCTTAACACTAAAACAATTCTTGCAATAAGCATGAGAGAATGTATGAGAATTATTTTCTTGTTAAGTCTATTTTAAAGAAAGCTCCCCCTAAACATGTGCATAAAAAGATAGAACATTTTGTAGAAAATTTGAGAGATTTGGGCGGAGTTTCTTTAGCAAATTTGAACTTGAGGAAATGCAATATTAAGATATGACAATAAGTAAGATTGCATTTAAGATAATAATCATAAGCATCCAACAAGTTCAACAAGTTAAACGACGCATAGTTAAACTATTACAAGCACAGATAAGTTCAACATTACAAAATAAGTCCAACATATATGAGCTAACACATATAAGTCCATAGAAGTAAAAGCTTGCGCTTGCTCCCCCTAAAGCTATGTCTTCTATATCTTTTCACTTCTTTCTTCTTTGTCTTCATATTTCTCCCCTTTGGCATCAAATACCAAAAACAAAGCTCGACGCCGGGATCCCGAGGAATGACGTCTGGGAAGCTGGATCTGTCTGCAGGAGTAGGAGGCGAACAGGAGCGGATCTGAGAGTCGAGCCAGAGGAGCAAATCGATCGTGAGAAATCAGCAGAGGAGGCGGGATCCAAGATGCTAACTCAGAGCCGGAGCTGGATCCAAGAAGAGGTCTCTAAAGTCAAGTCAATCTGAGTCAAGACCTCGGTGGATGGAGCCGGAGGAGCAACAGGAGGCGAATCAGATCTGAGGTGTAGGTGCTACAGCTGGAGCAGGAGAAGGTACAGGAGGCACAGAAGATGTCCTAGAAATAGGAGGCCGTCGAGAGAAGCACTGTGGAGTCTTCAAAATCCCCTCTATGTCAGTCATACTGTCCACCAGTGCAGCCATCCTGTTATGAGTCTCATCGAAGAAATCATTCTGAGTCTGCTCCATCTCAAGTAATCTGCCTCGAGTCTCTCTCTGAAATTCAGCTTGTTCAACCTTTATTTCTTGTAAAGAACTAAGAATGAGCTGCTGATTCTGAAGAAGTTGTGCAATGGAGCCTTCATCGATAACTGGATCAGCAGTAGGCACCGCCTCAACGATGGGATCATCCTCAGTAGCCTGTCGAGAAGGAACGCTGTCTCGTGGTCTATAGGATTTATGAACTGAGCCAAGACCACCATGATATGCTATCTTCTAAGAAATCAAGGCCATAATATAAGGTGCATAGTAAATCCTCTTGACTCTGTCATTCTTGGATGAGACTATGCCCTGAAGGATAACATCCACAACATCAAATTTTACGCCTCTCATAATATGATCTATAATGTTCCAAGCGTATCCCCTGATAGCATCAAAGTTGCCGCTCTTAGGATAAAATGTGTGATTGATAATCCTGTTGATTATGCTCGGCAATGGCTTAAGTCCGGTGATGGTTCCTAGCTTGCATTTGACATTGGAGTCATAATAATCATTCCAAGCAGGAGCTAGTAAAGCTGGACTATCAAAGATTTTCTCCCAAGAACTGGACCTTACTCTTAAGATTTGCTCAAATTCTTCCTTTGTACTTTGCAAATCTCTAGCCACAGAAATCCACCTAAAAGATTGTAGATCAGCTGATACATGAACTGTGGCGTAAAACTGTCGAATAAGCTCATCATCGTAGTTTTGCTTTAAAGCCACAAGGTCGTGAAGACCTACATCATGGAACAACTGATACACTCCGCTGTATTTCTCCAAGTCATTGAAGTGAGTCCACTTGATCCATTTATGATCAGCAAATTTTCTGTTTCTTCCATAAAGTTGCTCATAAACTTGCTCTTAAAAAAAACAGTATGGAATCTTGGATTTACAGAATCAGACTTGAGAAGATATTGATTGACATGCCTTTTTATTGCGTAGTCATCCGCTGAAAGAAGGCGTAAATCAATAGGCAATGCTGGAGGTTCACCCAAATTATCAAAGTGCCTTCTTCTTCAGAGTCGTGCTCAGAATGAGTCTCATCACCGGAGACATAATCCGCACTAGCTTCTGTTTCAGATTCTGGTGCTGTCGACGATCAAGTCGCCGATCTTACGAAAATGAACGAAGAAAATGACGTGGAATATCCTGGAATGGAATGGGGGTCGCTCTTTATTGATATGAACTGGGTTTTACAAGATGTGGCTAAGTACTACCCTGAATTACACTGAATGGGGGAATGTCTAATCGGGTAATCAGACTTAGAATATGAGTCTAAGTCTGATTATCTAGCTTCTAATTCCACCGCTTAGGCTTCGTATTCAGTTGAACTGTCGTTGTTCTTGTCTTTGTTGGTCTTGGCCTTGTTGTGTCTGCATGCATGCATGCATGCGTGTTTGTGTTCTTCGTCTTCGCGCTTCACCTTTAAATAACTTCCAAGAGGTGGCGATTACTCTGGAGAAGACGTCCTGGTGAAACGTTACGATGGTTTGAACGGTGGAAGCGATTAACAACGTGCTAACTTCCTTGCGGTTGCCTGTGAAAAGCTTAACCGTAGGGTGGTTAATAGTCAGTGTCTCAGGGTTGTACCATCGTATGGTTTGGAACGTATAGCACGTGTTCCATTTATCATACGATAAGAAATACCGATCCAAGAATTTTACGGCGGTTATCCGGTCGGGATTAGGCACAAAGCCTCATCCCACCAGGTACCCATTAAGTAACCTCTCGAATACTAACGACCGGGGAGGTCGTTAGTCTTAGAATCACGACCATGTAGACGTATGGTCTTTTATTATGTATTAAAATAATATATAGAGGTTTTAATCCTTGTCAGCTAGCCCCCGAACTTTAAATGAACTGGTCGTGCATATACCTTTTTCCGATGAAATCGTATCGGGCAGATCCCATTTAATGTCGTGGTATACGAAGTGGTCTGTGTTCATTTTAAAGTTGAGAACTTGCCTTGGGATACGAAGAGTTCCTCTGTCCGTTTGAACAAAAAGAAGCTTTTTGTCAGTTGGAGTTTTGTGAGAATCCTTCGAAAGTATCGGAAGTTTATAAAATCTCCTCTCGCTGGGATCTTAGAATTTTTATGCTTCCAAAATCCCCTTTCGATTCCCTTTAGCTTCTCACCAAGAAATCCTCCAGAGTTTTTTCCTGTTCTTCCGACCACGAAGTCTCCAACTTTCACTACTCATCCTTGAGGATTTTCGCCATGTCGGAGCAAATTACGAAGTGGTTGCCTTCGGAATTGGACAAGAAAAAGCTTGAGGCTTTGGAGAAGATGGGAATGCTCCCAGATAGGAATCTGATTAATTGGAGACCGGCGACTGGAGAGCATTTTTCGAGCCGTGAAGATGAGGAAATCCTGTTTTTCTTGCCTACATCGAATGTAAATTTGAGATTCTCGTACACAAATTCCTTCTCCGCGTTCTTGAACATTACGGGGTGGAATTAGTGAATTTGGCCCCAAATTCGATCGCAAATATCAATATTTTCAGATATTTGTGCGAGGCATACACAGGAATACAACCGAACTTGAAGCTCTTTAGTTATTTCTCTTGCATGGTGATGGGAAAATCTGCGGCAAAATCAAGCGGCTCTGGGGAATGCACATTGCGTCTTCATGACGGAAGGCCGATGAGTACATCCTCATGTATGCGAAATCTTCGTGGTCGTCATGGAAAAAATCTTGGTTTTACATGACGATTCTGAAGACGATGGCCTCTACTTGGCGGAACTAGAGCAAGTGAAAACCCCAAGTGGAGGAGACCGTAAAGAAGACAGGATAGTCAAAAATGGGCGGATGCCATCTATGACTTGCAGTCGGGGCCCGACTTCGTGGCATGTGGTGAGGATTTTACCTCTCGCCAGATTAGTCCATTGAAGCTCGGACTCATTCCCCGCTCTGGTGCCTTGATCGTGATGAAGTTGCTCGAGAAGGTGGTAAGTCTTTGAGATACATTCCGATTGGTATTTTGATTTGATTAATGTGTTACCTTAAAATTTGTCTATTCTTCCTTCATTAAAGTTCTTTCCTATGGGAAATTAGAGAACGAGTCGAGGCTAATCTGTCTTGGGAGCTCGGAGAAAAGGTGAATGCCCCAAGATCTTAGCCGCAACTCCTATTGAAGGAGACTGCAAGGCTTAAGGTAATTTAATCAAAAATTCCTTTTACCATGTATATACATATATTCCACCAGATTTCCAATCGTGCTCTACATTTGCGATCGGTCGGATTGCGAATCATACAATCTGGTGAGGATCAACGTCCCACCTTAGTTTTCGACCGAGTCGTGCCTCGAGGCACTTGAAGGAGATGAATCCTCGAGGTAATAGAACATTTCGAATCATATATGTATGAATTTTTTTTGGGATAAAGGATTTCTTCACCCAATCAAATTTGTTCTTTGATTTAGGTGGATAAGCTCGAGGGCCCGCAGAATGTAGCTGCGGAGGTCAGAGACTCAGTGGTCGTGCACGACCTTACGGTTATTCTTGAAACAAGCGATCTAGAGATTGATGAAACCACTCCCTCAGGCCGGATAGTCGAAATGTGGACCTTGATGAACTGGTCGAGGACATAGCTTCCGACATCTTGTTGGAGGATGTGAGGTTCAACAAACCTTGCCGGGTCCGAACCGAAGAAAATTGGAGGAGAAGAAAAGGAAGGCTAGCGGCACGCTTTTTCTCTCTTGCTGCGTTTGAGTCAAATCCGGAGATTAACAAGGTATGTACAAATGAAAGTGGTCGTATAAGTATGTACCTTTAATAATTCCTTGATGATTTGATACTTTGAACTTCCCATCTTCGGTTTGCATAGGTCTTCTGGTGTTCCGGTCGTTTCCGACCGTGTTCTTCTGAGGACTGGCACTGTCGAAGTTCTCGACAGAGCACTTCTCGGGACAAAGTTCCCGAGGAAGTAGTGGTCGAAGAAGCCCCGGCGGTGACAAGGGCAACGGTTGAGTTGGATCCTTTGGTGATTGAAACCCCTTCTGTGGAGGTAGATGCCTCTGAGAGGTCTCAACAGGTTCCGATCACTGTTGATAACCCTTCCTAACCTAACAAGTTCCCTTTTCGTCCCCGATTTATCGAGGATAAGTAGCTTGATGAGGCGTGGCAGAAAGTATCGGATACTCAACTCAAGATGCACCCTGATTTGATTTTTGCTGGTTATAATGACCGAACAATTCGAATAAGTATTCCACGACCCGACCGTAGCTCTTCTTTAAAAAGTTTATAAGAAACTTAAGAAAGAGAACGCTATTTGTGTAGCATTTGGTCGAGAATTTTCTTTGTGATCGAGGATGACCCAATGAGTTAAGGACTTGGAGCAAAAGCACTCCGAGTTGGAAACTAAGAACTTTTCCCTTTTAAACTTTTGTTTCTTCTTCAATACTTTGCTCCTCTACAATTATTCTCCCTTATCGTATTCGATAGATTTGGAAAAAATAAAAGAGGAGGTTGTGGCTGAGAAAGCCAAGACAGCTCTTCTTGAAGAAGAAATAAAAGCTAAAGACCAGTCATTTGCTAAAGCAAGTTACGCTTAAAGACCTATTGATCGCTGAAGCAACGACCAAATATGAAACACTTAGCAAAACAAATGAAGGTAATATGTCGCAAACTTGATTGTCCCTTCAATTATGCTTGTGTTCATTAACTGATTTGTTTTTGCAGAGCAAACGCAAATGCTGAACCGAGTAAAGAAAACTCTGAAATTTGAGCAGGATAAGGAGGCGACTCTTGCTCAAAATATTGATGAAAAGATTAGTGCTTTGAACAAGATGATCTTTGATATGGGATCGAGGATCAAGCTTTGCCTTCCTTAGGAGATCCAATAGAGAAATGAACTATTTGGGTCAACTTCTAGAGGACCTTAAAGTTTTGCTCAAAACTACTCGGACGAATTATGCCTGTGCCCTAAAAGCAGGCGTTGCAAGTGGAGTTAGTTTTGCTTTGGCAAACCGAAAGCTTCCGACCCTCGATAGATCTCCAAGCAAGTTAAAGACTTCAACTACCCACTGAGGAGGCGACCAAGTTCATGGAAGAACTCGGGCCACTCGGAGATATAGTTGTAGAGGAGATGGAGGTCGAATCTCCGACAAAGCGATGGTTAGGTGGGAATATTTCTTAGAGTAGGTTCTGCAAGTGTAAAAATATTTGAATATCTATGAAAACTTATCTTTTATGTCATTGACAAAGCTTTTGTTTATCCTGTTTGACTTTTTAAAATTCTCGTATATTTCCTAGCCCCCGACTGCTTTATAGTAGAAGAACGTTACTGTACAAGCAGTGAGCCAAGAAAGAGAATAAAAAAGAGGTCATAACCATGTATGTGAGTTTTGAAGGTATGTTTGGATATGTAAGACAAAAGCGATCGTTCGAGATTAGGAAATCAAATGTGGTCGACTACAGTGTGCGATTTCGACTAGTTATAGATCTTTGTTTGTCATAATGGAAATACCAATCAAAAACACTATATATGGTCGGAAAAAAGACTTTGTCAAACTTGACATAAGAAGAAATGCAAATATGTATGCAACAGATTATAAGTGAACTTTGTTTATATCTATTGTCCCATAGTCTGGTCGGAACTAATGCTAAGACCTGAAGGCATACGACATATATTTTTGAAACGTGTTCAAATTCTATATCCGACTGGTAGCGAGGATCGTAAGAAAAGAACCGTCGCTAGGAAGCTCCTTCCAGTGGGCAGGACCACGTGCGAAAAAGGAGAGACTTCGACTAGGAGGCTTTCCGTGTCCCGACCAGTAGCCAGACAAGAATAGACCAGAATCTTGAAATAATGAAGCATAATCTTCAGAATCGTAAGCATATCATTCATGAGATAGTTAGTTGTGTCGCGCTCTGATTACTCATTTTCTTTGAGAAAAGAGTGTAGTCGCGCGTGGGAATCATTTGAAGAAAATGCTCACGACTAGGACCATAGAGTATCAGAGATCCTTAAAAAGGATATCGGAGAGAAAAATGTCTTCTTCGACCAGACTAACAATAATAAATGACCAGAATGTAGGTGTATATATATAAGCAAGGTTGCACTTCTTAATTAATTAATGAATTTAATGAAATTGAAATTGAAAGAAATGAAAGAATGAAAATTAAACATAGAACTTACACAATTGATCGATGTTCCAAGAATTTGACAAAATTTGCCCATCGAGACATAGCTAGTCGTCACGGAACACAGTCGGGTGACTTGACCACAAGATGTAAGGACCTTCCCATTTAGGAGAAAGTTTATTGCGATTTGTTTGGCTCTGAATTTTTCTCGAGAACGGATCACCTCTGACAAGGTCGCGAGGTCGCACCTTACGACTATGGTACCTTCGCATGGCTTGTTGGTAGACTAGCGATCGTATAAAGGCTTGGTTTAAATCGTTCTTCAAGGAAATCGGCGTCGTCGAAGTCGTCGTTCATTCGATCATTTTCGTCCCAAACGATCGCCGGCGAGCCAATTTTGAGTTCGAGGAAGCATGGCTTCAAAGACCATAAACCAAAAAGAATGGAGTTTCACCGGTCGCACGACTGGTCGTGGTTCGAACGGCCCATAACACAGAGGGAAGTTCTTTAACCCAAGCTCCTGACCGTTTGATTAACTGGTCGAATACTCGGCGTTTGATCCCCTGCATAAGGATACCATTAGCCCGCTCAACTGCTCCGTTGCTCTGTGGATGAGCAACAGAAGCAAAATGAACTTTGACACCAAGTTCATCGCAGAATTCCTGGAATTGACTGCTGGAGAACTAGGAACCAGTGTCTGTGATGATACGATTGGGTATACCAAATCGCGTGATCACATTTTTCAGGAGAAATCTCTTAGCGGCCTCAGTTGTTATTTTAACGACTGGCTCGGCTTCAATCCATTTTGTAAACGTGTCAATCATGACGAAAAGGAATTCGAAGCCCCGAGGTGCTCTTGGGAAAGGTCCCAGAATGTCCAGTCCCCAGGTTGCAAAAGGCCAAGAAAGAGGAATTGTTTGTAAGGTTTGTGCTGACTGGTGTACTTGTCGGCTATGAAACTGACATTGTACACACTTCATGACAAGCTCTTTTGCATCATGAAGGGTAGTTGGCGAGTAATAGCCTTGCCGGAAGGCTTTACCGACCGTGGTTACAGAGGAATGGTGTGCTCCACAGACGCCTTCATGGATTTCGGTTAGCAATCTAATGCCATCCGTTTGAGATATGTATCCCATCAACACTCCATGAGATCCTCGTTTATACAAGGTACTTTCGATTAGAGTGTATGATTTGGCTTTTCGTGCTATCGATCGGCCTCTACATCATCTTCTGGAATTGTGTCATCTTTGAAGATAATTGTAGATCGATGTCATCCGATCTCTACCTTGATCGTGATAAATACAACCGTCAACGACACATGGAGCATCCATGTTCCTTGATTAGTTTGTTCAACTTGCAAAGAATCATGTATGTTCTCGGAAGGCTCAACTACCGAGGGTGAATTGAGTTGCTCGAGAAAAACTCCAGGCGGGGACGGTGCGACCTCGTGGAGGCCATCCGTGCCAAGCGGGTGCGCCAGAAAGTTTTCCTTTCTAGGAATATGTTGGATCTGAAAACCGAAGAAGTGCTTTTCGAGTTTTCGTACTTCCGCCAGATAAGATGACATCTTGGTACTCGAGCATTGATACTCTTTCCCCACTTGATTTGCTACTAGTTGAGAATCGCCTTTCACTAATGTCTGCGAATCCGAGCTTAACGAGCCGCTCGAGTCTGCCATAAACCTTCATATTACGCCACATTATTGGTGGCGGAAAATTTAACCGGATGGCGTGCTTGATGTGTTCGCCAATGGGGATATCAAGACCACTCAAGCCCCGATCCTTGTAACATCAAGGAACCGTCGAATACAATGTCCACTGTCGTGGTGTTCGTATCGGGTCCTTGGGTGGGTTCGAGGTTTGTCCATTCGCAATGAATTACGCTATTGCACGGACTTTATTGTTTGTTAAGTGAAATAAAATGGAGATCGAGCGCCCTAGCTCGACCGCCCATTTGGCTATTAGTCTGATGATTCCTGTTTCCAAGGACTTGACCAAGAGGATATCCGTAGGTAGAACCACTTTGTGGGCACGAAAGTAGTGCCTTAGCTTTCTTTAAGACATAAGGAGGCCATAGAGCAACTTTTGTACTGTGGGTATCTTTCCTTTGGTCCATGTAAGACTTAAACTACGTAATAGACCGGTCGTTGGATATTATCCTTTCTACAACCAAGATTACCGCTAATCGTCTGCGTGGTGTTGTTGCCACGTAAATTAGCAATGTTTCTCCGATCTCGGAGAAACTAAAACCGGTACTTGTAAGGTACTTTTAAGTTCCTCAAAGGCATCATTTGCCTCTTTAGTCCACTCAAAACTCTCATGTTTCCGAAGAAGTTTAAAGAAAGGTAATCCTTTTTCCCCTAACCTTGTTATGAAATGACTTAACGCTGCCATACAGCCGGTTAGTTTTGGACTTCCTTCTTAGGTGGTCGGGCGATCTCGTCGATGGCCGCAATTTTTGCTTTGGATTTGCTTCAATACCTCTAGCGAAACTAGGAAACCGAAGCGGTTTTCCAAACAGAAACTCGAACACACACTTTTAGGATTTATCTTGAGGTTATGTCTTCTCAAGTTATTAAAAGTTTCTTGTAAGTCGAGAATGTAGTCGCCAAATTGGTGGCCTTTACGACGGATCGTCAACGTAATCTTCTAGATTCCGACCGATTTGTGGGCTAAAGGTTTTTTGCATCAACCTTTGAAAAGTTGCACCAGCGTTTTCGAGACCAAATGGCATCTTAATATAACAGTAAATGCCATATGGGGTGATGAAGGAAGTTTTCTCCTCATCTTCTTTACACATACTAATCTGGTGGTACCCTGAATACGCATATAAAAAACTTAGTAACTCGCACCCAGAAGTAGAGTCTACCAGTTGATCAACGTGAGGAAGGGGAAAGTCATCCTTCGGACAAGCCTTATTAAGATCTGTAAAGTCGATACACATTCGCCATTTCCCATTGTTTTTTCTAACCATTACAAGATTGGCAAGCCATTTGTGGGTGGTCGACTTCACGAATAAATCCACTTTGAGAAGCTTGTCAATCTCCGATGGATTGCTTCCTTCCGATCAAAGTCGCGGCGTCGTAGTTTACGCTTGATCGATTTTTGTCGGTGGAGAGCAAGCACGCGCTCGATCACCTCCGGGGACTCGAGCATATCGGACGCTTGCCGAGCAAACACGTCTGATTCGCTCGAAGGTAGGAGACGAGCGACTCTTCCTATTTAGGGTCGAGTCTTGCCCGACCGTAATCTTCTTGGCGGTTGGGTTTGGATGTTCGACCCATATGACGACTTGACGCCGTCGGAGAAGCGCTTTTGTCGAGTGGTACCTCCTTTGTCCAGTCGGATGGTTTGGGTGTCATCTTTGGCCTCGAGTGCTTGACTCGCATGGGAGTCGGGTTAACCTCTCGGTCGGAAGTTCATCAACCAATGGCAAAGGATTTCGATCGCATACATAAGCCATTTTCGATCTCCTCGAATAGTGATGACTTTTCGCCCCGGCATTTTCAAACTTTGATAACCGTAATGCGTGGCTATCAAGAATTTTGCTAATCTTTGGTCGATCGAGAATTCCGTTGTATCGGATTCAAGTTTACTACATCAAACGGAATCCTCTCTGTTCGAAGTTGTCGGGCTTTCGAGCGTGGCGTAAGGAAACTTGTCCTATCGGTTTAGCGGTAGAACCCTAACTATGCCATGAAAAGCATATTTCATGTGTTTCACCTTTGACATGGGGACTGCACTTCTTCTAAAGCTCCCACAAATAATATATTCAAAGAACTACCCCATCTACTAAGTCCCGATTAACCCGACAATTATTAATGGTTGGTTCAACAACGATAGGGAACCTACCCTCGAGTCGATGGGATGGGGCGATCGTCTTTTTTGAAGGAAATGCGGTGTCCGACCACTTCGAGTGCTTGATTACGATCGGAGATTCGACTAGGTTGACCTCTCGCTCCATGGCCTTCAAGTGACGTCGGACTCGTATGAAGAAGATCCTCCAAAAATCATGTTGACTGTGTGTTGAGGATCCCGTACTCCATCTCTTCGCCGCCATCCTTGTCCTTTTGGAGCTCGTTTCTCCATGTTCTGTATTGCGGAAATGGTCCTTTACCATAATAATCCTCCAGTTTCTTTTGCCAAACACGACAAAGTCGCAGATCATGCCACTTTCTTTGGTGAAGTGGACACCACTTCTTGTTAAATCTGAATCCTTGGTCGGAGCTTTTGCCTTGCTTCGACGGCCAAGATAGTCCTTCTTGCCCTTCCCGAACTTTTCTCGAACGGCGAGGACTTTTTTGTCGTCGGTCTGCGGTTCTTTTTCTTCTTGAGAGACTTCTTGTTCTTTTTCTCCTATTTATCCAGGCCGGGCTGGGGAATCTTGTCTTTCCGATCAATGGCTTCACACCACTCGATTGCTTCGCTAGCGGTGATATACTTGTCCGCCATATCAAAAAGCTCAGCGGTTGTTCTTGGAGGGTTCATTGCTATGTCCTCCGTAAACCGCCGATTCCTCGATCTGTTTTAAAAGCTTTGAATAACAGAGGATTCTGCGACTTGGTATAGAGTTACGAACTGGTGAACCTCTTGATATATTGACGTAAAGTCTCATCGATCCTGCCGGATTACGTGGAGATCGTCCTCCTTCCTGTATGGTCAGTACGCACTCGAAGTTGGCAATCGAAGATCACGAGTTGTTCCCAAGTATATATTGATCCGACCGGTAAGTTTAACAACCACGACCGCGGACCCTTCGAGCACGGTGGGTAAATAGTTGGCCATTACATTCTCATCGCCACCAGCAGATTTCGATGGCGGTGGTATATATTGGAGAAATTCCAATGGGTTTTGAGTTCCATTGAATTTGTCCAAGTTGGCCGGTCGGAACCGGTTAGACCAACGCACGACTTGGAGCCCCGCAGAGAAGGCTCGACAACCTGTGATTGATTCATGCCGTCTTCTCTGGGAAGGTGCCGGATTGTAATCGGTCGGAGACCGATCCCTAGGATTGGGACGCTGGAACTCCGGTGTACCGATCCGGTCGTGGACACTGATATGATGCCTCCATCCGTCCACTTGGTTCAAACGATGTCGGAGATCGTTAGGTCCTAGTGGTGGTTCCTCTCGATACAGTGGGGGAGTAGCTTCTTGGAATAGCCTTCTCCCCTCGTGACTCCTTGGTCGGAATCGTCGAGGAGGTCTCGGTATCGATCGCTCTCTGGTATGACCGTGTTGTCCCTCGCCGAGGGAGGAGCGTTGGGATGAAGTCATAGTCGACTTCAAAACCCTCTGTTCCCGATCGCCTGTTCATTGCATGGTCTGCTGGAGAATTTGGATGCGACCTCGAGTTGTACAAAACTAGGTGTTCTGCTAGAGCAGATCGGAATTATTTAACATGTTTTGAATACGCCGCAAGTTTTGTCTAGATTCGAAGGTCTCGGGGGTTCATAATGGTCGTAGGTGTATGCCCGTCTCAACCTTCCCCGACCTTCGGTTTGTTGATCCCATCACCACTGGGTGGGCGGTGCGAAGCGAGTTAAGCGATTGACGTCGATTAGTTCCGTTGCCTTGGAAGGTGGTGACGTGCGGCGGATCATCTCTAACAACACGTGATGGCGTGGTAGAGTGTAGGACCGTCGCGGTGCATCTTGATCTTCATCTCCGATCGTGTTGACTTCGTGCTTCCAAAGGCATGATCTTCCGATGAGGTTCCATTATAACTAAGGAGAGCTTGTCGATTATACTTCGCTGAATCTTCCACGATGGAGATCGGTCGGAGATGAGCACTTCTCGAGGTCTTCTCGGCTGATCCGACGAACCGCCGATCGTATCTTTGAGTGTGATCATCCCCACATGGCCTCGACCGATGGAGGTTTCATCGACACCGTTACGGTGATGGTTGACTCGGAATTGCCGTGGTCAAGGAGAGTATCTTTCAGCCATGATTTCATCAATGGTATAGAGTTTTCCGGGTGATGGGGCTGAAATTTCTTCACCTGTTTCGCCGGTCGAGAAGACCGGGCTTGAAGAGATCCTCTGGCATTCCAAACTGGTCGGAACGGCCGGTTCTCCTGGTTGCGCCACCAGTAGTGGCGGCGCATCTTCATCCATCCGGTCGGCCTCGCTAACGTCGGCGACGTGCGAGCCGGCGGAGGAGAAAGAGGAGGATGACCTGCCATTTTCTTCTATGGCACGGATACATCCTTCCATGTCGAGGTCGGCGTAGTCCGCCAAATCGAACTAGTTTTCCTCATCCCAAACTCCGGGCATAGTCGCATGAGAGATTGCAGAGATTTTGGGCGAGGATTTTGTTGAGCGAAGAATTTTCTTGAAACTTCGCCTTCTTCCCCACGGACGGCGCCGGTGTCGGCGATCAAGTCACGATCTTCACGAAAATGAGCGAGGAAAATGGCGTGGAATATTACGGAATGGAATGGGGTCGCTCTTTATTGATATGAACTGGTTTTACAAGATGTGGCTAAGTATTACCTGAATTACACCGAATGGGGAATGTCTAATCGGAATCGACTTAGAATATGAGTCTAAGTCGATTATCTAGCTTCTAATTCCACCACTTAGGCTTCTGTGTATTCAGTTGAACTGTCGTTGTTCCAATTAGCCAAGAGTTGGCAACTGATTTCATTTTGGCATCTCTTCCACCTAGCTATGGACATTTCATTTCGAACTACCATATGCATGGGGTGGAAAAGGGCCTTAATGAGCTTTGTGGGATGCTCAAAACAGCAGAGAGTGACATTAAGAAGTGTGCAGGCCCTAGCCATGTGATGGTCAGCGAGAACAAGTCGACTTCAAGAAAAAGGGTAGGAAGCCATGGGCAAAGAATAAGGGCAAGGCTAAAGATATGATCTCGGCCAACGCCTAAGCCTAATCTTTGGACACGAGCCGAGACAGTATGCTTCTATTGTAAAGAACCTGGCCACTGGAAGAGAAACTGCAAGAAGTACCTGGATTCCGAGGAATGCAAGAAGAAGGCTGGAAGTAAGACTTCCACCCAAGGTACACTTGTCATAAATGTTTTAGACATTTTTCTCGTGATTCTCCTATTAACTCTTGGGTATTTGATACCGGATCGCTTGCTCACATTTGCAACTCGATCACGGGCTAATAAGAAGTAGAGGAGTCGCAAGAGGTGAAGTTGATTTTCGTCGGAAATAAAGCAAGGGTTCTTTGCGTTGACCGTCGGCACCATGCAACTTCAGCTTCCTTCGTGATTTATTATGGAATTGAATAATTGTTATTATGTTCCTAGTATGAGTCGAAACATTTTATCCCCTCATGTTTGATGAGAGATGGTTATTCATTTGCAAGTAAAGACAATGATTGTTTGATCTCTAAAATGAAATGTTTATGGCTTTTTAGCCCATTGTGAATGGGTTATTTATTTTAAATCTTGATGATGCGCCCATCTTTAACATAAATGCTAAAAGACTTGACCTAATGATTTGAATCCCACCTATGTTTGGCATTGTCGTTAGGTCACATAAGTGAAAAGCGCATGAAGAAGCTCCATGATGATGGTCTTCTAACTTCGTTTGATTTGAATCATACGAGACATGTGAAGCTTGTTTGCTTGGTAAGATGACCAAGTCACCTTTCAAAGGTTCTTTTGAGAGGCGTCGGACTTGTTGGAAATCATACATCTTGATGTATGTGGACCAATGAGCACGATCGCTAGAGGTGGATTTCATTACTTCATAACTTTCATCGATGATTTTAGTAGATATGGCTATGTCTACTTAATGAAGATAAGTCTGAAACTTTTGAAAAGTTCAAAGAGTTCCGAATGAAGTTGAAAATCAACGTGCCAAGAAAATTAAGGCTCTGCGATCCGATCGTGGTGGCGAGTATTTGAGTCATGAATTTAGCAATCATCGAAGAGTTGCGGAATTGTTCCATTACTAACACCGCCGGAACGCCTCAAAGAAACGGGTATCCGAGCGGCGTGTCGGACCTTGTTGGACATGGTTCGATCGATGATGAGCGATCGGATCTACCATTATCATTTTGGGGTTACGCTCTAGAAACGGCAACTTTCACACTTAATAGGGTACCGCTCTAAATCAGTAGTTAAGACACCATATGAGATATGGATCGGGAAGAGTCACGCTTGTCTTTTCTAAAGATTTGGGGATGTGAGGCGTTTGTCAGCGACTAAAGTCGGACAAGCTCACACCCAAGTCGGATAAATGCATTTTAAGTGGGATATCCGAAGGAAACCTTTGGATATTACTTCTACAACCGACTAGAGGGCAAAGTGTTTGTCGCTCGAAGTGGTGTTTTCTAGAGAAAGAGTTTCTCAACAGGAGACAAGTGGAAGAACAGTGCGACTTGAAGAGGTTCAAGATGAACCAATCGGGAAGACTCGACGAATGATGCCCACGTGGCGTAACAAGTTGAGGAACCCATGGCAAAGGAAGCACCACCACCACGAAGGTCGGAAGGCTCCATGTCGCGAGATATGTTATTGTTAGACAATGATGAGCCTCGACCTATGCGGAAGCAATGATGGACCCAGACTCTGAGAAATGGCATATTGCCATGAGATCCGAGATAGCATCCATGGGAGACAATCAAGTTTGGAACTTGGTTGACCTGCCTGATGGTGTTAAAACCATAGAGTGCAAATGGATCTATAAAAAGAAGATTGATATGGATGGAAATGTTCATATCCATAAAGCTCGACTTGTCGCAAAAGGTTTTCGGCAAGTTCAAGGAGTTGACTACGATGAGACCTTCTCGCCTGTAGCGATGCTTAAATCTATAAGGATCATTCTAGCTATTGCTGCATATTTCGACTATGAGATATGGCAGATGGATGTCAAAACGGCTTTCCTTAATGGAAATTTAACCGAGGACGGTATATGATACCGAGGGTTTTGTCGATCCAAACAATGCTAGAAAAGTATGCAAACTTCAAAAATCCATTTATGGATTGAAGCAAGCATCTCGGAGTTGGAACATTCGTTTTGATGAAGTGGTCAAAGGGTTTGGCTTCATCAAAAACGAAGAAGAATCTTGTGTTTACAAGAAGGCAAGTGGGAGCTCGCTCGTATTTCTAATCTTATATGTAGATGACATATTACTGATTGGAAATGATATTCCTATGCTCGAGTCCGTTAAGACCTCACTGAAAAATAGTTTTTCAATGAAGGACTTAGGGGAAGCGGCATATATTTTGGGTATTAAGATCTATAGAGATAGATCAAAAAGGCTAATAGGATTAAGCCAGAGTACTTACATTGACAAAGTGTTGAAACGGTTCAACATGGGGGAGGCAAAGAAAGGTTTCTTGCCCATGTCTCATGGCATAAATCTTGGCAAGACTCAGTGTCCTTCGACAACTGATGAGCGAGATCGCATGAGTAAGATTCCATATGCTTCGGCCATTGGATCTATCATGTATGCTATGATATGTACTACGCCAGATGTTTCCTATGCTCTAAGTGTTCTGAAAGAGATACCAAGTCGATCCCGTGAGAGTCATTTGGGCGGTTAAAAACATCCTCAAGTATTTGAGAAGAACTAAGGATGTGTTCCTTGTCTACGGAGGTGAGGAAGAGCTAGTTGTAAATGGTTACACCGATGCAAGCTTCCAAATCGACAAAGACGATTACAAATCGCAATCGGGTTTTGTGTTCATTTTGAACGGTGGTGCGGTCGATTGGAAGAGTTCCAAGCGAGACTGCTATTCGACTCTACAACTAAGTTTAGTACATTGCGCTTCAAGCAAAGAAAGGAAGGTGTTTGGATAAGGAAGTTCATAAGCGAACTAGGTGTGGTTCCTAGTCGTGCGATCCTCTGGATCTTTATGTGATAACAAGTGGGGCCATTCGCAAGCCAAGGAGCCGAGGAATCACCAAAAGAACAAACACATCTCAAGGGCGGTTTCATCTCATTCGAGATCCTCAATCGAGGAGATTTAAAGATATGCAAAATACACACGGATTTGAATATTTGAGATCCTTTGACGAAGCCTCTCCCACGCCCTAAGCATGAGGCACACACAAGAGCTATGGGTATTAGATATCTTCTAGATTGACTCTAGTGCAAGTGGGAGATCATGGAAATATGCCCTAGAGGCAATCATAGAGATGATGATATTTCGTTGTATCCATGATTTAATAAATGTTCCTTGAATATTGCCTTTGTGTTGATTAACAAGTATGTGACTTGTTTGTGAAACTCTTCACTTGTATGGTTATTCTAAAGATTGTCCCTAGTCGAGTTCATGTGAGGACACATGTGAATGATGGATTAGCACATGTATCGGTTGATGACCATGTTTCACAGTGTCATAGACATGGAGATGTCAAACCAATAATGTGGACACATGTTTAGAACATGGGGTTGGACCGACCCAACATGAGACATAACAATTATACTTATGGTTCTCTCTACACAATGTGTACGCCTTGTCCTTAGACCTCGAGATTGTCGCATGTACTTGAGATGTGAATCGACCTACTTAGGGGCTATCAAACGCTACTCAAATGTGAGGTAGTTATAAAGGTAGCTTTCGGGTTTGTCATGAAGCATCTTTGCGAGCCATGGTCGGTCGAGATGGGATTTGCCCTCTCTACCCGAGAGAGATATCTCTGGCCCCTCGAGTGATCGGATCCGAAATGCATGGCCATGCTACTTAAGGTTAAGAGTTAACCTAGTAAGGGATTCCAATCACAGATCGAGAAAGAGTGGTCACT
The DNA here is from genome assembly GCA_036346405.1 of Phyllostachys edulis. Classification (NCBI taxonomy): domain Eukaryota; kingdom Viridiplantae; phylum Streptophyta; class Magnoliopsida; order Poales; family Poaceae; genus Phyllostachys; species Phyllostachys edulis. Next base: position 32,043,305 of record CM070552.1, read on the forward strand.
TGGAGCTCGGCCAAATATCGTGAGGCAAAGGATTGGCATGTACATAACGTTGTGATGGTTCGTCCGATATGATCTTTGTGTGCGCTTAGGAGTTGGCACGTCTTGCTAGAGACCGCTACCAACTATTGACCAAGTATGTATACTCGCGTCATGTCTAAACATACGTGAACCTATAGGGTCACACACTTATGGGTTGAAGCCTAATTCGGATTGGATCCGAATTAGATCGGGCATTGAGTCCTAATGGGCCTCTATTAGTAGAAGCCCATTGTAAGGACGTCTATAAAAGGAGGGCAAGGGCGCCGGAGTTTGATGATGAGTTTTTCGTGACACCATCAAACCACGCCGCCACCCTCCCACGCCCTAATCGCTTCATGCGGATCTAGTAGTCCGGCGTGCGGCGCTTCCTCCGTCGTGTGGATACCTTTGGGGCGCCATCAGAAGCGTTTGGACGAACCGCAAGAGAGGAGTCAGACGTGGGGCCGCGACGAGGACGAGGAAGTAGTACGACTACTCTACCCCGACGTCTTTGCATCAACTTAGTACGACTACTCTTGCCTGACGTCTTTGCATCAATTCCGCTTTCTTGCGTCTAGTGGTAAGACCGTGATCTATAACTACAAAGATGATCTTGGTTTACGGGTAGAATTTTTATTAATTTGCGCTAGTGTAGCCTACCCGTGGCCCTTCAGGAGCCGCAGAGGATTGAGGAGAAGATTGTCCTCGAGGAGGTCCAACTGGTTTCCTTGTCGCAACCCTCATCCTAGGCATCTTTAGAACCAAAGAATAGGTTACAAGATATTCAAAGGAATGAATGGAATTGAATTTAGTTGAAAAGAAATAACATTTCTGTTTTTCATCAGATAATCGACCGTCTCATTGTTCATTGGCGATGCGACGCTTCTGATAAATGCATCAGCCAAGAACCGGTCGTTCCGATTATCCTGACCGAGTTCTAGGGCTATCAAATCTTGCATATTTTGGTGATTTTCATGGATTGAATCCATGGATCTGATGCGCAACCATCTTAAGACACAAAAACACATCTTTTGCCCAATTAGAACTACAGAAATTCATCGCATTTTCAACAAACCCTAAACGGAATATCCTAGGGTTCCATAGAAGATAAAACGCAATTCAATCAACGTTTTACCTTGAGATCTGGAGGCGATGAACCCTAGAGAGGCTTGCAATACGAAGGAATCAAGAGATTTGAGAAAATTTTGAGTGGATTGAGGAGGGGCTTGGAGGCGCACGGGCGAGAGAGAGAGAAAGAAAAAGAAACGGTCGAACCGTTGCGAGTTTAAGAGAGAGCGGCGCAAAGAGTAACTGCAAGGAAGTTATTTTTCTCTCCCAAACCGACGCGGTCGTACCGACAAAATGCCGTCGGTCATTTCGCACCCCGGTCAAACCGTTGTTATAACGCCGGTCGTTCCGCTCAGCGGTTGTACCGCGCGTATAACGCCGGTTGTTCCGATTATACTGGGAATTTCTGGATTTGCTAGGAACTGAGATTATTTTGCAAATGATTCCTAATTTTGCACTCAAATAAATATCATTAAGGATCATTATGCATAGAATAGACTATTGTCTATATGGGAACATAATTTTTATGATCATAGCTATTTTTAATAAAGATTTGAGAAATATTTTCATAAAATACTCAAATAACATCAAATGAAACACATAACATGAGGCAAGAGTTCAAACAACATTTGAATAGTCTATGATATTTAACTCATTCCTCAATTTGCAAAAGTGGCCTTCATCTAATGGCTTGGTGAAAATGTCCGCTAATTGGTCATCGGTTCTTATGTGGCTAATCTCAATATCTCCCTTGCTCACATGATCTCTCAAGAAATGGTGGCGGATATCTATATGCTTGGTTCTTGAGTGTTGAACAGGGTTATTAGCAATTTTCACGGCACTATCATTGTCACACAAAAGAGGCATTTTATTAATTTTTATTCCATAATCCATCAATGTTTGCCTCATCCATAGCAATTGAGCACAACAACTTCCCATGAAACATATTCGCTTTCAAGGTGGATAATGCTACGGAGTTTTGTTTCTTGGATGACCATGATACTAAGGATCTTCCTAAAATTGACAACTACCCGAGGTGCTTTTTCTATCCACTTTGCAACCCGCGTAATCCGAATCCGAATATTCTATTAAATCAAATTTAGCACCTTTTGGGAACCAAAGGCCAATGCTAGAGGAATGCTTTAAATATCTTAGTATTCTTTTAACGACCATTAAATGACACTCTTTTGGAGTTGCTTGAAAACGTGCACACATGCAAACACTAAACATGATATCGGGCCTAGATGCGGTAAGATAAAGCAAGCTACCAATCATAGATCTATAAAGCTTTAAATCTACTGGGTTTACCTCCTCATTTAGATCAAGATGACCATTTGTAGCCATGGGAGTCTTGATGGGCTTTGCGTCTTCCATGCCAAACCTTTTAAGTAAATCCTTCACGTACTTGGATTGACTTATGAAAGTCCCATCTTTGAGTTGCTTGATTTGAAGTCTAAGGAAATAGTTTAATTCTCCAATCATGGACATTTCAAATTCCCTAGACATCATATCACCAAATTCCTCGCAAAAATCTTGGTTAGTAGACTCAAAAATAATATCATCAACATAGATTTGACATACAAAGAAATCATCATCTATGACTTTAGTGAATAACGTTGAATCAATCTTCCTAATTTTGAATACTTTTGAGACTAGAAAATCTCTAAGGCGTTCATACCATGCTCTAGGAGCTTGTTTAAGACCATAGAGCGCCTTGGAGAGTTTATAGACATGATTTGGATTCTTTGGATCTTCAAAACCGGGAGGTTGTTCAACATATACAAGTTCGGATAAATTACCATTTAAGAACGCACTTTTAACATCCATTTGAAATAATTTAATATCAAAACATGATGCAAAAGCAAGTAATATTCGAATTGATTCAAGCCTAGCTACAGGAGCAAAAGTTTCACCAAAATCCAAACCTTCGACTTGTGAATACCCTTGAGCGACCAACCTTGCCTTATTCCGAACAACCAATCCATTTTCATCTTGTTTGTTCCTAAAAACCCATTTTGTGCCAATGACATTGTATTCTTCGGGTCATTCCACCAATATCCAAACCTCATTCCGGGTGAAGTTGTTAAGTTCTTCATGCATAGCATTCACCCAATCCGGATCTTCAAGTGCTTCTTCTACATTCTTTGGCTCAATAGAAGAGACAAAAGAGTAACGTTCACAAAAAGAAGCAACACGAGAGCGAGTTTGGACACCCTTACTTACGTCACCCAATATTTGATCTATTGGATGATCTTTTGCAATTGCATTGTGGATCTTTGGTGGTTGATTTGATAGTTGAACATCTTCTTTGTTGTTCTCTTCACTAAGTTATATTTGATTTGTGGAAGAGGTGGGTGGTTCAACTTGAGTGGAAGATGTTGGATCATCTTCGGGCTTGATGTCACCTATTTGCATATGTTCTATTGCTTTTCTTAAGGCTTCATTACTTACATCATCCAAGTTCTCATGCTCTTCTTGAGAGCTGTTAGTCTCATCAAATTGCACATCGTGTCTTTCTTCAACCAAACCGGAGTTTTTGTTGAAGACACGATAAGCCTTGCTATTTGAAGAGTAACCAAGCAAGAAACCAACATCACAACGACTATCAAATTTTGAAAGACGAACACCCTTCTTTAAAATATAATACTTGCAACCAAAAACTCGGAAATAAGAGATGTTCGGTTTTCTTCCTACAAGAAGCTCATAGGAAGTCTTTTTCGAAAGACGGTGTAAATAAAGACGATTTATGGCATGACAAGCGGTATTAATAGCTTCCGCCCAAAAGATATCGGAAGTATTATATTCATCAAGCATTGTCCTAGCCATTTCAATTAATGTACGATTTTTTCCTTTCTACTACTCCATTTTGCTCCGGAGTGTAGGTTGTGGAAAGTTCATACTTTATTCCAAGTTCATCACAAAAGTCTTCAACTTTAGTATTCTTGAACTCGGAACCATTATCACTACGGATTTTCTTTATTTTGAAATCAAATTCATTTTGGGCCCTTTTTGCAAATCTTTTGAAAATCCCGGAGGTTTCACTTTTGTCATCTAGGAAGAATACCCATGTGTACCTAGAGTAATCATCCACAATGACTAAACAATAGCTATTACCTCCAATACTCTTATAGGTTGTTGGCCCAAACAAGTCCATATGTAAGAGTTCCAATGGTCTAGAAGTTGACATGATACTTTTGGAAGGATGAGAATTAGCGACTTGTTTACCGGCTTGACAAGCACTACAAAGTCTATTTTTCTCAAACTTCACATTTTTCAAGCCAACAACTAAATAATGTTTGAAAAGCTTTTTGAGTTGAATCATTCCAACATGGGCTAGCCTTCTATGCCAAAGCCAACCCAATGAGGTTTTAGCCATTAAACAAGTTTTTAAACAAGATTCACTTGAAGCAAAATCAACCAAATAAAGATTTCCAAATCTAAAGCCTATGAAAGCTAAAGAGTTATCCTTTGCATTTGATATGGTAACACCTTCACTTGAGAATGAACAAATTAGTCCAAGATCACAAATTTGAGCAACGGATAACAAGTTAAAGTTTAATGATTCTACTAAAGAAACATTAGAAATGGAAAGGTCATTTGAGATAGCAATTTTACCCAATCCTAATACCTTTCCTTTGCTATTGTCTCCAAAAGTGATCTTTTCCATTCCTTGACCATTCTCGAATGTGGTGAACATTTTTCTATCACCGGTCATATGTTGTGTGCATCTACTATCAAGCACCCAATGTTTTCCACTGGTTTTATAGTTCACCTACAAAACAAAGAATTAAGTCCTTTTAGGTACCCAAATTTGTTTGGGTCCTTGGAGGTTAGTGACCAAGGATTTAGGCACCCAAATAGCATTCTTTTTAGCACCTAAAATTGAAGTGCCAACAAAACGAGCAATTATTTTATCATCTTTAGACTTTTTAAGCATATAGCAAGAATCATATATTCCAATGGATGGAGTCTTACCCTTACGACAATCTTGTTGCACATGTCCTATTTCCCGGCATTTAAAACATTGCTTACCATTTTGCCTCACAAATCTTGTGGGCATGTTTGCCGGCTTCTTACCTTTGTTAGGCACATACCCAAGACCTTCCTTGTTGAATGAGCACCTTTGTTCACTCAAAAGTTTGTCAAGAGTGGCCTTGCCCTTGAAACAATTTTCCAAACTCTTGCTTAGCTTGGTCACTTGTTCTTTTAGCTCATTGTTTTCATGAACAAGCCTTGAATCATTTTTCTCAACAATATTATGATAATCATCAATATTAGAGCAACATGGCATAGCAAGAAGGTTATCACATGAAGTAGATGCACTAGTCTTAGCAATTTCTATACTAGGTATTTTATCAATAATATCACATGTGATTCCTACACTAGAACAATACTTATGTGAGTATTCTGGAATAAGCAAGTTGTGAGCTTCCTCAAGCTCCATATAAGAATCTTTTAGAGTATTGTATTCTTTATTTAAGACCTTATATTTTGATTTTTCTTTTCCAAGATATTCATTTAAATCATTAAGCATATCCATTAATTCATCATATGTTGGTTCATCATTAATAATGGATTTTACCTTATCTCCTTTTGCCATGAGGCAAGTAGGAGTGGAGAATAGCGATGGTGCTTTCTTGATGGCGATGCCGACTAGTCCCTTCTTCTTGGGGGACTCTTCCTCATCGGAATCGGAGTCGCTTGACTTATCATTTGAATCCTACTCTCCAATGTGGGCTTCATGCTTGCCGTCCTTGTGAAGCTTCTTGAAGAGCTTCTTCTTGCCATTGTACTCCTTCTTCTTGAATGACTTGTTCTTGTCATCCTTCTTTTCGGGACAATGAGAAGCAATATGCCCCTTTTCTTCACAATTATAGCACCGAATGTTGCTATAACGCTTCTTGTCACTTGAGGATTGCCCTTCTTGTCTTTGTCGAGTTGTAGCTTCTATTGGGCGTCTCTTCATGACCCTCTTCATCCTTCTCACAAGGAGTGCATACTCCTCATCGGAAGCTCCTTCTTCATCTTCATCATCGCTGATTCCGCCTTGGCCTTGAAAGCGGTGATCTTCTTCTTTGAGGAAGATGTCTCCAAAAGCTCTTCCTTGTCCTTTTGAACAACTCATTTGTAATAAGGTTGCAAGAGCCCGTTGGTGTCATCCTTGGCAACTCGGGTGAGTTGAGAAATAGAGTCACCAACGTCTCATATTTGTCCGGGAGAGCCCTAAGCATCTTAAGCACAACATCAACATCAAGAAGGTTAGTCCCAAGGCTTTTGAGCTCATTCACAATGTTGTTGAGTCGTGAATACATCTCATTGATGTTTTCATGAGGCAACATCATGAATATCTCATATTTGATCCGAAGCCTATGCAATTTGGCTTCTTTGACCGTGGATGTACCGTCATGGATTTCCGAGAGGGTGGTCCAAATAGCATGAGCATTTTCCAAGTTACTCTATTGAACTCATCCGCGTTCAAAGCGCCAAAGAGAGCATTCATAGCTTGGGCATCTAAATGAGAGTTACGTGTATCTTGATTCGTGGGTTCTAGTGGATTAAGAGGCATAGCGTAACCATCATTTACGATTTTCCAAATGCATGGACTCATGGTCTTTAAATAAATTGACATTCTAATTTTCCAATAAGCATAATTTGAGTCATCAAATAAAGGAGCATTTCCTATAGCAATTCCCTCACTAGCCATCCTTTTCTCTCTTAGACGGTTAAGTCTAAATCAATGAGAGACCAAGCTCTGATACCACTTGTAGGATCAAGAATAACCGACTAGAGGGGGGTGAATAGGAGGTTTTTAAACTTTTTAACAAATTAACAATTTACCCAATTAATAACTTAGTTTAAATAAGTTATACTTCTAGCTAAACAAATTAATCACAATAATAAGCTAGAAATATAAAAGCGGAAGGTAAAGACTAGAGATAACCACAAAGACACGACGATGTTTTTCCCGTGGTATCGAAGACTTGCCGGTCTTCACTAGTCCACATTGAGGGAGCTTGACGTCTCAAGCCGGCTCCACGAATTAAGCCTTTCCTCAAGTCACTATGGTTGTTCTTCCTCCGCTCCGGAGATGGTGAACACCGAACCACTCACAAGCTTGCACCGGGCCTCTTCACAATCTTCTTCGAAGAGATCACCGTGCTCCACCGCCAACCGTCTAGGAGTGCGGCAACACTCCAAGAGTAATAGATCAAAGTCTTCACTTGACGGCACTCAAGTGCACATGGATCAACTAGGAGAATGAATGCACTTGAATGTATCTCAACAAGCTTACAATGAATGCACAAGAGTGTTTTGAGTGTTGAGTGAATGCAAGGTCTCTCAAGGCTCAATGAATATCAAAATAGGCACTAGCAGCCTTGACTTGAGCAGGTGGGGAGGTATTTATAACCCCCACAAGCAATTATGACCGTTGGAAACGAAACCAAAGAAGTCAGACAAAATCGGGCGGCGCGGGCATACGGCCAAGACGATCGCACCTCGGTCGAAACACGATCAACGGCTAGAACAGTTACTATAAAAAGAAAAACTAGCCATTTAACTCCCAGTCGGAACGACCGTAGGCAAACGCGCGGTACGTCCGATTTCCCCGGTCGTACCGTTTCTACGAGCGGTACGACCGTTTGTAGGGTTTCGCGATTTACTCAAGGTTTGCAATGGTTCTGGAATTTTTGTACCGCCATATAAAAATCGGAATGACCGCAGTTTGATCGACTGTTCCCAAAAGCGAACGTCCGATTTCGAGATAAGTTTAAAGCGATTTTACACTTGTTACATTTTTATTGAACCGCCTCATAAAAATCGAACGACCTTAAACGATGCGACCGTTAGTCACGGGCGGTACGACCGATTTCCATGAGAAAGTCTGAGGCAATTTGCAACGCTTCTGGTTTTATTAAACCGCCAACTAAAATACGGAATGACCGCACTGCGGTACGACCGTTCAAGGACCCGGTCGTTCCACTTCAACACTTAATTGGTTGTTCCCTTCAAAATGCGGTACTACCGCCGAGTAATGTCCGGTCATACAAGCGGTACGACTGCAAGTAGAACTGCGGTACTACCGATTTTGAACAGAAGACTTAGAACTTTTCAAATCATTTTCAAGTTAAAATTCAAATGCATGCATGATCCTAAATTGATCCATATGGCACAAGAATATGCTATCAAGCTACTAGCCATGATCCCTCTTAATAGTACGGTGTTTATCCTATAATCCGATCTTCCAACCAAACTCCCAAGACCGGTAAAATAGAAAAGGAACCTAGACTACTAGTACCTTGTCTTTAAGCCTTGTGGATCTTCATTTTCTCCTTTGGCATGCATCTTTGCGTCAACAAGTTCACCAATGGGACTTAACCTTGTAAATACTCAATAAACTTGTTAATCCCATATTCACATATTGTCATTAATTACCAAAACAATTTTTAGGGGTCTAGATGCTTTTCACCGGCGACAGGTATGGCGCATCAGGAACGACATGGACAAGCAGAAACCGGACGTCGTACGAAGAAGTGCTCCATTTGCAGGGAGTCTGGGCACACCTTCAAGAAATGTCCCACGAGAAATCCCCAGGACGAAGGAGACATCGGCACTCCGGACGTCGCCGCGGGGACCTCATCCGGTCACCCAACTCGAGATAGTCCATATGGGGGACGTTGAGGCTGCGACCAATGTTATTGCCAATGTTCTGAATTATGTTATTGCACGAATAGTAGTAATATGTTATTGCCAATGTTCTGAATTATCATTTTGATTAAGTGTTATGATGTTTTGCTGAATGTTATGTAATATCAGTGTGATTTATCGTATTTTTGATAGTACTAGCAAGTTCACATTTGTTTCCTTACATAATATGTAGTGCATGTACGCGACAAGTGTATGAATTCTCGGGCGCATCGCAATATCACTTACCTTCCTACTTACGAATCATTCATACCTCAATCTTTCTCGTAAAATTCTTCAGAAATTCACCGCACTAGAACAACATACGACGATCATAAAATGTTATTGCGAGTCTAACAGATTTTGTACCGTTCAAAATGTATGAAAACCAGAAGACGGTAATCCTGATAGCTGGACCGGCGACAGGAGGGGAAGAACTGGCGACAGGTGCAGAAACATATTTTTGTAATTTTTTAGAGAGAATATATATTTTTGTAATTATCTTTTAAAAATATTATTTTTAAAAAAATTCTACATGATGGACTGGACCCATAGCCTTGGATGGATGGCATTGCCATTTAGCCAATGGCCAATGTGCCCAAGAGCGCGCACGTCACGAGCCACTGGTCACTGTACAGCTTGTACAAGTTGCTGATAGCGTCGCGTCGGCAGGCCGGCCAGCTTAAAAAAAGATGCAATGTGCATGCGTGCTGCCTGCCATTGGCCCGGCCGAGATCTTCTGCCTGCCTGTTGCTGTTCGCTGCTACTGTGTATGAACAGTGCCTCTTGATGGATGGATTTGGTGGCTAGGAGTATCTTCTTTTCTTTCTCCTTTCCGGAAAGCCTCTAGCTCCAGCGTGGAACTGTTCCCCTCGAAGCCGTTGGCAAGAAGACAAGAGAAACCTTGTTCTGGAAGAGAAACCGCGCAGTGGGTGTTTGCAATTGCTGGTTCAAATCATGGGTTATTTTAGTGGTGTTTTGAGATCGAGATTCTGCGACCAGCTAAGATCGAGAAAAGATTTTACATGTCCAGTTACTACCATGTTCGTTTCTTTGCCTAGGATGTTCGACCTGGGCATAGAGAGAGCACAATCACACCGTCGAAGCGAAGGGCCAACCCTAGTCGAAGTTCCCTGGGCCTAGACCGCTAGACGTAGGGTGGTGGCTCAACTCGTCTGGAGCCCGATGTAACACGACTAGCTTTATTGGGCCGATTTTGAGCCTAGAGATGGGCCGGATGACGGGTATCTATCAATCGATCACACCCTTTCTTGTCCTTTTTGACTCGTCGTCTCCGAGAAAACCAATCCCCAATTCGCCATCCGCAATTTGCTGATTCCCACACGACTTTCGATCGGAAAAAGGCATTCCATTCGATCAAGAAAGAAAGAACGAAACCAAACAGAGCTAGCAAAGCTATTCGATTCTTTCGTCGTCTCCCTACCCAAATCAACGCAACCCCACCAGGTCAGCAGCAACGGCAAGAACATATTTTTTGGTTCAAGAAACCAGGAGTCAAAGCTATCACCTAACGTGCGCGTTGGCCAGATGGTGAGTGTATCACCTAACGTGTTGTGATTTCCCGAGGTCGTGTGCTGTTCTTGGTTGATGAGTGAGCTTGTTCTGATGATTCCCTGAAATGACGAATGGTGCAGGTTTCGGATGACAGGTTTCAAGAACAGGCAGCTCGCAACGGTAAAGACGCAGAGCTTACATCTTCCTTGGTCTAATTATCAGTTTGTCCGTTTTCCCTGCTTCTTACTTCTAGTGTTTTTCCCCCGGTTATTTGATCGAGTATCTTATAGAAACGTGGTTGTTTTGTCGCAGGTGGGATCATTAAGAATGGAAGGGAAATTCTATTCCAGGTGAGAATGTGTCTTGAGGCTCTAAACGCATTTTTTTGCTATCATGCTATGGATCAACTTTAGAGACGGGTGGTCTTTAGAAATGTTACTGGACTTAGTGGCAAGAACAAAAACGGGTTCCTTTCAATTGATGGACATCAGGAAATGCACCTGCCTCTTGTGAAATCACAGCCAATAAGAATGTTCTGCAATGTGCATGCACAAGCTTTTATCTTTTAATCTGTTCATGTGGAGTTACGATGGCCCTTGTGCAAACACAGAAAGAATCGACAGTAGTTGGTCTAGTGATTATAAGTTGATTCATTGTTAGTGAGTTTGCATTTGTGCATTGTCGTAATCTATGTTTAGCTTTACATGGTTCACTCACCAGAAAAAAATCAAGATAAGCTGCAAGTATTTCCCGTATAACAACGGAAACAAGAACAGTGCCTTTTTTTAAGACAACACAAATATACATAGAACAAAATTACAAACAAGTCGTTTCTGATATCTGCTTTCTGTCAGGCTTTTAACTGGGAATCCCATAAGCGCAACTGGTGGAGCAATTTAGAGGACAAAGTTGTTGACCTAACTAAATCTGGGTTTACATCAGCATGGCTGCCTCCACCAACACAGTCGTTATCTCCAGAAGGTAAGCTAGTCACCATTTCCTTTTATTACCCAGAGCATAGTTACACAAAAAAAGAGGTCTGATGTGTTTTTCCACAGGTTATCTGCCACAGAACCTGTACTGCCTTGACTCTTGTTATGGTTCTCTCCAACAGCTACAAGCAATGCTTCAGAAAATGAATGAACACAATATAAGGGCTATGGCGGATGTAGTTATCAACCATCGAGTTGGGACTACTCAAGGATCCAATGGGTTGTATAATCGTTATGATGGTATCCCAATATCATGGGATGAAAATGCTGTAACATCCTGTTCTGGTGGGAAGGTAACCACATTGGCTTGTTTTTGTGCAAGATAGTCCTGTTTTGCGCAGCCTTTTACTTGGCACCATATTTTGATGCATAAGTTTTACTATTAAGCATTACTCATCTTCTGTACAACTTCATTGTCAGGGAAACAAAAGTACCGGCGATAACTTTGATGGGATTCCCAACATAGATCATACCCAGCCATTTGTACGGAAGGATATCATTGGATGGCTGATCTGGCTTCGTGAAACCATTGGTTTTCAAGATTTCCGCTTTGATTTCACAAAAGGGTAAATAGCCAATTGGCTAGACACATACTCCCTCTAGTCACAAATACATGTCGTTTTGGATATTGACACGGTCCCCAAAACACAATTTGGACTACTAATTTATATTGTAATATAGTTATAACACCCAATGAAATTATAATATTATGAAAATACTTTTCGAGACAAATCTATACATATGATTTTGGTGTATCCAATTTAAATATTTAAAAAGATATCGATAGCCAAAGTTTTGAAAGTTTGACTGCACGTATTCTAAAACGACATGTATCTGTGACTAGAGGGAGTACTATGAAAGAAAGGGGGATTGGCTACTATCCTTATATCTTGCATTGTTAACGTGCTGATTTTTCACATATTCTGTTTAGTGCAGTTATGCAGCAAAGTTTGTGAAAGAGTACATTGAGGGATCAAAACCTCTTTTTGCAGTGGGGGAATACTGGGACAGCTGTGAATATAGCCCACCTGATTATCATCTGAACTACAATCAGGGTAAAAGATTTGTAATGGCATCGGGCATCCTCATTGATTACTTATGCCATAATGATATAATTTTGCTAAAGTACTCTAAAGTCAACCACTTGATTGATAACCATGAATATTAGCATGTTGAAAATTTGCTATTAGTAATTTACAAGTTCTGCCTATGTGATTGGAATTTTGCCAGTTTTGAATTATTAGCCACTGTCATGGTTTCCTCTTCAATTGCTCTTCTCCAACTCTCTGAGCCGTTTCTGACATGAAGGTGTTGATTTACTACTGTTAATGCAAGGCAGTTACATTAGATTGTGATATGTCATATGAATGAAACCAAATAAAAATGTCAAAACAACTTCCTCAAATATGTTTCAATATGAAACATGCTCCCTGGTCTTATTTTGATAGAGTGTATATTTATTTTTCCATAAACTGAAGGAATTTTTTTTTGGTAGATAACCATAGGCAGAGAATTATCAATTGGATAGATAGCACTGGAGGACTGTGTGCCGCGTTTGATTTCACAACAAAGGGTATTCTTCAGGTTAGAAATGGACCATCGTTCTACAGGAGCAAATAAGTGTCATTAGTGCTCAGTTTGAGCAGTTTAGTGTTGTTTCAAGCAGGAAGCTGTCAAAGGAGAGCTGTGGCGTTTACGTGACTCTGAAGGAAAGCCGCCTGGTGTGATGGGGTGGTGGCCTTCAAGATCAGTTACATTTATTGAAAATCATGACACAGGTTCAACTCAGGTATGCCAATTCCATTTCCCCCCTTCTGTGCTCAAGGCAAGCTTAACCGTGTTAATATTTGCCTGGAAATGTTCAAAATGTGCTAATAAGCAAAGTTAATTGAAAACTTCATTATTGCAGGGTCATTGGCCATTTCCGTCTGATCATGTCATGGAGGTATGCTGCAAGGACTTTGTATTGCTACATTTTGTTCGTACTTCATATTCATAACACTGGTTTCATTAGAAACCAATGAGATATAACATACAATCAAGTTACAAAATTAATTACCACTACGGTGATGATGATCTTAAAAAGGTCGACTTCCATTATAAAGACCATAGCAGCATTTAACAGTTCCTACATAAGAACTTCACACGAATAAATTTTTTTAGCTGCTAGTTCATTAACCTTTGAAGACGGGTATCATAAATATTGCATCGACTTTATCTAAAAACACAGATAGGCTGTTCAAAGAGGGAACTATGTTTCTTCTGGTATTACTATAAAATGAGTTGTTTATCAACATAAACTTTTGCATCATTTGTCTTAGAATAAGTGTGCTGTTCTTTTTGGACATCTAACTGTTACTAAACGCATGCATAAACTAATGGCCTTTCAGGGATATGCTTATATACTTACTCATCCCGGCATCCCCACAGTGTTCTACGATCATTTCTATGAACGGGGAGATTCTTCCCATGGTGACATTGCAAAACTGGTATTATGCTCATACTTCTGTATTCTAATACTCACCCACGATAGGTGCCTGCTCTAAGTGTCAAATATTTTGCTGTATTGTGCTCATACCTCTGTATCCTAACGCTCATCCACGATAAGTGCCTGCTCTAAGTGTCAATAATTTTGTACTCAGATGGAGGTTAGGAAATGCCAAGACATACATAGCCGCTCTGCAGTCAAAATTTTGGAGGCAAGGTCAGACCTGTACTCCGCAATCATTGATGATAAGTTGTGCATGAAAATCGGAGAAGGCTCCTGGTGCCCAAGCGGCCGGGAGTGGAAGCTGGCGGCCTGTGGAGATAGATATGCAGTTTGGCACAAGTAGAGCGCTTGTTTCTGCTGAACAGAATATATTAGCCTGGTAATTGAAGTACACCACGCAGATATGCTTCACTTAAGTCACTTGTGTAGATTTATCAGTGCAATAAAAGAGAGCAGCCTCCGGTGTGTCACAGTAGATGGTTTAGATGTGTAACTAATGTGAGTATACGATGCCTATGTGCATCATTTGATTCTGAACCTAGAGATTTGAATGTTTATCTACAAAAGTCTCTTGGAGTTTGTGAATATGTCTGTTTATTACACAAAATGGGCAAAGCTACGACAATAGTCAAATATCATCTGCAGAATCTTGGGTGCTTTTGGAGAATTTCGTCTCCTGCAACTTGACAACCTTCACTGATCCAGGCAGCTTGCAAGGGAAGGAGGAATTGAACCAAAAATATAATCAATGGATAAGCTGCTCCCTTCCCTCGCAAGGAGCCGAGTAACCTGACATTATTGCATACAAGACCCTCCATTCTTGCAAATTTAATTCATTATAATCTGCATTACAATCCCACCCCTTCTCTTCGCTTCACTACATCATTTTGATGATTTGATCTGGCTTTTGGAGAGGGAAAATTTTCTTACAAATTTCATCTAGTATTCCTATGAAATAAAATAAATCCAGGGCTCCCTTCCCGCCCCTTCGGTGTCTCCTCTCCTCCCTTCCCTCACTCATGGAGGCGGAGCCACCGCCCAGGAACCGCCACGACCACCCCTCCATTTCCGGCAGCCTGGGCTACTTCCACCTCCGCCTTCTCGGCCCCGCCGCGCCTCTCCTCCTCCTCCGCTCCGGCCGCCTCTACTCCCTGTCCTTCTCCCGCCGCCGCGGCCACCACCTCCGCCTCCTCGCGTCACCGACCCGTTGCCACCGCCGCCGCCACCGCGATATTCTCCTCAGCACCTCCGGCTGCGTCCTCAGCCTCACCCACCGCTTCTCCAGCGCTGACGCCGTGCGCGTCAACGGCCGGCCGCTCCACGGCTGCGGCCCGGTCGATCTGGCCGTCGGCGACGAGGTATCGCTGCTGCGCCGTGGTGTCAGGTATGCATTTGTGGTGGAGAAATTCGTCTCTTGCGAAGGGGGTGAGACGGCGGCGGGGTCCCGCGGGGAGGTTCTTGTGATGAGGGCCGAATCGCTCCGGAAGAGGCTGAGGGCGATCTCGGAAAGCCATGATCCTCTTTCTTTCTTGAGGGATTCACATTGTTTAGAGAACGGCAGTGCAGATGCTGGGTTGAAAAAAGCGACAGAAGAAGATGATTTCTTGTGTCTGGACAATCCAATTAATCCCGTTCCTGAGGATAATTTGCCGCGAGAAGACTACAATCTTGATCATGACAAGTTGGAACACCACTCTAATGTTGCAAAAGATGATATTGTTGCGTTGTCTCAAGGGAGTAAAGGATGCAGCAATGAGAATGTAGACCATAAAGGCTGCAGCAATGGCAGTGTAGAGCAGCGTCACAACGAGGGTTGCTTCTCGGATGGGAGCACATTCTTCTTGAACCGCCTCGCGGGTATTGGGCCTGACGTGCCAGTGGAACCACACACCGGAGTGACACTTCCACAGCTTCTCCATCCTGTAAATAGCTTGGTGCGAGTATTTGTCGCAACATTCACCTCTGATATTTCCTGGTGTGCCCTCTTCCCGCTGTTGTATTTTGCCTTAAATTGTAGCATTGAGAGATATGATTGAATTCTTCATGGGAAATGCTAATTTGTATACATCTCTCAGGTTTCTGGACTACTGTAAGATTCCCCAGCACCTGCCTGTGACAATAGCATGCCACAACAAGGAGAGATGCTGGAGTGCGAGCCGCGAAAGTAGAACATCAGCTCCTTTTGAAAGCTATCCTAATCTGTTATTAGTGTAAGTACCAAATTTGGGTTCTGTTTAGTTGCTGTTTTAGCTAATGTTTCGTGCTTTCAATTTTCGAGTCTATAGGGTGTAGGCAAGTCAGACACCAGATCGTAGTTTTGCATTTGCTGAGCCGTATGGTATAGTAAAACAGGATAAGAATAACATGGAAGATGAATACTGATGTTGATGTTATTTCTCCCTTCAAGTTACCCCCAATTCCCGGAAGTGATAGCATTTGGAAAGGATAGGAAGAAACAAGGAGTTGCATGCCACCATCCAAAGCTCATAGTGTTACAGAGGGAAGACAGCCTGCGTGTCATTGTTACTTCAGCTAACTTAGTACCTAGGCAGGTCAGTGTTATGATGCACACTAAAATGGATTGTCTTGAATTTTATGCATCCTTCCATTTTTCCCAAAAAACTCTAGTTTTCTCTTGTTGGATTTCTTCTGCTATGCTCTTACTGAAAGTAAACAATACTTTGTGCAGTGGCATCTCATAACAAACACAGTGTGGTGGCAAGACTTTCCTTGTAGGACATCCCCAGATTATTCAGCTCTTTTTAGTGCAGTTAAGCAGACAAAATCTGATTTTGCTGCTCAGTTAGTTTCATTCATAGGATCCTTGATCAATGAAATCCCAAGCCAAGCATATTGGATAAATGAGATAGCTAAGTATGATTTTGAAGGAGCTGGTGGATACCTTGTTGCTTCTGTACCAGGGTTATATGTGCAAAGTCCTTCATATTTGGAGTCCAACTATTGCCTTTCAGTAAGTCTAATTTACTGGTACATTACATAATATTTTGTTGTTTATTGAAGCCCTTTCTGTAAGAATAATTAAGCATATAAATTGTCTTCTACTAAACAATACACTTTATAATTCACATTATTTCTCAGGTAGATACACATGAGTTTTTGGCTAAAATGGCACTATTGACGTTCATAGCAAAAGTAGCCCTCTCTCCGTGTCAATGCAGAAATAGCACCTTTTCCGTACCCTAGAGGACCGGAGCTGCTGTGTGGACAACACGTCGGCGAGTCCGGCCCCTAGGGGCACAGACAGGGCAGGTCCGGCTCCCAGGGGTACGGACTTGCTTCTACCAATTTTTCAAAATTGTCAAATAGTGTTTTTCGATGCTATTTGACACTATTGGAAACACTATTTTACACTTTTAAAAAATTCAGCCAATTTTTTCTTTGATTTTTTCCTTGTTTTTTTTTTTACTTTGTATTTGCAGCTTCACATGTATTACCACATGTACCAAAAAAAATTTGCCACATGAAATCACGATGCAGCACAACACACGTAGCTTTAAACTTAGGTGTCAATCGTCGCCATCGTCACCCTCACTGCCCTCGTGGCTCGGTTATCGATGGACGGTGTATGTGAAACACTATTTGATGAGGCGTCGTGGCGGCGATAGTACTGTACATCACCACCGGCCGCGATGGCGGGGAGTGGGTGGGGTGGGGTGCATGTGCACCCACGCTTAGTGCGGGAGCACGGACACTGCGACGACAACACGAGCAAGTAGGCGACAATCTAACCCTAGCAGCAAGGGCTCTAGGCCATCACCGTCCATCGATTCACTGAGCCACCGAGGGCAACGGAAGGGGTGCCCGTGCTCCCGCACCAAGCATGGGTGCACATGCACCCCCTGCCGTTGTGGCTGGTGATGGTGTACTACTGTCGCCGTCGTCTCGTCAAATAGTGTTTCACATACACCGTCCATTGATTCACCGAACCACTGAAGGCAGCGAAGAGTGGTGATAGTGACAGTTGACACCCAAGTTTGAAGCTATGTGTGCTGTGCTGTGCCGTGATTTTATGTGAAAATATTTATGGAATTTTTTTATGACACATGTGATAATACATTTGAAGCTGCGAATGCGAGGTAAAAAAACAAGAAGAAAAAAAGTGGCTACATTTTTTAAAGTGTTGAATAGTGTTCACATAGTTTTGACAATTTTGAAAAAGCGGTCGAAGTAAGTCCGTGCCCCTGGGGGTCGGACTTGCCAACGTGTTGCCCACACGGCTCCGGTTCTCTGGGGCACAGACAGGATGTCATTTTTGCATTTGACACGGAAATAGGGCTACTTTTGCTATTTAGGACATCAACAGTGCCATTTTAGCCAAAAAAAACTCGATACACATGGCCCATACGAACTTTATTCCTAAGCTAAGAACTAGCCATCGCTCCTATTCTTTATTGAAATAGTTTTGGCCTGTTTTATGATGCCCTATTCCCTGACTAGCTACTATCCATTATTTATGCAGGCAAAACAGATTTTACACACAAAATCTGCACATAGAACGTTTTTTGGTTCTGTTCAAACGTCTGTAGTTGGTTTATCCCATCGGTTTCACATACCATCTGACGCTGGCTCTCAACTGAAAGTCTTATCTGTATTTCTTGGAAAATGCCGTGAGAACATGCATGGAACTACAGAAGTGATCTTGAAAAGGAATACAAATATACCTGCAGATGCTAATGCTGTGAGTGTCCTTGTTGCTGATTTGGATAAATTTTCTGAGGAAGGTACTTTCACTAAACATGAACTCACATCCGGAAGTGCTTTGTGTTTCATGGTTCATGTGCAAAACAACATATTTGCTACCCTCTCTATTCTTTTAATCAACAACCATGTACAATGCCCTGAAGCAGATTCAGTCCAACTTGGTTTCTTGCCTAGAGAGGTTGCAAAATGGGTATCTCCCCTCAGTGACTTGGGGTTCTTCAATTTTTCTGGATTTATCTACCCCAAAGAAGCCCTGGAAGCTGCATTTGGAGTAACTAACACAAAAGTGCAGTTGCTTCTGTATGTATCAAAGGTATGTTAGGAAGTTCTTACAGAGATACCTTTTCATATTTTTGTAGTATTATTGTTTATTGAGAAACTTCTCCATGCGGATCTTAAACTCTGTCAATTGAATTCAGGGTCCAGAGTTTTCTCAAATTTCAGGGCTGATCCGGGAAGAGCACCTTCCTCCATTGTGCTCACTAGTAGCATCCTTGAAGCGGTGCCATGGACTTTGGCGGTTAGAAGAGGTTTGTAAATCAATAGCATGAATACATGCCCTTGATTTGAAGCATGTAATGTATAAGTCGAATTGATGTTTTATAAGACAGGTTACTATTCCATATTATTTGGCAAATTAGTGCTATAATTACTTTGAAAGACTTGAAAAACATGACCACTAGCAGTGGTACGATTACGAAGGTGATCAGCATAATTCAAATTTATTTTTATTGCTACTTTTTGTGGAACAGTTCCAATTTTTTATTTCGTAGCTCTTGCATTGCCAATTGCATTTAACTATCATTGGCTTAGTGTGAATAACATTTTGATACGACTCGCCCAATATATGATAATGTACTCAATGAAACTCAAACAGTGATGGAGTACATGTTACAATGTTACATACTTACATCTCCAGTTGTTTTTCTCCTCACTGCTTTGCATGCACATGCAATTCAATATGATGCTTTTGGTTTTAAACACAGACAGAACAGAAACTTCGTCGGGATCAAATCAGTTTTTTCACTTCTTGCCTCTGGCATTTGATCAGTTTGGGTTGTTGGTTTAAACTTTCCTAAGTTGTTTAATGACTGTCTAAAGTAATCCTTTCCACCTGTTCTGTTTACTGATATTAACCAAGTTTTCAAATAATTTACATTGATTCGAAACAGGTGTTGTCACACTTTAAATGGCCTGAAACACTCGAGACTGATTTTATCTACAGTGAGTAAAACATATTTTTTTTGGAAAAAAAGTCCATATAACCCCTGAATTTTGCTTGAAAGTCCGTTCAACACCTCCAACTTTAAAACTGAGTATCTAGCATCTTGAACTTTGCAATCCCGTCCGTATAACCCCCTAACCCAGTTTGCATGGTGGTATTGCCTACGTGGCATTACAAGTGGGTGATTTTTCCACGTAGGATGACAAGTTAGCCAAATTGGATAACGACGAGAATTGGTCTTCTCGTGGTGGTGGCACTGTCAGTGAGGGAGAGAGAAGTAGTCCTCTCCCCTATGGACCTCACCTGTCATTCACCCAATCTGGCCAGCTTGTCATTCTACGGGGCAAAATCATTCACTCATGATGCCATATAGGCAAAACAACTATGCAAAACCGGGTTAGGGGGTTATATGGACGGGATTGCAAAGTTATGGGTGCTAGATACCTGGTTTTAAAGTTGGGGGTGTTGGACGGAGTTTCAAGCAAAGTTCAGGGGGTTATATGGACTTTTTCCTATATTTTTATTACTGAAATCAGTTATCTTATTCTCGGTTTCTCACTTCAGATTTTAAATTATTTAATAGGTGCTTCATCCATTGGGACCTCTATTAATCCACGGTTCATTGCAAACTTTGCTTCAGCGGCTGGCAAACGATCCAATCAGGATTTTGACTCTGAAGAGTCTGATCCGGAGGTAATATTTAACTGTTTCTTGAAGCTTACACTATTCTAGTAAATTGCTGGACCTTTTTACCCATTCTTCATGGACATAATCATTTCCAATGTTCCTTGATTTTCCTAGTGGGGTTGCTGGACAGCAGGCCATGAGCTAAAGAAGCCGTCACTCAGTCTGTTGTTTCCAACAATTGACAGGGTGAAAAACGGTGCTTGTGGAATTCAGTTGTCCAGGCATTTGCTTTCTCTACCTGAGGTAGATTTCTCTTTTCATAACTTTGCATATTTTACCAATAAGAGAGTTCATGATATATTTGCATTATATTTGAAGTACTTGCACCCCAGTCACTTTCTTTGGAGTAAAGCTGCATATTAATCTGGGATGCTTAGTTCAGTGAATTCTGAAGTTATGCACAATGAAATAGGCAGGACGTATTCCTCTGGTTAGGGAAGCAAGTGCTAAGGATGTCAATACTTTATAGATGATCCTTGTACAGCAGATGCATTGCAGTGGGAATAACTTTTCCATTCATCATCTTTCCTTGTCCAAAATTTTGTAGTTCGTTTGTCAAAAGAAAGCATAATACTATGATTTTATTTGTTTTCCCCATCTCACATACTTCATTTTGGCAGAAAACATGGCAAGCATTAAGATATATCGGCATATTTCATGATGCCATCCCACATCCATATGACAGGATAGGGCATCCTATGCATGTTAAGGTATGCTCTTTTCTTGTGGAATGTCATAGGAGTAAACATTTCTAACTTCTTTAGTTGTTATTGAAGTGTAGCTAGCGCATATATATATATATGTATATATATATATGTGTATATATATATGTGTGTGTGTGTATATATATATATGTGTGTGTGTGTGTGTGTATATATATATATATATATATATATATATATATGTTGGGCAACATCTATATTTAGGGGTGATGATTCATGGAGAACAGTGCAAGGACATTGCATCGACAACAGCAATTCGGTCACCCTATACAGCTCGATGGAGTGGACAGCTTATCAGAAATAGATGATGATTCTGGTATGAGCTGTCGGCTGTTGACATTAGTGAGGAAGAGTTACTGCCAATTAATAGGCCCCTGTCAATTTTTTGGACGCTTGCTTCTTCTCCTGTTGATTTCGTTCTTAGTACTCTTGGCCTTCCTCTTCTACGTTTTTCTTTTGACAGGAGGCAAAGCCTTTATTGGCAGTAAGTCTTCCCCACTAACATCTTCACCTGATAGCTTATCAATAAGTCTTCCCCACTAACATCTTCACCTGACAGCTTATACCTGGAATCATCTGTTTCTGATAAGCTGTCCACTCCATCTACTTGTATAGGCTGATAGGATTGCCAGTCGGCGCTACTTCCTTGCCGTTCTCCTTGAATACTCATTCCCTAATATAGATGTTGCCTAACTACTTACATGTTTTGGAGAACCGGTTAGTACTTGAACCTCAGCTATGATAGTGACATCATATGCTATACCAGGTTGCTCGGAGACGTTTTGAGTCTCGGCTAGATGGCCATTCATTTGGCTGGACTTATTGTGGGTCTCACAATTTCAGTCCAGCTGCATGGGGACAACCGCTGTCCCCTCCATCCAAAGCAAATCCTTCTGGTCCAAGGCTGCACATTTGCAACTATGAGCTGGGCATCATCCTCATTGTCCCGCCGTCAGGCACGTCAAAGAAGGCCAATGGAAGGAAGCACGGGATTGATGACATTTCCCTGCCGTTTGTCATCCCTGCACCGCGATATAAGCAGAGTGATAGGCCTGCGACATCGCTGGCCATGCGAGAAGCCATGGCTGAAGCTTGTGTTCCGCAGAGTAACGTTCTGGTAGACTTGTTAGAAGAGACTGATGAGGATATACCAGATGAAGATGACGAGCATGTGGTTGAGTTATCTGACTGTGCTCCCGAAGAGAAGGAAGAGGAGAAGATTTACGCAGAGATGCTATGGGGGCAAGTAGATTCTTCACAGAGCCAGGAAAAAGATCTGTGAAGTTGGAGGCTGGCAATGTGCAGTCTTACAAAGATAGTGCATCCTGACAGTTCACTGGAGAAGGGCTTTTAAGGAGAGTACACGAGAGGAGGTTAACATCACACATAGGTTCCAAAACTTCTTTGAAGATGCAGATTTGCGTATTAGATGGAATCAATTTTTCAGAGGAGCAAGTTGTTGAGTTTCATTTCAAGGGCAGGCACATTCTGATGAACAGCCGCCTGAATCACGATTCTTATTGAAGCTGATTCCATTATCATTTTTTAGATTGGATTTACGGCGTGTTCTGTACATATCTTGTCATTCTTTCTTGTACGGAAGATAATGCACATTCACTTCTGAGACACAACTGTTTACATGATTTGCTGAAGAAATATCGGAGATTTAACTTGAACTTAAGTGTGCGATCTGCCCTGCCCAGTTCAATAATCCTCAACTCTGTTATGCTCTAATCTTCAAAACATAACACCATGTCACAATATTCTTTTCACATCCGTTAGTTGCAATGCGATGTTACAACATAAAAAACATCCCGGTCGTCCAGTCAGATCTGGACAGTGGTTTATATTTCCGTTTTGCAAAATTAGCTACAGGCACTGAACTTTTGCATCATTAGTTATTGGATATCCAAAAACCGTATCTTCAAAACATAACACCATGTCACAATATTCTTTTCACATCCGTTAGTTGCAATGCGATGTTACAACATAAAAAACATCCCGGCCGTCCAGTCAGATCTGGACAGTGGTTTATATTTCTGTTTTGCAAAATTAGCTACAGGCACTGAACTTTTGCATCATTAGTTATTGGATTTCCAAAAACCGTATCTTAGTCAAAAGACACTAAAAATATGTGGTTCTGCTAAAAGACACTGATACCAATATAATAATTTATTTGGGCTAAAGAGGAGAGAGAAGGCTAGTGATGGTCAGAGAGAGAGAGAGAGAGAGAGAGAGAGAGAGAGAGCAGGGGAGTGATGCGGCGGCTCTGGTGGTGTTGGTTCCGGCGAACGGCAGCGCGGAGGGCAAGGAAGATGGCCAAAACGGGTTGTAAAAGCCTCGGGAAGGCGATAAGGAGCGGCGTCGCGGCCATGGGAGCATGACGGCCACGTCGAAGACATCGGGGCGGCAACCATGGCGCGGATGGATAGCGACGACTGTGTTCCGGTGGCTATCTTCAAGGACCCATGGTTGTCCTCCGCAGCTGGCACACCCCCGCGCGCCACCTCCTCCGTGCACTCGTTGCCGTTGCGTGAGGTCGTCTTCCCCGAAGCAGGCCGTCGCCCCGCTTCATTGTCTCGTCGTATCTTTGGTTATTTATCAAATCCATTCGCGTCATTCCGTGTTCCCGAACACCTTGAGTATTTCTCCTCAATCAATTTCAAGTTTGTCGCATATCGTTGCTGGAATTTCTCGTCTTTCTCGTCGCAGTTCAACCCGTCGTCGCTGTCGATTTCATCATCCTCGGTGAGCATCTTCGCAATTCCTTGCAACCGTAGCATCACCACCATCTCCTATACTTGTGGTGACCATTCCTTTGATTGCACCACCGTGGAGCGCCTCCACCTCCGCCTCATCTTCTCCAACACTGGCCACCGAAGCACCGCCGCCTCCGACCACCTCTGGCCATGATGTATGACCTAGTGGCCTCCCCTCGCATTTTCCGTACCCGTGTGTGCACCGATTCCCAAGGATCCGCACCAGAGCACCCTCATCGCCGTTGCCCGTGCATCTGCTGCCGCCTAGCTCATCGCAAGCGCCATCGCTGTGCACCCTCACCTGTGATGCCGCCTCCCATTGCCTCCCTGGGACCCCGCCAATCTATTTTGGCCGTCGCCCACGACCCCCCCCGCTTCCGCTAGTGCCGTCGCCGTCGTCTAGAACTGACCACCACCTCCTCTGTTTTCTCTATGATGTTCAGCTCTATTTCCTTCATTAGTGCACATGGCCCTACTCGTCATAGAGAATAGAGGAAAGGGTATAAATGTCATTTTGTAGTTTTTCTCTCCGAAGCAACGGATAATAATGTAATACTCACCTCAATGTCCTACAACCAATATCCACAAATTTTTAGTGTCTTTTGGCCAAGACACGATTTTTGGGTGTCTGCTAGCTAAGAGCATAAAAGTCAATATCCACAAATTTTTAGTGTCTTTTGGCCAAGACACGATTTTTGGGTGTCTGCTAGCTAAGAGCGTAAAAGTTCAGTGCCTTGTAGCCAATTTTGCCTTTCTGTTTCGTCTCCGACCAAAATCCACTGTGGCACTCACGCTAAACCACATGCCACAGCCACAGCAAAACCAGCGAGCGACATGGCAGCGAGACACCCCCAACTAGGATGGGAAAAAAACTCGTTAATAGGGCTCGTTGGCCCGGTTCAAAATTACTACTATTACACTCGTTAATTGGTTAAACATTTAAATGAGTTGATTTCGAATGAAATTGGATTTCGCTTGGGCTCAGCTCTTTAGCTCGGTTCTAAAAATATTTCTAAACTATAAATAAAATGATATTAAATTAAATTATGTCAATTTTACAAAAAAAGATCAATGATAAGACGAGTACCGATATCCCGCCCCAGCCATAGGAAAACGAGACAGCCCACATGGACGCGCCCTGCGCCTACTCCTACGCTGTTCTCGACGCCACCACTTGCCGCTGCCCATGTGGGGGAGAGTAAAAGCGGAAGGAGCGCACACGGGGACAAGCCTCCACCCGCTCATGTCCCTCGAGCGAGCCCATGTCCCCTTATCATTGCCGTCCGGCCACAAGATCGGTCGTTGGCGGACCTGTGATTTTAGGATGGATGTTCAGCATTCGGAGTTAGGTTGTCCAGATATGTCGATACAAATACACCGATATCGTGAGATGTCATTTCCCCCTAAAAACACTGATACGATAATACACGTATATATATAATAAAATACAAAAAATATAGAAATTAATGATTTCATATGAGGAAATTGGCGATATAAGGCAAGCATAATGACATGAATTAAACAACAAATTATAGATATCAATGGCAGTTGAGGAAGTGTAAACTAGGAATATAGCTATTTTAGCTCCAGGCTTCTTATTTTGCTGAGTTATATTGTTATTGCAGGGTGTGGCCAAGACTTGTGCTTGGTGCTTGGCCGTTGTTGTTTTATCTGTTTTTCTATTCTGGGCTGTAGCAGCTATACCACAGAAACTTATTTCCTTTCTCTAATAGTGATCGGTAGAGCTCCTGTCTTCTTCTTAAAAAAAACATGTGCTTGGTCGTTGTTGTTTTTTTCTTCACTTTTTTCTGTTCTAGGTTGTAGCTGGTAGATTGCGAAAACTTATTTTCTTCCTCTAATAGTGATCGGTAGAGCCTTGCCTTTTTTTTTTTTAAAAAAAAACTGATAGTTGCATATCTTGCTGATCCTACTCTTTTTTCTGCTCTTTTTCCGTCAGCAAGAACCCCATCTAAAAATGTTCCTTCCATAGAGCAAAAATTGGCATGTAAACATATGTAACAAATGCCCAACTATCTGTTCATTGCTCAAGGCAAAGATTGTATTTTTGTATAACATCTATTGGAAAGAACCAAGAAAGCAGAGGAAGAGGCTATACTCCAGAAAGAACCGGACCTGGAGCAGAGCAGAGCCAGGGAGAAGAAGTAGAGTGTGCAGAACACACCTAGATCTGGAGAGAGGATGATGATGGTGAGCTAGATATGCTGCTCTCTTCGCGCCGCCACGCTCCCTCCCAGCCATCGTGTTGCTTCTTTGGTGCCGTCCGCTCCCTTCCTCCCAGTTTGTCGCGCTACCACCCACTCGCTCGCGTCGCATCTCTGTTAAATGCTGCTCGGTCTTGTTGCCAAGACGCTCGACCTGCCGACGTCTAACGCCTGCTTGCCGTCTCGTCGTAGCGCTGTGTCCATCGACCGTAACTCGCCTTTTTAGCTCGCGCCTCCGCTTGTTTGCCACTTGGAGGCCGGAGCTCCTCCTCGGTCACACACACAGCAAGCAACAGGATGAGAGAAAGAGAATAAATGTTAGGATTTGGTAGGCTAAAGTAGGAAGGGAAATGTGTACGATGTGTTACATGGACTGGAGTACGGATTGAATTCATTTGCGGACACAAATATATAATTTTGGCATAACTAATAACATATATATCTAATATACCTATTATATACCAGATATTTTACAAATTTTTTTTAACTGTTCAGCTGAACACCATGACCCATCGAGGGTCCGCCCATGACACTGGCGAATCCGCCCCTTTCACCTCGCCGGTGCACGCCCGTACCAGCAGCCACAGCAACGGCCTGCGCGACTCCTTCCGCCGTCGCCGTGGCCCCATCCTCTAGGAGTCTAGGTTCTCTCTCCCTCTCCCTCTCCCTCTCCCGGTGTGTGCTCTCCTCGTTGGCTGGTTCACTGCAAAATCTGCGTGTAACGGGTTGCAATTTCGTGTTAGCATTCTCAGTGAAATGGTTTCCCTTGATCACGCCGGCTGCATACCATGTGCAGGTTTGCTGCGTCCGATGTTAGAGAATACCCTGCTTCACTCGTTCCTGCTTCACTCGTTGATAACCTCGTTTGTTTTTATTGCTACATCTTGCGCTGATGCCGGCTGAATCTGAAGTATCCTCCTGTTTCATTATTTCCAGATGTTCCACATGGTGTAAATGATTGTGCCGTTGAAGTATCTTCTTTGATCTTTCGGCATGACCTTAGAAGCCTGCTGCCACTACTAAAGGATGCTTTAGAAATTAGATGGATGGGCATGCTGGGATGGTGGACCAAACCTCTGCCGCAGGACAGTGGAGGCAAAGATGGAGTCCTGTAATGTAACTTGAATGGTATGTTGTGTGTGTGTGTGTGTGTCTCTCTCTCTCTCTCTCTCTATATATATATATATATATATATATATATATATATATATATATATATATATATATATATATATATGCATCAACAAGTAAGAAAATGCAGAAAGAAACTTAAAATGAGGCAAGATAATGCAATAGCATAATAAAGGGTTGAACCAGGCTAGGGTCCGGGCAGAGGTGTATGTGACATTTTGCATGGTGCGTTGAAAATGGTGAAAATATTAGTAATGGTATTTTGTGAAGCAAACGTTTTTTTTCGATTACAAAGAAGACACATGCACACACACGAGTACACCCTCTCTTAGCATACTCCTAGACAGATGGAGATTGAGGATAAACCTATGACCTCACAAAATTCTTACTGAAGCGCACCTTCGTGTGCGTAATAGGTGGACATCAGGATCTAAACCCTAGTGGATAGAGTCGTACACGTACAACTCCATCTCCCTCCTGAAGCAAACACTCTTTGGAGTGGTATTTAATGAAATTTCCCATATTTTCAAGTTGTTGGCACCAAATAATGGGCATGCTATATTCAGCTAGTGTACTGGTTTTTGTAAGTGAGACCTTTTCCTGTATGATGAAGAGCTTAGAGAAGCTGAACAGTAGGGGAATAGGGAAAATAGGAATCGAGAAACATAGGAATAGGAAAAATGTAGGAATTGAATGTCATACATTGTTAAATCCAACAAGATTTATAAACACATGAATGTGAATCAATGTTGTTTGGTTGGACCACATGAAAAACCTAGGAATTTTGGTGATTTTCATGGTTGTCATAGACTAAAGGAAAATTTCCAAGAGGTTTGAGTGGATGTTTGTTTCCCTCCAAAATTCCCATGAAAGCACATCATTTTATAGGAATTTCAAAGGAATCATCTTGGCATTTCCTTCGAACCAAATGCTCCACATATGAATTTTTTCATAGGACTGGATTCCTCCAAAATTCCTTTATTTTTCCTTCAACCCAGAGAGGCCCCAAAAGGTGGCGAGTTATCTTGCTGTCATGGAGCATGATTTGAATATCATCTAACAAAAAAACACAAATCATCAGTTACTTTACCTGTCTGGAAGACTGGATCATACACATGGTTGGGTAATGCCAGCCATTTCCAAGACATGTGTTAGATGTATATTGTTAGCTGTGTATTTTCCCTATTGTATAAGGGGTTACCTGCATATATGCCCACATGTACTTGTATATATATTGGCCCATTGGCCTTATAATGAATACAAGCGCTATTCATAACATGGTATCAGAGCAAACCTATGGTTTTGTTTTGCCCATGGTCATCGCCTGGCTTCTCCCGTGGCCGCCGCCTGGCTCTTCTTCCACCGTGCTTGCTCGTGGCCATCCACGTCGTATCCATCTGGCCGCCTTGTCTTCCGCCGCCGGTGTACTAGCTCGTCGCGCCGCTGCTGAATCTGCGCGCCTCCGCCGGTGCTCGGGACGCTGTGTCTTCTGCTGGTGCTCGGGACGTCCGTCGGGTCTTCCGCCGCCAAGTCTTCCGCCGCTGGTCTACTCGCCCGTTGCGCCGTCTTCCACCGCTGGGTCTTCCACATCATCGCCAGATCTTCCGCCGGTGCTCGGGACGTCGGCCGAGTCTTCCGCCGCCAGTGTACTCGCCCGTCGCGTCGCTGCTGAAGCCACGCGTCTCCGTCGGTGCTCAGGACGCCTGCGTCTTTCGCCGGTGCTCGGGACGTCCGCCGGGTCTTCCGCCGCCACCCGCTTCGCCACCGCCACCACCAACGCCGTAGCCGCCCACGCTGCCGCCACTACCGGGGGAACCCTAGTTCCCCCGTGCGTGTGGCTTTAGCAGGCCGAGTGGGCCTCGGTTTCTTAAGTGAGCCAGTTCAGCTCAAGTAAAAAAAAGAAAGAAAAAAAAGATACGTCGTTCTAACCGCCGTGCCATCCAGCGTCGCCTGTTAGACTTAGTTGTCTTGGTCACCGCGCCGTCCAGCGCCGCCTACCAATGGGTACTGTTTCCGTTCCTCACTGCCCGGTGATCTTCGATGGTCTCAATTATCAGGACTGATTTCAGCATATGCGCCTCCACATGCGTGGTTAGCATCTTTGAGAGTTTCTTACTTGCGAGTTGCCTTGTCCGCCTCGCCCTGCTCCGCCTGCTGAGCCCGTACTCCCGAAGGATGCTTCCGAAGACATTCATACAAAAGCATATGAGGTTTTTGAGGATGCCATGCAGACTTTTCAGACTCAGTATGTTGCCTACAAGACATGGATTGATGATGATGCTCGTGCCTCTGCTATTCTGGTTGCTAGCATGGAGGTGCAATTCACTAGGGGTGTGGTTGGTTTGACTTCAGCACAATTGATGTGGACACATCTACACAACCGCTACGAGCCGTCTGGTGATTTGTTGTATCTTTTTGTTGTGTATCAAGAGCAGTCGATACAGCAGGGAGATGCCACTGTGGATGAGTTCTATGCCCAATTATCTGCGGTCTGGCGTCAGATTGACTCTTTGGGATCGGATGTTTGCCACACGTGTCAGTGTTGTCAGCGTCAGCGGTCTCACTTAGGGCTTCGTTGTATCTATGACTTCTTGACCCATCTCTGGGCTAAGTATGAGCAGACTCGTGCTCAGTTGCTGGTACGCCACCCTCGTGTGACCTTGTTGGAGGCCCTTGCCGTTGTTCGTGCTGAGGAGATTCGCCTTTGTGTTGCGGGTCTGCTACTGTCACCGTCGTTTCCTTCGATTCTGGCAGCTCCTCCGGTTTCTACACCCGCTACGTCTCCAGCTACTCCTTCACCAGCGGTGCCTTCACTAGTGACAGCTGCTGTTGGTAGCGGACTACACTGCACTTACTGCAACAAGGATGGACATGTATAGCAGACTTACTACAAGAAGAAGAAGGATTTATGTCGTGGTAGCCGTCCTCCACAAGGAACTGGTGGTTCCTCCTCTCAGAGGAGCTCTGGTGCTTTTGATTCTCAGAAGTTTCTCATACTGCTACGTCGCATGGCTACTCTTGCACCGTCCGGTTCTGTTGGTTCTACTGCACAGTCTTCTAGTGAGAGACCACCTTCTACTTCTTCCTCAGGTATATCACCTTGGATTCTTAACTCTGGTACTTTTCATATGACATCTGATTCCACCAGTCTCACTTCTATTCGTCCTTTAGCTGCTTCTATCACTGTTCAGATAGTAGATGGTACCCCTTTTTCTGTCGTAGGACGAGGCACTCTTTCGAATTCCTCTTTTCATATTCCTGCTGTTTCTCATGTTCCCAAACTAACCATGCAGCTCATATCTGCCGGTCAGCTCAATGATCATGGTTGTCGTGTTATTCTCGATTCTTATTCTTGTTGTGTTCAGGATCGACGCACGGGGACTCTGGTTGGTACTGGCCCTCGCCGCCGTGACTCACAGCGTCTCTGGGAGCTTGACTAGCTTCGTATTCCTTCCGCTGCCCCTGCCAGTCTTGTCGCCTCCACTGTTGCCGCCACTTCCGCTGCATCCTCCACTGCGTCTTTTGCTCAGTGGCATCATCATTTGGGACATCTTTGTGGGTCGCGTCTATCTTCTTTACTTCATCGTGGTCTTTTAGGGTCTGTGTTTGGTGATGTTTCTCTAAATTGTCAGGGTTGTAAGCTTGGTAAACAGGTTCAACTTCCTTATCCTTCCGGTGAGTCAGTGTCACAGCGTTCTTTTGATCTTGTTCATTCTGATGTATGGGGTCCGGCTCCTTTTGTTTCGAAAGGAGGTTATCGATATTATATAATTTGAATTGATAATTTTTCTCGCCACACATGGATATACTTTATGTCATCTCGTAGTGAGGTTTTATCCATCTACAAGACTTTTGCCACCATGATACGTACTCAGTTTGATTCTTCTATTCGTGTCTTTCGTGCTGACCCTGCTGGGGAATATTTGTCTGGAGTCCTTCGTGGTTTTCTTGCTGAGCAGGGCACTCTCTTTCAGTTTTCTTGCCCTGGTGCTCATGCCCAGAACGGTGTGGCTGAACGGAAGCATCGTCATTTTCTTGAGACAACCCGTGCTCTTATGCTTGCTTCTGCTGTCCCACCGCACTTATGGGCTGAGGCTGTTTCTACTGCCACTTTCCTAATTAATATTCAGCATTCTTCTGCTATTCAGTGTAGGATCCCAGTTGAATGTCTCTGTGGCAAGACTCCTGACTATTATAGACTTCGCCTCTTCGAGTGTGTGCGCTATGTTCTTCTTGCCCCTCGTGAGCGCACCAAGTTGACTGCTCAGTCCGTGGAGTGCGTTTTTCTAGGCTATAACGCTGAGCATAAGGGTTATCATTGTTGGGATCTTGTTGGCTGACGAATGCGGGTTTCTCGGGACGTCACTTTTGATGAGTCTCGTCTTTTCTACCCTCGTCCTTCTTCTTTCACCACTCCAGCATCTCTTGTCGAGCCGCTTTCTTTCCCGACTTTTCCTGCCATCACCATAGTCACCACACCTCCACCACAGCCTTTGGCCTCTTCGGTTCCTCCATCACCGTCTCCTTCGCCCCCCACCCTCTCCAGAGGCTCCTCCCAGCCTTCGTCCTTCTTATCCTCTCTGCTACACTCGTCGTCTGCTAGTTGAGGATTCTTCTGATGGTTCATCTTCTTCGGCCTCCCCTCGATATGCCCTTCGTGATCGCTAGTCTATTCAGCCACCTGCACGCTTTTGTTTATTGGCTTTTGTCGAACCGACTTCTTATCGTGATGCTGCTATTCATCAGGAGTGGCAGCATGTGATGGCAGAGGAGATTACTGCCCTTGAGCGTACTGGCACGTGGGATCTTGTCCCTCTTCCCGCGCGTGTTACTCCTATCACGTGCAAGTGGGTCTACAAGATTAAGACCCGCTTTGATGGTTCTCTTGAGCGCTACAAGGCTCGTCTTGTGGCACGTGGTTTTCAGCAGGAGCATGGTCGTGATTATGATGAGACATTTGCTCCTGTGGCTCACATGACCACTGTTCGCACTCTTCTTGCTGTGGCATCTATTCGGGCATGGTCTATCTCTCAGCTTGATGTCAAGAATGCCTTTCTTAATGGTGAGCTGCGTGAAGAGGTTTATATGCAGCCACCACCGGGGTATTCTGTTCCTAAGGGTATAGTTTGTCGCCTTCGCCGATCTCTTTACGGCCTCAAGCAAGCTCCTCGTGCCTGGTTTGATCGTTTCTCTTCTGTTGTCACTGCAGCTGGTTTCTCTGCCAATGCTCATGATCCTGCTCTATTTATTCACACTTCGCCTTGTGGTCGGACGCTTCTTCTTTTATATGTTGATGATATGATCATTACTGGCGATGATTCTCAGTACATCACCTTTATGAAGGAGCGTCTTAATGAGCAGTTTCTCATGTCTGATCCGGGTCCTCTTCGCTACTTTCTTGGGGTTGAGATTATTTCTACTCCCGAGGGATTCTATCTGTTCTAAGAAAAGTATATTCAAGATCTTCTTGATCGTGCTTCTCTTACTGATCTGCACACCGCTGAGACTCCTATGGAGCTTAATGTTCATCTTCGGCCCACTGATGGTGAGCCTCTTGCTGATTCTACTCGTTATCGTCACTTTGTTGGGAGTCTTGTTTATCTGGGTGCCACTCATCCTGACATCTCATACCCTGTACATATCTTGAGTCAGTTTGTTTCTGTTCCCACTCAGCTCTACTATAGTAATCTTCTTCGTGTTCTACGATATCTTCGTGGAACCATCACTCGTCGTCTGTTTTTCCCTCGCACCAGCTCTTTACAGCTCCAGGCATATTCTGATGCCACCTGGGCTAGTGATCACTCTGATCGCTGGTCTCTCTCTTCTTATTGTGTTTTTCTTAGTGGTTCTCTCATTGCTTAGAAGACTAAAAGCGGACATCGATTTCTCGTTAAGTCTTGAGTCGACTTATGAAATGTGTGACTTTGTTGATGCAGAGGTTACTTGGCTCTGATGGTTCTTTGAGGATTTTGGTGTTTCGGTTTGGCACCTACTCCTCTTTTATCCGACAAGACAGGGCTATTAGCATTGCTACAAATCCGGTGAAGCATGAGCTTACTAAGCATATTGTTGTTGATGCTTCTTACATGCAGACACAGGTGCAGGACCAGGTTGTTGCTCTTCAGTATATGTCTTCAGAACTTCAGTTGGCAGACTTCTTCACAAAAGCACAAACCTGAGCCCAGCACAGCTTCTATCTCTCCATACTTCATGTTGTTGATCCACCATAAGTGGGTGTTAGATGTAAATTATTAGCTGTGTATTTTCTCCATTGTATAAAGGGTTACCTGCATATATGTCCACATGTATTTGTGTATATATTGGCCCATTAACCTTATAATAAATACAAGCGCTATTCATAACAGTATGGACTGTAGGTGGTAGCATCAGAGGCCCCGTTGTAACGTGATTTGTTATTTGTAACTTTTGGCCCATATTTCCTTCTACAAGATTTGAGTGTACCTACTCTATCTAGATTTAATGAAGTGTTCAGAAGATTATTAGGTTCCTTAAAGGAGTAATGCACGCCTCGAACATGTCTTCATCCTGTTTCTTCAGTTGCCAGCAAGTATTGGAGAAAGGGAACATGAACTATTGGAAAATGGGAGAAAGGGAACATGAACTATTGGAGGTTGTTCAGTTGCCAGTCAGTCTTGCTCGCCCAATTGAGGTGAAGTGAAGGATTGCCAGGACCGTGGAGCATGAGAACAATCTCACGCTGCTACAATCAGTACAGAAGATAAAGGAGCACACAAGCACATGCCGGGTCTGGCTAATTAACATTATTCATGCCAACAGCAGTCAAGGAGGCACGCAGCTGAACCAGCCAACTACGGCCATGTTTTGCCCTAGTACACATATGACTCGCAATCACATAAGCATTGAACATTTGAGACAGATGCAGGTACACAGCCGATGGCCGACACGAACGCAACACGTGTTGCAAGAAAAGGCAGAATCTTCACCATCAAAATTCCACGTTTATTCAGTTGGACGACATGTAACCTCAGTCGCCTACTCGCCTAGTACGGCTTGAGGCAATCAAAGAGACGGTGATCCAACGAAGCGGCTTCCTCTGCCGCCGCCGCGCTTGCCGTTGGAGATCTGACGGTGGACGGTGACACACCGGTCGGTGTCAGACACTGGCTTGGCACTCCCGGGCTCTCCCGGCGTGCCGGCGCCGGCCGAGACACGCCGGAGTTGCCCAACGCCTGCTCCATCTGCAGCACCTGCATATGCTTCCTTCTCTGCTCCCTCCTCACCTCGTTACGCTTGTTCACGTACTCCTCGTGGATGAACACATCCATCCTCTCCCTAACTCTGAACACTAGTATGAACTACTCCCAGAGACTCATGAAAAGTTCCTAAGATCCAAAAGAAATGACACAAAGACTAAATCACTGACACTAACATTAACACAAACTCAAGAGGAAGAAGAGACTGAACAAACTAACATATGTATATGGAATATAGGCGATTTAGGTGTCAAGGATGGAGGTCGCCATCAATCGCTTTTACCTTTAACAATTTTTACAAGGCACATCAGCTGCTATTAGGCTATGCCAAGTGTGAAGTCCACAATGCTACAAAAAATATTTCTTGCTTAATGGCGTGACCAAAAGGTCCATTGTTATGTATGCATGCATGGCTGCTTGTGGGGAAAAAATAAAAGAGAAAAATATAACACCATTTCTTATGGCTGTTCATTGGTCTTGCCTATTACGATGCATCCTATTCTTGTCGGATCCTGTGGTGGTAGTCTAGCTAGAACATCGTTGCCATGCTTGACTAGTCAAAACTAAGAATCCGTGGTGTACATTGGCAGAGGAATAGGACAACGGCGTGTTCTAGGTTGGATTTGGCTCCCGGTCTGTAAAAACCCAAAAAATTCTGCGCAGTTGAGAATGTTTAAAAATGTGGGATCTTAAAAACTTTTTTTATTTTGCTTCATCGATATTCAAATTTCTGGGTTGTTATTTGAAACCTCAACACCAAAAGCAGGAAATTGAACTTGAACTTGAGTTTAAAGAGAAAAGAAAAAGAAATGAGACCTCGAAAGCTCGGTCTGGGCCGAAAGCCACCCGGCCCGGCCCGACTTCTCCTTTTCTTTCTTCTCTTCTCTCTTCTCTTTTTCTTTCCCTTTTCTTTCCCTTTCTTCTTTCTTTCTTTTCCTCTTGGGCCCACCTGCTAGCCCCTCTCTTCCTCCTTCCCCCTCTGTTCCTTCGATCGGTAGCTCCACTGGCGCCATGCCGCTGCCGCCCGCTTGCACCACCAACTCCAGTCTCCCCCGCACTTGCTCCCATCGCCTCCCACTTGTCCCATCACGTTGCCACCACTGCTGCCACACCATCGTCGTGTCATCGCCGTTTGGCTCGTCCTTGTCCGCACCATGCTTTGCCCTAGTGCCATGACGCCACGCGCCGTAGCCGCTCGCGAGAACTCGCCGCCAACTCGCGCCATATCCGGCCTTACTTAAGACGAAGCCCGCCGCCACACCGCTAATACCACCCCCTCTCCTCCCCATTCCTGCTCGCGCACCAGGAGAGCCGAGCCAAGGAGAGTAAGCTCTTCTTCCCGCCCATCATGCTGCTAAGCTGCCGCTCTGGTGAGCTTCGGCCACCCCCACCTTGGCCATCACCGTCGTCTCGGCATCACCATCCTCACATGCGCCTCCCTTTATCCTCGTGGCAGTCGAAGCGCCGGGAACGTGCCCTCGTCTTCCTCCCATCCGGTGACGCCTTGTCCACGGCTGCCGCCTCCACCCGCCATTCCGGCTGACAAGGTGATTCCCTCCCAAATCTACTCGCGTCAAAATGTGTTCTAGGCCCTACCCCATCTTCCCCCAGTCAATTCTGCGATACCTCCTCGGGTGCTCGTGCCGCGGTCGTCTTCTCTCGCTCCGGCCGAAAACCGTCGCCACCCCTGCTCCGGTGAGTTCCAGCCTGGTTCCTTTCTCCGGGAGTATCCCCTTACCCCTCTCATCCTCCCCCAACACCCAATTGGAGCTCTCGCTCACCTGAGTGCCGCCCCCACGGTGAACCCGTCGTGCCGCCCCAGGTCATCGCTGCTAGCCCACCTAGGCCCGCCTCCGTCGCCGCTGCCAACCTCGGTGAGTTCCCCTCACCACCCTCATGCTCATGTGTGCCCCTCCTTTCCCTTCCTTCCCTCTAGCGCCGCCGCCCCATCCCATGCCCTGCTCCAGTCGCCCGGCCACCACCGTGCGCCTCCACCGTCGCCGTGACCACCCATGAGGTCACCTTCCCCTGTGCAATCCATTTTGGCCAACCTCTGCCATCGCCTTCGCCTTCCTCGCCAACGCCGTGCCTGCCACCGTGCCTAGTTGCCCTCCTTTGTTTTCCTCTGCATTGTGTGCTCTGTTGCCCTGCCCTTCTCTCTCTTTGCTTTCTCTCTATGATTCTCTATTGGAGTGTATGACAGTGGGCCCACCCATTAAGGGGTTAGTTAAACTTTGTTAGAAGGCTAACTAAGAATTGTTAGTCAATTAGTTACTAAGTATTGCGATTAGAAGTGGCATTTCAGTTTGTGCTACTAGCATTTAGATAAAGTACAAAATCAAATTAGGTGACCATTAGTAGTTAATTGACAGTGGGCCACCAAGTAAGTAGATAGTTAAGAAGGTGAATCAGTTAGTGATTATTGCAATTAACAAATGCAAGTTATTAAAATATAATAGTAAGTAAATTAACAAGTCAACATGGGAAGATGTTAACAATCAGAACACCATCTCAAAGGATCAATGGACTATGATAGTTAGTGTTTAGTTAATACCACACATTTAGCCGAATTCTACATTGGCGACTTAGATTAAAATCGTTAACCTTGTCAATGTTTCAACACACGAAAGATCGCGTAGCAAGTAAACTAACTAAAGGATAAAACTAAAGTGATCAACTCAGGTACTTAGAACCTAAGATGATATTGTCATGTTTAGGCACATACATACGCACATGATCAAATGACCATTAGGCCCTTACCAAATCGTCGAATAGGTAAAGTGATCACTTTAGTTGACATCTAACTAGGATTGTGACATGCCGCTGACACATAGGACCAATACAATAAGTAGAAAAGACTAAGTGTTTTGTTAAACAACTTGTCAGTGAGTAAGTTAGGCATAATCATTATACTAGGTAAACCTTAATGAAGGTTAGCAGTATCTATGACCTAGCTTCATGCTAGTGATAGTAATCAAGGTGATAGGGTTGATTGTTAAACAAGGATTAGTAGGAAAGAGCCCATAGGTCTTGTATTGTACTGATCTACTTAACTAGAAGTAGCCATTAGTAGATGCTATAACTAAGGACCAACCTAGTGCGTTAGGTTTACTTTAGTGTATGCCAGGCTACGTAAGTAGTGAGACTAAGTATAGATCACCTCAAAGATAAAACCCAAACCCGTAGACACTCCTGATCAAGATATAAGGTTGATGTCTTGCTAATGCTGGGAAGTTCTACCTAGCTCATGTAACTTCCTTGATAAATGTAGAATGATAAAAAAATCTGACAAGGATCTAATAATCCTCATTTAATTATTTATCTGTAATTCTTATTATAGATATAAATATCTTTATATTACTCGCAAGTATACATCTTACTGTTCATAAGGGAGAAGCTTAACCAAGTCGTCGTAAGTCTTACTACGACCACCCCCTGGTCGTAAGTCTTTCTACCACCAATCTCTAGTCGTAAGATTTTCTATGACTTCCCCTGTTTGTGAGCCTTCTTTATGAGCACCATGTGGTCGTAAGTTCCTCTACAACCTAGTCGGTCATGACTACCCTATAATCGAGGGAGTCTACAGATATGTGGGACCAGTCGGTTAAGGAGTCTTGTATACCATGTTTAACACACAAGGTAGTAAATGTACACTATTATTCTCTAGAATAACTGCACGTATTACCTCTATCTCTGACAATAACTGCCTGGCGATGTGGGGGTGTTACGTCTCTGACAGTAACCTCTATCAAGCGGTTCATCATTTGGAACGTTAGTACGTCTCTTGGCTTGGAGGAACTGCCACCTTTTCATACGCTATATAAAGGCTGAAGTTAGTAGGCAGAAGAAAGAGGAAGAAGTAATCTGAAGCACAAGACATTAGGCTTTAGTCTTCCTCTTGATTGTAATCAACACACTCAATACAGCAACACATGAGTAGGGTTGTTATTCTCTCCAGAGAAGGCCTGAACCTGTATAAATCCCAGTGTTATCCTCTGCATGGTTCTAAATCTAGGAGACCCCCCTGATATTCATTCGTAAGATCGATAGTAAAATATCGACAGCTAGCGTCGACCGTGGTGAGTTTCCGGTGATTCCTTTTCGACAAGTTCTCTTTATTTTCTCAACTTTGATGCTTCCATGGCAGGAGAGTGGAATAAAGAGAATTGGTTCGACTTGGCCGAGAACACAGGACTTGACATGGATGCCTGCTACGAATATGAGCAGGGCATTATTTCGTCCGATGGTGATGCCGCCTCCAGGGATCTTTCACCAGATCCAGGAGACCATACCACAGACAGAGTTGAGGAGGGATCCTTTCCACCACAACATTACGTCCAATTGAGGGACCAGATTTCTTAGAGGGCAAGGGTCAATCTGACCATAATCAGGACCGCACCAAGGTAGGCACAGAACATAGCGAGGGTTCCCTCTCCAAATGTTCGAGTCCGTCTAAGGCCGTCCGACCTGGCACGGCAAGTCCTGAAAGCCATCATTCCGAGAGTCCATCAGCATCTAGTGGTCATCACTCTTCAGTTACTCTCGCAAAGGATATGATCGAGCACGCTTCCTGCGAATTCGACCGCACTCTCACAGGGCTCACCTACAGATGGAGACGGCTATAACCCAGAATTCTCCTTCTTGGAGGGGCTTGCTCCAAGTTGCGAGGTGTTGTCGTTTGACTACTCCTCAAGCCAGGAGGCCTCAGATGCAAGTGGAGATCATATCGAGGAGGTCTTCGCCCTCCCCTCAAATCCTAGTTGCTCTACTAGAGGCAGGACTAAGGATGTTCCCCCTCGATAACACACTACGACCTCTCGTGGTGATGGCGAGGATGCTTTCGACGATGACCAGGGTCAGCACCTTCATGAGTGTGGGAGAAATCCTAGAAATGACCGCTCTTCATTGAGGCGAACTCAAGCAACCTCAGATGTGGAAGATCCCGAGACTGTCCAGAGGAGAAGAATTGCAGCCTAGAGAATTTTGCCTAGGCGCATTCAATATCGGTCAGAGGAAGCTCAAGAACTTCAATATATAAATGACCTGCTCGAGAACCTAACTCAAGAATTGGACGAGCACCAGGTTACGACCTCTTCATTAAAGAGATCGCGCAAAGGCTTCGAAACATAATGGCCAGACTTGAGCACTTGAGCAACCTCGCCGACATCATTCTGGAAGTCGTACCGGGATGACTACATCAAACACCGGTCGTTCAAACAACTCACTTCATG
The DNA here is from genome assembly GCA_036346405.1 of Phyllostachys edulis. Lineage (NCBI taxonomy): Eukaryota > Viridiplantae > Streptophyta > Magnoliopsida > Poales > Poaceae > Phyllostachys > Phyllostachys edulis. The sequence goes on from CM070552.1 coordinate 32,083,006, forward strand.
GAGATCGGCACGACAACAGGTCACGTCACTCCCCTAACCATAACTCCAGTCGAAGAAGAGTTCTTCGAACATCTGATGATCGACCAGCTCTCAGGGGAGGTGATCGTTCACCACTTTGACCTAGAAATCTGCAACAGCAAATGGAGTATGAGGAGTATGACCATCGTAGGACCAAGACCTATCATAGGTCGGGTCCGCCTACAACTGGGTATCATCGTGTACGATCACTTGGTGGTGCCAACCCTTTTTTCTCACAAAGGAGGCGTCATGATGTCATTACCGGATGTCAGACGTTCTCACCTGATCTCCGAGCAGTTTGCTGGCCGCCGCGGTTTCGACCAGTCAACATGAAGAAGTTTGATGGGTCGCAGAATCCCATCGAATTTCTTCAGATCTACACGATCAATGTTCGAGCAGCAGGAGGAGAGCGCGTCATGGCAAATTACCCTCCTACTGTGCTCAAAGAATCTGCTCAGTCGTGGTTGTTAAATCAACCACTAGTGTCGATCTATTTGTGGCAACACCTCTACGACCTACTATTGGCTAATTTCCAGGGTACCTACAACCGTCTTGGGAAGGAGGACAACCTGCATAGGATAAGACAGAATGATCACGAGACCTTACGCCAGTTCATCAGGCGTTTCAGTCAGGTTCACAATTCCATACCTAAAGTTTTTGATTCTTCTGTTATCAAAGCGTTTAAGCAGGGAGTTCGTAGTAGAAGGATCACCGAGGATATCGCTTTAAATCCTCTGGCTACTGTCGCCGAACTCTTTGAGATGGCCGATCAATATGCGACTGCTGCTGAAGCAGTCGAGTGGAACAAACTATTGATCGGGACGACAAAAATCCTCAAAAAGCAGGTGAAAGTAGTAAGAAGAAGGATAAAAAGGCCAAGAAATCTAAGAACAAGACCAAATACCAAAAGCCATAAGCCAATAGTTCCAAGAAAGTCTTGGTTGTAAGCTGTAAGCGATAAGGAGCCTCGGAGTTCCAAACCGTACTCCGATTGGGGCAAGGGCAACGCCCTGAACGGAAGAATGACAAGCTTAGGTGGTGTTATTTCCACAAAAAGGAAGGATATGACATTCGCAAATTGCCGAGTTTTCCAACAAAAACTCGAAGACTATTACACCGGCAAAGGACCGCTTCCTACACTCGAGGAGGTAGGACAAATAAGTGGTTGAAAGCAGTTGGACGATGATGAAGAGATGCCGTTTTAGGATCCGAAGCACACCATCGATCACATCTACGGAGGATCTTCGGCATACGAGTCAAAACAATAGCTTAAGGCTGTCGAGCATGAGGTAAACTCCATTGACCCTCCTCTTGTCAATAAATTGTTGAAGTGGTCGGATGTTTCCATCTCCTTTGAAAGGGGTGATCACAGTCCGCTATGATAAAAATATGGCGCTTACATGCGACCGCAGATCCCTCGAGATGGTTGGCCAGATACTAACTCGAGAAGCAAACAAGAGTCAGCCTTCGACCAAGCAGTCGAAGCCTAAAGCTGCACCAAAGCCGAACGATCAAGTTAAAGAAGTTTCGCTGAATCCAGAGGAGCCTTCAAAGACTATTCGCATTGGGGATACTTCCGACCCTAAATAGGAAGACGCTTTCATCACTTTCCTCCGAGCTAACGCAGATGTCTTCGCGTGGCAAGCATCCGACATGCCCGGAGTCCCCAGGGAGGTGATCAAGCATAGGTTAGCTCTACGACCTGACAAGAAACCCGTAAAGCAAAAATTACGAAGATTTACACCTGATTGACGAGATGCTATTAGATCTGAATTGGACAAATTACTTAGCGCAGGCTTTATAAGAGAAGTCGACCACCCAGAGTGGTTGGCTAACCCTGAAATGGTTAGAAAGTCTAATGGTAAGTGGCATATGTGTGTAGACTTTACTGATCTCAATAAAGCTTGTCCAAAAGATGATTTTTCTCTTCCTCATATTGATCAGTTGGTTGACTTTACTGCTGATTGTGAAATATCAAGTTTTTTAGATGCATATTCTTGTTATCATTAGATTAGTATGTGTCTAGATGATGAAGAAAAGACCTCATTTATTACACCATTCGGAATATTTTGCTATGTCAAAATGTCATTTGGTCTAAAAAATACCGACGCTTCTTTTCAACGCTTGATGCAAACAACCTTTTCATCTCAACTTGGCCGAAATTTGGAAGCCTATGTTGACGATCTAGTCGTAAAAAGCATCAAGCTACTTACTCATATTTCTGATCTGTAAGAAACATTCGATAACATCAGAAAACACCGTTTGAAACTCAATCCTAAGAAGTGTGTATTTGGAATCTCGTATGGAAAATTGCTTAGATTCCTTGTATCTCCACGAGGAATCGAAGCAATTCCTGAAAAGATAAAGGCCATTGAAAACATGTGCCCTCCAACCGCGAAGAAAGAAGTCTAGAAACTCACGTGATGCATGACGGCTTTAAGTCATTTCATCGCACGACTGGGAGAAAAAGGACTTCCTTTTTTTCAAACTTCTAAAGAAACACGAGGGTTTCGAGTGGTCAAAAGAGGCAAACAATGCCTTTGAGGATGTCAAGAGGTATCTTACGAGTTCTCCTATTCTGGTTATCCGAAATATGAAGAGACACTCTTAATATATCTAGCTGTCATGCCACAGATAGTGAGCGCAGTACTGGTTGTCGAACGTGAAAATGTTCAATGACCGGTTTATGTAAGTGAAGTTTTACACGGGCCTAAGAAGCGATACCCTCAGGTCCAAAAACTTTTATATGCCCTCCCCATGTCTTCGAGGAAACCGAGGCATTATTTTCAGGCGCACAAGATAATCGTGTCGTCTGAGTTTCCCTTAGGAGCGGTCCTCTAGAACAGGGAAGCAATGGGACGTATGGCAAAATGGTTGATTAAATTTGGGGAGTTCGATGTCCATTTCATATCCTGAACGACCATTAAATCCCAGATCTTGGTAGACTTTGTCGTCGAATGGACAAATCCAGAATTTGTTCAGGATCCCAAGTACAATTCCCATGACCAGTGAACGATGTACTTTGACGGGTCACTTACGCTAAGTGGCTCAGGGGCTGGAGTGGTCCTGAAATATCCTACAAGAGAGACTTTAAAGTATGCTATTCAATTAAACTTTCCTGTCACTAACAATATGACAGAATATAAAGGTTTGTTGGCTGACATAAGAGCAGCGAAAGTGCTCGGGATTCGACGACTACTCATGAGAGGAGACTCTTAACTAGTTGTGAATCAGGTTGGAAAAGAGTACCAGTGCTCGAATCCGACAATGTCTCGGTACTTATCGGAAGTCAGAAATCTTGAAAAGCATTTTTTCGGTTTCGAGGTACAATATATCCCTCAAAAGGATAATTTCCTCACTGATCAATTAGCTCGAATGGCTTCTTACCGATCACAAGTACAAAAAGGAGTCTTCTTGGAACAGCTCAAGAAGCCGTCTCTGGTCAAAACACTAGAAACATCTCCTATTGAGACAGCCTCTCTAGAATACGAGGATACCTAGATGACTCCCACCTACGAGTATCTTCAGAAGGGTACAGTACCCAATGATGATATCGAGGCAAATCGTTTATCCCGTAAGGCCAACATGTATACTTTGGTCGAAAGAGTCATCTACAAAAGAGGTACTCAAGGGGTTCTCATACGATGCATATCGTAGAGAGAAGGATTAAATCTCCTTCACGACATACATAGAGGCATCTGTGGAACTCATGCTTCTTACAGAACGCTGGTTGGGAAAGCCGTTCGACAAGGTTTTTACTGGTCAACCGCCCTTCATGATGCTAACGAGTTGGTTAAAAAGTACGTACAATACCAGTGTTATAGCAGGCAAATACACCAACCGACTTAGGCATTGCAAACTATACTTTTTCTTGGCCTTTTGCGACCTGGTCTCGATTTCCTAGGACCGTTCCCAAAAGCACCAGGAGGCTATGAGTTACTTTTTGTGGCTGTTGATACGTTCACAAAATAGATTGAAGCCGAATATGTGACTAGGATAACAACGGAGGCAGCTAAGGGGTTTATGATGAGAAGCATAATTACTTGATTTGGTGTTCCAAGTCGAATAATTACAGATAATGGTAAACAATTTTTGAGCGCAAAATTTTAAGAATTTTACGACAATTTGGGTACCAAATTGTGTTATGGCTCTATCGCCCACCCACAAAGTAATGAGGCAGTCGAAAGAGCGAATGACCAAATTTTGCAGGGAATCAAAAGTCGAGTCTTCGACCAGCTTATAGAGCGCTCGGGGGCTTAGGTACAAGAATTACACTCGGTATTATGGGCAGTTCGTATGACTGCTAGTCGGGCTATAGGTGAGACATATTTTTTCCTAGTTTTTGGAGCTGAAGCAATACTTCCACCAGAACTAAAAATTAGGTCGACAAGGGTCAAAATTTTCAACAACTCTAACCAGGAACAATTTCAAGCGGATAACATCAACCTAATCGAAGAGAAGATGAATCAAGTCTTAATCCGTTTAGCAGTCTACCAACAAGCCCTATGCAAATACTACGATCGTAAGGTCAAACCTCGCAGCCTTGCAGTAGGTGACTTGGTATTGAAAAAGATTCAATCCCAGTCTAATCAGAATAAACTTTCCCCCAAGTGGTAAGGTCCTTACACAGTGGTTGAAGTTACAAGACCAGGTTCGGTACGACTAGCAATGGAAGATGGCCGAGTCCTCTCTAATTCTTGGAACATCGACCAATTACGCAAGTTTTATGTGTAACTTCTTACTTTCTCAATAAAGTTTCAGCTTTTTCAATCTTTATTGTCTTATATTGAGCAGTGCTTTGATGGTTTTTCGATCGTTTTTTAGCACTTGGTTTTCTTTACATTGGTCGAAGAGAGGTAACATCGCCTAATCGAAGTCTTTCCTCTCTACACGTGGTCTTGCCCGCTAGAAGGAACTTCCTAGTGTCGACTTGTTTCTAACTTTTGCTGCCAACACAAAGAGACAAAGTTCAACAAAATCTAGTCAAAATAATTTCAAGCAAGCTCTTTTCAATTTATTTTATTTTTTCATTCATTTTGAAAAATTCTCTAAATAGAGTATACTTTTATAATTTGTTCGACTACTTTTAGTAAACTCGATTCGTTCAAACTGGTCAGAGAAAGACACACACCTAGTCGAAGTCTTTCCTCTCTGCATGTGGTCCTGCCCACTAGAAAAGGAACTTCCAAGCATCGTACTGTTTCTAACTCTTGCTATCAGTACAAACCCATTGAGTTCACTATGAAAGGTCGAATGAATTTTTAAGGCACTCAGACTGTTTATCCAACTCATGTTGACACTCTTGATTTGATTAATATGGTCGAAGAGCGTAATTCCACTGGTCGAAGTCTTTCCTCTCTGCATGTGGTCCTGCCCACTAGAAGGAACTTCCTAGTGTCAATCTGTTACTGTTTCTTGCAACCAATACATGATAATCAAGATCGACAACTATAGGTAGGCAAACCTTTTTAAAGCAAAACCTTTTTCACACTACTTACTTAGTTTATATAAATAAACTAAGAAAATAATCGGGGGCTAGGATAAAGTTATTAATATGACTTCAATTCTTAGTCTTGAATTCAATTTCTTTTCATTGTCTTATGAATTGCTAACCACTCAACAAGATAATTTTCAAGAAAAGAAGATTTATATTCATAAATAAAAGCTTGTCTTTACAAGTTTCCTATTACAAACTACTCTGATGAAGGAGATCCAATCTGGATCTTCTCCGTGACTTTCTTGCTAACTAGTTGCACTTCTTCCATCAGCCGTACTGCTTCTGCCTTAGGGCAGTCAAAATCTGCTTCGATTGGTTGAAGATTGAGATTTCGGTCATGTCTCTTAAGCTTTGCCAAGGCATAACTTACTGCACTTCTCTTATCGAGTCAGCTTGGTTGGTCCTCAGAGTGGCTATCAACTCCTCTACAGCTCTGACTTGTTCTCCAATGGCACTCGTATGAGCGATCATTGTGTCTTCAAGAGGAGTGACCTCCTTAGCACCAAGCCCTCTGAGTACGTTGTTTAGAAGGAAAATATTGTCTTGAAGGTTGATTTCCATCGATTTCATCTCCTCCTGACTACGAGTCGAAGCTTCGTGGAGTCGTTTTATTTTGACTGCTTGCTCTAAAAATAGAGTACGACCAGTTAGAAGCATATTTCTTAAAGACTAGTAAACAAAACTGGTCGTAGGTAAAGAATTACTTACCAGCTAGTCGAGAATCAAGTTTCTTGACCTCGTTGTCGTGGGAGGCATCTTTCTTTGCGGATCGCTCTTCCCACGACTTTATGCTCTTGTCTTTTTCTTTGCCGATACATGATTTTCTTTGCCGATACGGGAAAGCTCGTTGACAACCAAGGCCTTTGATTAGACCTCGGTTTGGAGTTTTCCCATTTCGTCCTCTTTTATAAAAAGAAACAAGAGTTAGAAAAAGAAAAGAAAGTCATTATTATAAACTGTCTTAAGTTCAGAACTTACTGTTTATCTCATTCTGCAACTCGTAAGTTGTAGAATTTGCCTCCTAAAATTTCTTCAGTAGGTCTTGGTTTTCTTCCCTTAGCTTATGCGTCTCGACTTTTTCGTAGTCGAGCGAATCAGCCAATGTCTTTTTGTCACTTTTGAACCTGCAAAGGTTAAAATAGACATGAGAACTAGACAAGTAGTCGAAATACAAAAGACTACTTATGACAGTAACTTACCATCTCTCTACCTGCTTGCAGAATTCAGCTTTTGGTTGTCTTAATAACACAAGTTGTCTGTGGTATTCAGCAACAGTAACAACTTGTTCCAAAGCTCTCTGAATGAAGAAAGACAATGAGATGCAAGAAAAAACCAAATACGTAAATGTTTGGTATCAGGTACTTACATTGATGGTTGATCGAGCAAAATTGGTGTACACCCTTTGGGAATCTTTAAGATCATCGATATCTTTGACTTTGTCCCATCATATTTCTTGAAGACGCTTGTCATCAAAAATATTTCCTCTATTAGGAATGTCCTTAGTGTGTGGGACTCGGTCACGAGACCTGAACGAAGAAGATCCCATGACGGATGGTGGGCCAAAGAACTCGGAGAAGAAGTTGCAGTACTCTTCTTCTTCTTCGTTGCTTGCATCAGCAACTCCTCCTTGAGGGCCGAGAGGAACGTTCTCCACAACTTCTTTCCCGGCCCGGTGGTCGAAGCTTCCTCCTCCATCTTGCTTGGAAGCTTCTGGTGATCGAAGGACCAAGTCTCTTGTCCGATTATTGATATCATCAATAACCGGCTCGATCATCATAGCGACCGGTTCTTTCGCCGTCTTCGCCTTTGCATCTACGACCACTTCAGTAGTCGTAGTTGCTTCAATGGCAGTGACCTCCTCCACCACAGAGAAAGTGGTCGATCCCTCGACCGCCTCCACCGTTATCTCTTCGATTGCAAAAGAAATAACAATAGGCCTCTCGATAGGAGCGTCCTTGGGGGTTGGAGGAGCAGGACCAAAATTCCAGAAAGAAGAAAACATGTCAAATTATAAAAAACAAAAGGTAAATACTATCCTTATGCTTTTGATTTTTACACACCTTGGCTTTCTAGCTTTAATCGTGAATCCAGAAGAGACCTTCCCTAAGAAAGATTTCTTTCTCTTCGACCGCCTCAATCCTCACGACACTTTCATCCCTTGGGGGACTTTCGGTGCCACGAGATTGAGAGGTCGGGGCTTCTTTGACCACATCTGCTCGAAGATCTTGCTGAGGGTTTATGACCTCTACAACCATGTCTGGTCGTAAGCCTTGAACGAGAGCTAAAGCTTCTGAAGCTTCCCGCCCCTCTTAGTGATCGAAATCTGTTTCGACCACTTGAGGGGCAGCACCTGCCTCAACCATGGTTTCTGCTGATGCAGCAGTATCCTTCACAAAAGATACAAAGCTCTTTCAGTTCTCTTTTTCTAGTTGCTTGACAAAGCCATGAGAGACAGAAACTGAAAAAGCCTTGTTGTCATAGTAGAATGGTATCTTGGTCTTGGGGGCTTTGGGAGTAGGCAATTCGACCGAACCCCTTTTCTCTGTAGTGATCATGTCTGCAAACAATTTCTTAATAGGGCTGGCCAGAGGAGGAGCAGAGCTTGAGCCTTCGTCTTGCTTGTCGACGGCTCTCACAAGACAATGCCTTTTGGCCGGAGGAACCTTGCCTTTCTCCGACCCTTTTTCGATAGTCTTCGATTCGACCTCTTAGTCATCTCAATGATCTGTTATGCCTACTTTCTGTAATAAACAGAAAAAGAATATCACTCGATAGTCGAAATCTATGACTACAAAATCCTAAAGAAAAAATCAACTCTTGATTACCTTTAGGCGTTCTTCTCTTTCCTTTGCGGACACGACCGCTAAGATTCGAGGGACCCCGTCATTGTGGGTGCTGGAGCTTTCTCACAAACGAGTTTGACTCGTGTATTAATCTCTTTTTGAGAGAGATCTACGATGGTAAAGAAACTACTTAACAATCAAGCTCAAAATTAATAAAAAAGAGTCGAGTTGAGAGATTATTTACCTTCCTCGAAATCTCTAGTCGAATCTTTAATCTCCGAGTACATCCACATGGAATGTGCTTGGTTCTTCAAAGGGCTGATGTGGCGCACGATGAAATCGCTCACCACGTGCCATCTAGTAAGCCCATCTTCTCTCAAGTCTTTTATGGCTTGGATGAAGGGAGAGATCCGATCGAGATCATTGGGAACCGAATCCCAGGAGGAACTCTTCTCAGCAGCTTCCCCCGCGAAGAAGAGGTTGTCGTCATTGGATGTCTTCTAGTAGAACCACCTCTTCTTCCATCCCGGCCATGACGACCGGGTGAACATCTGAATATATTCCTTTGACTTCCCGTCGTGGAGCTTTAGACCGCAACTGTTTGTGATTTTGGCCTGTATACTCATCTCGTAGTAGTACTGGAAGAGCTCCAAGTCTGTCGGAATCCCCATGTAGGCTTCACACAAGTACACGAATACACTTAATATTGTGATGGAATTGGGAACAAGATTCACCAATTCCACCCCAAAGTGTACGAGTACCAATGTAAGGAAAGGGTGAGTGGGCAATCGAAAGCCACATTCGCAGTTTGCTTGAAATACTGGAATGGTGCTTTCTTCACCCGAGGGCCAATGCTGCCCAACAGCTTCAATCCACTTCACATAGGCTTTCTTCGGGATCTTTTCGGTGGCGACCGAAGCTTTCATCTTCGCCTCGTCCATTTCCGATACCACCCACTTGGAAACGATTCCAGCCATCTTCTCTGAGTAAGGTTGATATGGATTTGGAAAGGTTTTGGAAGTGTATGATTTGGTTGGCGGCGGAAAGAATAAGGGCTCGAGGAATAGTTGAAGCAAACGGGGAAAGTAAAAATCCTAAGTCATGTCCATGGTGGATTTTTATAACCGCACGCTTGAGTTAAAGATCGTGGAAACTCAATGGTTGCCACCTCTTCAGGAACCGTATCAACAGACAGGTCTGTGAGAGTCGATTGAGATTCTTTAATTTGTCTGTTCGAGAAAACCGATTATGTCTTTACAACTCAAGTGAAATTACCTTCTTGACCAAGTCAATTTCTGGTTAAATGAAATACCAGTCAGAAAAGCTCTACTTTCGACCACCATTCTACGACTCTTGTACCAAATAAGTTATTTTTACTTGAAGCTGGGGGCGGGGGGAGGGGCTAGATGATGAGGATCTAATAATCCTCATTTAATTATTTATCTATAATTCTTATTATAGATAGCAATATCTTTATATTACTCGCAAGTATACCCCTTACTGTTCATAAGGGAGAACGTTAACCAAGTTGTCGTAAGTCTTACTACGACCACCCCCGGTCGTACGTCTTTCTACCACCAGTCTCTAGTCGTAAGATTTTCTATGACTTCCCCTGGTTGTGAGCCTTCTTTACGAGCACCATGTGGTCGTAAGTTCCTCTACAACCTAGTCGGTCATGACTACCCTATAATCGAGGAGTCTCTGAGATATGTGGGACCACGGTTAAGGAGTCTTGTATACCATGTTTAACACACAAGGTAGTAAATGTACACTATTATTCTCTAGAATAACTGCACGTATTACCTCTATCTCTGACAATAACTGCCCGGCGATGTGAAGGTGTTATGTATCTGACAGTAACCTCCATCAAGCAGTTTATCATTTGGAACATTGGGATGTCTCTTGGCTTGAAGAAACTGCCACCTTTTCATACGCTATATAAAGGCTGAAGTCAGTAGGCAGAAGAAAGAGGAAGACGCAATTTGGAGCATAAGACATTAGGCTTTAGTCTTCCTCTTGTTTGTAATCAGCACACTCAATACAACAACACATGAGTAGGGTTGTTATTCTCTCCGAAGAAGGCCTGAACCTGTATAAATCTTCGTGTTATCCTCTGCGTGGTTCTAAATCTAGGAGACCCCTTGATATTCATTCGTAAGATCGATAGTAAAACATCGACAAAATCATTAAGTAAAACAGACCTCACGTGTCGAGGGACTTATCTTTTGTTAGGTACGAATCCTCGCACCTTCACATAGGTCTTACCTGACTATCATGGAACTTTCTTGATAAATAGGAGGTAATAACAAAAGAGATCATTAGATCAGCTAGGCACCGTGTGAGAGTAGCAATGGGATGACCCCAAGTGGATGATAATAGTTCAACCACCAAACAACATCATCTAGACTCTAGTTACATCCATCGCTATCCGCTCCCGGTAGAAGGACAATTCATGACCCGAAGGTGATTAGAGAGTTTGACCTAACTAGGTGATCTCTCCCATCCAGGTAACCGACGTAGAATGTCCTTGGGAATATTCTCTCCCTTCCTTTGGGTTCATAGCTTTCTTTACCAACGGACTTTTTGAGAGCCCCATTCCATTCGCCCTAACTCCAGATCAAATGTTTACCTAAGCCTAAGTTTGACTTTCAACCCAAAACCCCACCACTAGACCAAACGAATACATTTGGATTTATCTATTTTGGTCTGAAGTATTTCCTTCACTCCAAATATCCCTAGATGTACTTCATTTCGTCTGAAGTATTTCCTTCATCAACTTCCTTTGGATATACTTTGTCTGATGTATTTCCTTCATCAATTCCACTAAGTATGTTTTGTTTCATCTAGAGTACTACCTTCTTTCAAGGTATCGTTAGATATGCTTAGTTCCGTTTGAAGTAATTCCTGCTTCAAATACTCTTAGGTTTATTGACTTTCTATAGGACCTAATAGGCGACTAGAGGGGGGGGGGGTGAATAGGAGCACCAAATTTTTGCAAAGATAATGGATTCAACTCGCAAATCACTCCAATAGCTATTCGGGCTATGAAGATGAATGCCTAAGCAGAGTGGAAGACTTGTAATGAATCCACTCCTAAACCCTCAAAGCACAGCAGCAAACTCCATGAAGAAATCCTGAAAAATCAGGGACAAATGTACTACCACTGTTGTAAATGCGGTACTACCTCATTGCGGTACTACCATAGGAAAATGTGCGGTACTACCGCATCGCGGTACTACCTCAGGCAAAAGTGCGGTACTACCTTTTATCCTGACGATGAACAGAACAGCCTGAAAACGAAATCGAAAATCGACGTAACTTTTAAACCGTAAGGCCAAACTCCACCAAATTTGGAACACACCTTCCTAAGGGTATTAGGAACCTATTCCAAGTGGCGATCGTCCAGATCTACGTCAAAGTTTAGATCTTTTTCAGTTTTACCTAAGAAGGGCATAGAACCGAGCAAAACGAAAAACTTGGTCCAACTCTTGCTCGTGGGAGATTGATGATCAAGGTGACCTTAGATACATTCCCACATGTCACAGCAAGGAGTAAGAGTGCACAAGAACAACCAAAAACCAAAGGATCAACAAAATCTCCAAAACATCAAAGTAAGGTGCAAGAACAAGAAAAAGAACGAAGAGAGCTCATCTCAAAGAACTTGCAGGAATCGATTGATGATTGAAGATTCATGGTTACAGCCACTCCATCCTTGAGGGCACAACTCATTACATGAGCATACAAGGCATCAATCCCTAAACCCTAGCTCTCATCTTCCTTTTCTAAACCCTAAGACCAAATAGGGTTTTTCTCGATGGACTCCCTTTGGCTGCTGTGAACAGCACACAAGGCTTATATAGTGGAGGCTAGGAATCTAGGAATATTCTATTAGGGCACCCATTAACAGTGGCGGACGCAAGGCCGGTGTCTTGTGGCAAGCCGCAGACGCTCTTCTTGCCAGCGCTGGAACCCCCCATTTGGTACCACCTCCTCCACTTGGACCCATCCATGATAAAGCACCTTGATGGAGCAAGAAGCCAAGAGCCCAAGAATGAAGGAAGGAGCAGATATGCGTCGTGACCATGAGCATGAACAAGAAAAGAAAAAGAAGGAACTCACCAAGAAGCTTGAAATTTGGGCCATTTCACGTTTGGGCCGTGTTCTTTCCACAAACAAGAGACAAAGAAAGGTAGTAGGCCCATTTTTGCAATCTCCAAATCTCTAATTCCCCACTCCCCAAAATCCAAATCTGAAATCCCCATTCCATTCGGTCATTCCCGAATTCGCCACATAACTGCACAACTCACCTAGGGCGGGCGACGGGCGCGGCGGCGATCGGGGGCAGTGGCGCGACCGAGGCGGCGGGGCCGAAGGGCCAAGGGGCCAGCGGTGGGCGAGCGCGACTACGCGAGGGACGAGCCAACAGGGCGAATCATGAGCTCATGGCCGAGGCGTTGAGCCGCCACCGCCCACCGGCTGGCGCGGAGCGGCGCGGCTGGAGGCGGGCGGCGTGGGCGTGGCCGACGGAGGCGCGGCGCGGCGTGGCGTGGCCGACGGAGGCGCTGGGAAGTCGGCCGTGGCGTGGCACCTTCACTGCTCTTCCGAGGATCGAGGAAGTGAGAGCTTAAAAGCTTTGGCCTTTGGGCTTTTGAGGAGTTAGGACTTGGGAGCTTAGGAAATGAGGAAATGAGGAGTTGAGGTCTTGAGGATCGATCAAGCCGCAGGAGTGAGGCGTGAAGCTCACAAGGAGCGGATAACAAAGGTAATCATGTAATTACTAAATACTACTCCGTATTACTAATTAGGTAAAGTTAAGTGACATAATGACACTTATGGTGGTCAGTGGCTCACTGATTTAAATTGGAATGTTAAAATGATGTTTTGTTACTTGTCTAGTCTAGCTACATGTATTTAGTACTTATGGATTACATATAATTTATTGTAGATTTATAAAAGATAGACAAAAGAACTTTACATAGTTATTTCTCTAACAATCCAAATACAAGTATTACTTCTCGATCCAATGGATTGTTTTCAACAGATGAAATATTATAGAATGGACTTGCCTCCTACTCCTAATCATAGCTAGTGGTTTTGCGTCCATACTTTCATTTCATTTCAATGTTTGTAATTAGTCATAATTTTATGATTGTCTCACTAATTTAGCTACTTTTGTTCCACATATTGCTACTCCCACGTTTTTATAGGCATTCGGATTGTTATGTTCATTAGCCAGGTACTACCTTAAGTTTATTCTACATTCTCGCTTTGTCTCAAGTTTATTTATGTATGAATTTGGATTGCATTAGACATTCAAATGTATTATGTATGTTTGATACGATTTTATCATACTAGCTTGAGCACCCCCTCTATTTTTGTCCTGCGTGCCAACGCCCATTAAACCCTAACACACAATGGGTTAACACACGACGCTTCTCAAAGCGTTGTCTTCATCTTCGATTGACCTAAACCGCTTCTCCAGCGCCGACCAGCGCCAGCGGTTTAGCCAACAAGTTACAAAGGCGGTATTTGGTGAAATTACCAAAATACCCTTCTCGATCCTTCTCCATAGACCGAGTCCAATCCATCGAAGCAATCGCTTTGCTCCGCATGCGTGTAGGTTGATCAACGGCTCTCATCATGTCGACAAGTCTCTCGTCCAAATCCCATCGAACCTCCAAGGCACTTGCACCGACCCCGCCGCTTGATCCAACCAACAGATCGAATCACGGTTCGATCCACTCGTCCATACGTGCCATGCTTGAGTCACCGACCTCCCGGCATCCATGATCGTTTCGGACCTCAGCTCTCCAAGCTTAGTCCCGATCCTCCTCGCCGCTGACCGTCGTTGACCTCCAAGCCACCGCGACAACAATAGACCAAGAAATCGCTCTCCGGAACAAGTTCTTCACAACTTGACCCACGTTAGCTCAAAACATGCAATATGCAACACATACACAAAGATAAACATGGATATGACCTAACCCAAAATCAAATCTCCAAGAAATTTGACAATCACCAAATCACTCCACAAGGGTACTACCGCCACATATCCACCGCAGACTACAAGACCGCGGTTGTACATCTCCACAACATCAAGTCGATCATCTGCGCCTCTGAGAATCCCAAAATCTCCAAAAACAACTCCTCTCTGGAATTTGCATACCGCAAAACAATGGTCATACCGAAGTGCGGTATTACCGACAAGCAAGATGCGGTCATACCGCTCCACAGGGAAATCCAAGACCATTTTGCATTCGTTCTGGTTTTTCCATACCGCTTAACAACAAACGGTCGTTCCGCAAAGCGGTATTACCGCGGTTAACACGCTGGTACTACCGATTATCCTGACAGATTGCTAAAACTTCCTAACAAACATGAAATCCAACAAACCTTCAACCAAATTGCCAATTGTATCATCACCTAGGATTATGAGCATATCCTCAAGGTGTTCACAATCTCCCCCTTGATGAACACATTGGCAATAACCCAAAAAATGAATGTTTTGAGGTTTGAAAGTAAAAGAAAACAAGTTTTCGCACAAAGGCACAATTTGGTCTTTTAGCAAGTAAAAGCAAGGAAGGTGACCAAATTGGCTTCAGAATAGTTTCAGCAGGTGAAATAAGGCAAAGAAAGCAAATGAAGCTTCAAATTCCAGAAACGAGCCAAAAAACTCACTTTAGGTCCAAAGGAAAGAGCAATTTTTCAACGTGACCTAAACCAAAACAGCATTTTTGTAAATTTTTCTCCCCCTTTGACAATGAATTCATCAAGGTGCATGGAGAAGATTGAGCATGAATCTAATGGAATGGCTGCAATTTTGTAATTTTTCATTTTTTTCATTTTTTTTTAAAAACTTGAGCAAAAAGAGCCATGAAGATTATCCATAAAGACTGTACAAGTATTACACCAAGCCATATTATGTGAAGAAGCTATGTTCAATCATGGCAAAATATGTACAGCAAAGCTAAGACCCAAATAGCAATAATCTGAGATTAAAAGAATCGACAACATAACAAGGGGCTCAAGATCACAGTTTTAACTAAAGGTATCCAAAAATGAGTCAGGTCATGTCTATAAGCAAAATGGAGCCAGAAGCTAGAAAATGAGTCAATGTTGAGCATTTGAGATCAATTTTGAATCAATTTGTTCAAGCACTTAGAATTTAGCACTTTGAACACTTTGCTGAAAATGATTGGTTTTATCTTAGTAAAGCAAGTCATGGACTAGGAGCCATCCACAACTGCCTCCTAAGCTTCAACCAATTGCCAATTTGTATTCTTAGCATTGTGCTAGATCTCAAGCCTCACTACGACCATCCCAAGCAATAAAAGCTTAAGAGAATAGTCTAGGTCATCCAAAACTCCCCCTGAGTTCATGCCTAGTGCAATGGCAAGCCGTCTCATGAGAAAGAATTGGTGAGTTCAGTTTTTTTCGCACAGAAAAGCTCATTTTTCATTTGCTTGACTTAAGAATTATCAAAGCTCAATTTAAAACTCAGAATAGGTTCAAGACTCAATTAAGCCTATATGACATGGCATGAATCATGAGAGGATCACTATAGCAAAACTAGTCAAAAGATCCAACAAGTCATATTATGATTCAGTTTGCTCACAGATAATAAAGCTAGCATGGCAAAAGCTAAGCTATACATAAAAAGCCATAACAGAAGTCTAGCAAACTAGCACAAGACATGGCAGGATATAAAGCATAAAATCAAGTCATACAAGGATAATAATCAAAGCTCCACAAGTTTATATTACAAAGCAAGTTCTTTGAAATGAAAAATGCATTATGATACAAATGAATGCAAAAGAGCAAACTCCCCCTCAAAACAGGCCAAAAGGACTAACAACCCCCAACTCTCCCCGCAAAGAAGCAAAACGAGAAGAATTAAGAGCCTTAGTGAAGATATCCGCAACCTGTTGCTCAGACTCAACAAAGTGAAGCACAACGTCACCCTTCTCAACATGGTCTCTAAGGAAATGATATCTAACGTCAATGTGCTTAGTCCTAGAATGTTGCACTGGGTTTTTGGCAATGTTAATGGCAGATGTGTTGTCACAGAAAAGAGGAACACTACCCAAAGACAACCCATAGTCCCTCAGAGTAGACAAGATCCAGAGAACACGAGAGCAACCATCGGACTACATACTCGGCCTCGGCGATGAAGGATCGCAACAGAGGACTGTTTCCTAGATGACCAAGAGATAAGAGATGTGCCTAAGAAATGACAAGTGCCAAAAGTACTCTTCCTATCCACTCTACACCCAAAGAAAATCAGCATCGAAAAAGCCCGAATAGAGAGAGCGTAAGAAGAAGAATACCAAAGTCCAAAGTCAAGAGTGTCCTCAAGATACTGAATATGCGACGACCGCTGACGATGAGAAGCTCGAGGAAGCTCGAATCGAGCGCATGCAGACATCTGAAAATCAGATGTCCTACCTCGACATTTGTGAGGTAGAGGAGGAGCCGATCATGTCATGCGGTACTCATACGGTCCACGTGCTCTCTATCCTCATCTGGGTCCAAAGACGGTGGTCGTGGCAATGGGAGTAGACATTGGCCTCTCGCTTCCCATGTCGAGCGCCAAGAAGGTCCTTTGTGTACTTACTTTGATGAATGAAGGTGCCTTCTTTCGGTTGCTTGACTTGAAGACCAAGGAAGAAGGTCAATTCGCCCATCATGCTCATCTCGAACTCCTGCTCATAGAATCAAAAATCTGGACACCAAAGCATGAGAAGAACCACCGAATATAATGTCATCCACATAAATCTGAACCAACAAAAAGTCATTGCCATGCACGAGAGTGAACAAAGTTTTATCAACCATTCCCATTTTAAAATCATTTTTGAGCAAGAAGCTCTTAAGCCTATCATACCAAGCTCTAGGGCTTGCTTCAATCCATACAAGGCTTTGGAGAGTTTAAAAACATGGTTTGGGAACTTAGGATTTTCAAAACCAGGTGGTTGCTTGACATAGACCTCTTTTTCTATAAAGCCATTCAGATAAGCACTTTTGACATCCATTTGAAATAGCTTGAAACCCTTGGATGCCGCAAATGCTAGCAAAATGCGAATGGCTTCCAATCTAGCTACAGGAGCAAAGGTCTCCTCAAAGTCTAAGCCCTCTACCTGGGAATACCCTTGTGCTACAAGTCTAGCCTTATTGCGAACTACCAACCCATCTTCACTTTGCTTATTTTTGAAAACCCATTTTGTTCCAATTACATTATAATTAGGTGGAGGTTCAACTAAGGTCCAGACTTTGTTTCTTTCAAAATTTTCAAGTTCTTCATGCATAGCATTGACCCAAGAGGCATCGAAGAGCATGGGTGACATCTCGGGGTTCAAAAGAAGCGACAAATGCAGAATGTGCATGGGAATCAGGAGAAATGAACCTGGAGCGAGTGACTCGCTCATGAACATCCCCAATCATCTGCTCTCGGTGGATCTTTGTCATTTGAATCTGAAGAGGAACTCTGGTCTCAAGTGGCCTCTACCTCATAGATCGTGGAGGTAGGAGCAGAGCCACTCGATCGTCGATGAAGGTAGGAAGAGGCTGCTCATCTGAAGCTGATGTAGTAGAAGCAGGCTCTCCAACCCTCTCGAAATGATGGAGGATGGATGGGTCCTCATCCTCGAGTCATCGTCGACGAAGATGCTTTCGAATATCGAAACACATGTACTGCAACATCGGGTCTAGTACCGTGACTAGCCTCATCAAAAGTGACTTCGCCAAGTCTCAACAATTTTGTTAGTGTCAAAATTAAATACATGATAGCCACGAGAATGAGCAGGATATCCAAGAAATATGCCATCAGAACATCTAGATTCAAATTTATCAAGGTTGCCATGTTTAAGAATGAAGCACTTACAACCAAAAATCTTGAAATGAGAAACTTTGGGCTTATGACCAAATCTAAGCTCATAGGAAGTCTTGCCAATAACAGATCTCAAGAATACCCTATTAGAAATATAACAAGCAGTAAAGATAGCCTCAGCCCAAAACCTCCTAGGTGTGGAATGCTCATCTAGCATGGTCCTGGCCATCTCTACAAGGGTCCTATTCTTCCTCTCTACAACACCATTCTGCTGGGGAACTCTAGGTGAAGAAAACTGATGCTCTAGCCCCCTATCAGAACAGAAGGTAGCAACGGAAGAATTCTTGAATTCTGTCCCATTGTCACTCCTAATAACTCTCAAAGCTCCAGGAAGATCAACAGCAAGTCTAAGGACCAAATCTCTAAAGAAACCAAATGCATCGTCCTTAGAAACCAGAAAATAAACCCATGAATACCTGGAGTAGTCATCCACAATCACAAGCACGTACCACTTACCACCGGCAGACTGGACTCTAGAAGGACCAACAGTGTCTAAGTGCAAGAGCTGACCTGGTCCATCGGTCATCACTAAGGTAAGAGGAGGATGAGAAGCAGAAACCATCTTACCATGTCTCTGAGGTGTGCACACAAGGTCTCTAACAGCCTTCAGCCTAGGTAAACCTCTAATCAAATCCTTGCTCCTGACTCTAGTCAAGTGGTCGAAACCTATGTGACCAAGCCTACGATGCCACAAAACTAGATCATGGGAATCAGAGGCAACAAGACACCTAGGGCTAGAAGCGAAGAGATACAGAATCAAGACAAAAGATCCTCTCAAACACGAAATCTTAAAGACAAGCTCACCAGAGGAATCTAAAACCTGCACTCACCACTCTTAAATCTCACCTCTAGACCTTCATCAAAACGGAGAAAGCGAGAAGCAGATTATATTTCACTTACTTACCAAAGCGACGCCCTTGAGCATGAATTTGTTGTTGACACGCCTTTGTGCCTTGGTCATCACTTCAGACTGGTAGAAGCATCCCCAAATGTGATCAATTCATTGCGGATGCACGTGAGGAGGAGAACCATCTAGAATCCCGGTCATATGTCGAGAACACCGAGTCAACAATCCATATGTCCTCCTTCCTCGCACGCCAACCTCATCGGGATCATTGAAAAGGTCGTAAATCGTTGGAGGAGTCGACGTCGTGGTCTGTCCTGGCCATGAAGCACATGCCGGTGAAGTCTTGATCCTTCTTCTTGCTATGAGAGTCGTAAATGTCCTCCGTCCCCGAGTCCACATCGCTCATGTCAGCAGACTCAAGAGCGGTAAGGACCTTGCTGACGAACTTGCGATAGTTCGGCTTCTTGGGCTTCGCATCCTTAGCTTGGGGACGCCTCCGAAAGTCCTTCTCCATCTTGCCCTTCAGCTTGGGGCAACTGGAGCGAATGTGGTTTGGCTCACCACACTCAAAGCAAGTAACAGGGCCACCTCTCCTTCATTCCTCACTTTGTTGAAGACTCTCGAGAATTTGGTGGTTAGGAGGGCTAAATCATCCTCAGGTATTTTCTCTAGCTGCTCATCGCTCAAAGAATGCAAAGCGGACAAAGAAAGACCAGATGAGCCAAAGTCCAAAGAATCAGAAGAGCTACCCTGAGATGGGTCAACCACTAAAGCCATCGACTCTGTCTTGGGGAGTCGCGAGATGAAATCAATCTCATGCGACTTCAACCTCGAGTAAAGCTTATCCATGGTAAGCTCACTCATGACAGTGTTGTCATTGATGGACGTGATCTTCATCCCCCAGACTCTCACATCAAGAGCACCCAAGAACTGGCGTGCATTCTCAGACTTAGTAAATGTGAGACCTACATCACGTAAATTATAAAGAATCTTGGAAAACCTTCCCAATAACTCATCCAAAGATTCACTAGGCTTTTGTTCGATCTTTGAGTATTCTTTCTTGAGTTGGTTCTGTCTCACTTCCTTGATAGCGGTAGAGCCCTCGTGGTAATCACATAGGGTCTTCCAGATCTCATGAGCAGACTTCAAATGAGACACACGCTCAAACTCAGATCGACTAAGCCCTTGAATCAAGAAGTTCCGAGCCTTGCTATTAGCCTCTACATCAGGATTGATTACATCTTCATCGGCCGGCACGACATAAGCATTTTTGACCTTAAGCCAAATTGCGTGCCCTTGAGCCTCGATGTAGGCTTGCATGCGAGCCTTCCAGTAAGCAAAATCAACTCCATCGAAAATATAAGGTTTGAGTGAATACTTGTCAGTCGCCATGGCTCCTTAGAACGGTTAAGATCTATGAGAAGAGCTAACCTCGCTCTGATACCAATTGTAGGACCGGAATAGGCGACTAGAGGGGGGGGGTGAATAGGAGCACCAAATTTTTGCAAAGATAATGGATTCAACTCGCAAATCACTCCAATAGCTATTCGGGCTATGAAGATGAATACTTAAGCATAGTGAAAGACTTGTAATGAATCCACTCCTAAACCCTCAAAGCATAGCAGCAAACTCCCTGAAGAAATCCTAACAAATCAGGGACAAAGGTACTACCACTGTTCTAAATGCGGTACTACCTCATTGCGGTACTACCACAGTCAAATGTGCGGTACTACAAGATCAGCAGTACTACCTCAGGTAAAAGTGCGGTACTACCTTTTATCCTGACGATGAACAGAACAGCCTGAAAACGAAATCGAAAATCGACGTAACTTTTAAACCGTAAGGCCAAACTCCACCAAATTTGGAACACACCTTCCTAAGGGTATTAGGAACCTATTCCAAGTGGCGATCGTCCAGATCTACGTCAAAGTTTAGATCTTTTTCAGTTTTACCTAAGAAGGGCATAGAACCGAGCAAAACGAAAAACTTGGTCCAACTCTTGCTCGTGGGAGATTGATGATCAAGGTGACCTTAGATACGTTCCCACATGTCACAGCAAGGAGTAAGAGTGCACAAGAATAACCAAAAACCAAAGGATCAACAAAATCTCCAAAACATCAAAGTAAGGTGCAAGAACAAGAAAAAGAACGAAGAGAGCTCATCTCAAAGAACTTGCAGGAATCGATTGATGATTGAAGATTCATGGTTACAACCCACTCCATCCTTGAGGGCACAACTCATTACATGAGCATACAAGGCATCAATCCTAAACCCTAGCTCTCATCTTCCTTTTCTAAACCCTAAGACCAAATAGGGTTTTTCTCGATGGACTCCTTTGGGCAGCTGTGAACAAAGACACAAGGCTTATATAGTGGAGGCTAGGAATCTAGGAATATTCCATTAGGGCACCCATTAAACCCTAACACACAATGGGTTAACACACGCACGCATCTCAAAGCGTTGTCTTCATCTTCGATTGACCTAAACCGCTTCTCCAGCGCCGACCAGCCCGGTTTAGCCAACAAGCCACAAAGGCGGTATTTGGTGAAATTACCAAAATACCCTTCTCGATCCTTCTCCATAGACCGAGTCCAATCCAATCGAAGCAATCGCTTTGCTTTCGCCATGCGTGTAGGTTGATCAACGGCTCTCATCATGTCGGCAAGTCTCTCCGTCCGAATCCCATCGAAACCTCCAAGGCACTTGCACCGACCAGGCCGCTTGATCCAACCAACAGATCGAATCGCGGTTCGATCCACCTCGTCCATTCATGCCATGCTTGAGTCACCGACCTCCCCCGGCATCCATGATCGTTCTGGACCTCAGCTCTCCAAGCTTAGTCCCGATCCTCCTCGCCGTTGACCGTCGTTGACCTCCAAGCCACCTGCACAGCAATAGACCAAGAAATCGTCTCCGGGAACAAGTTCTTCACAACTTGACCCACGTTAGCTCAAAACATGCAATATGCAACACATACACAAAGATAAACATGGATATGACCTAACCCAAAATCAAATCTCCAAGAAATTTGACAATCAGCTCAAATCACTCCACAAGTGGTACTACCGCCACATATCCACCCACTACCGCATGCATTGTTGTTGCTCACACAACATCTTCTTGGTCGTCTGCACCTCCGAAAATCCCAAAATCTCCAAAACAACTCCTTTCGAATTTGCATACCGCAAAACAACGGTCATACCGAAGTGCGGTATTACCGACAAGCAAGATGCGGTCATACCGCTCACAGGAAATCCAAGACCATTTTGCATTAGTTCGGTTTTCCATACCGCTTAACAACAAACGGTCGTTCCGCAAAGCGGTATTACCGCGGTTAACACGCTGGTACTACCGATTATCCTGACAGATTGCTAAAACTTCCTGACAAACATGAAATCCAACAAACCTTCAACCAAATTGCCAATTGTATCATCACCTAGGATTATGAGCATATCCTCAAGGTGTTCACACTTTCATTTGAAGTGCTTTCTTCTATTTCAATTGCCTTGGATTTATTTGGGTTTCATTTGATTATATTCAGGCGTTCTTGTGTTCGATTGTAATACGTGTAATTAGAAGTTCGAAGCCCGGGAGGAGTAGCAGTCCGAGCAGAAGCAAGAACAAGACAAGGTTATCAAGACGTTGGGCAAGACGATTATCAAAATGTTAAGCAAGGCGAGTCAACATTTTGATCATGCTACACCTACTTTTCAAATGCAATTATATTATTTTAAATTATGAAATTGCATTGCTATGATTTATACAAGCATGTTGATCTAGTTCATAGATAATACCTTAATGATAATTGAGTATAACATTTCCATCCTTAAACTTGGACACTATCCTTTGTCACCCTAGAACTAATGGTATACATATTAGTTACTAAGTTCGTATCTAAATGTCATGCTTAGCCTTGCTTACATACATTGACATTAGGGCAATGATTTGCCCAGACATTATTCAAAACTTGAAATTAGATTTGGGCAGTCGAGGTTGGAGCCTGACTGGTATGTTGAACTATAAAAGTATTTCAAAACAAAAAGGAAAACCAAAAACAAATTTTGACTTGGGCGGCTAGAAAGCGTGGCGGATGCTGGTAGATAGCACGACAGAGTGGATATGGGGAAGTACTGCTCGAGTCAATAAAGGATCGAGTTCTTGTACGACCTCTCATGTAAAAACAATACAACCACAAGTCTATAATGGGTACGACCTGGCTGATTAATTTGTTAGCCTCAACGTTAGCTTCGCCATTCAAGGTAGTCAGAGTCTAGATCCTAAGGCGAATCGATTTGCCTCTGGTAGGATCGAATCATAGAATCGGCGATTCTACGAATTTGTAAAAATACACATATTTAACATCTATACTATAAGTTTGTATGATTCTTATATGGTTTACCACTTACTTATAACCAAAAAAGGGGTAAAACACTTCTTATCACTCAACAGAAAAGCATAATGGTATCGAATACTGACATGATGAGTGATATAGTTTTAACCATGACTAGTTGACTACATGAGAAAGGTTCGCAACTTCTGAACTAAATCTGGAAAGAGCATGATATGTAGTACATAACAAAATAGTAATAATCTAGTACAAGCCTTCCATGTTCACTTCTTCATTACTTGTCGCTACTGCATTTGAAGTACAACACATGAAACGGGAGGATGTGTGTTATTACCATCTCCATCTTCGAGTGCATAGTTTTGTTCGTCCTCATTCGCAGCATCATTGGCTTCATTATCAGCTTCATCTTCATAGAGCATGATATGTAGTACATAACAAAATAGTAATAATCTAGTACAAGCCTTCCATGTTCACTTCTTCATTACTTGCCGCTACTGCATTTGAAGTACAACACATGAAACGGGAGGATGTGTGTTATTACCATCTCCATCTTCGAGCGCATAGTTTTGTTCGTCCTCATTTGCAGCATCATTGGCTTCATTATTAGCTTCATCTTCATTGAAATCATAGATGAAATTGTACTCTTGATCATCCAATCCAAGTTCCTGACCACCTGCATGGATAATTGGATATAGAAATCATATGCGGAACATTTGGTAGAAACATTGAAAAAGATTTCAGACAAATGTAATAAGTACACTTACATGCATCATTTAAGTTCTTTGCTATGATTTTAGCTTCATGATAACTGTTTTCATCATTTCCTCTGCGCGTTTCCCTTCAAGTAACCCTTTCAAGAGAGTGAAGCCAATCTTTGTTTGCAGGAAGCACTGGATCCATTCGTCATCTGATTCAATATCATCCAATCCAAGGGTTCCTTGACCCCCTTCTCATTTACCTTTCTCTAAGTTTCATGTTATACATCACAAAGACAAGATCATTCATCTTATCTTGATGCAGCTAGTTTCTTCTTTTGGTGTGTACCTTTATGAAGCATAATATAATAGAAGTTGTCAGTTTTTAATGGAAAATGTAAAATATGTTGGTTCTAATTATTCAATAAAGGACATATATATCTTACAAACTGAAAGGCACTCCAATTCCGTTCACATCCTGAAGAACTACATGTTAGACTCAAGACTTTGATTGCAAACTTATGCAGTTCTAGACATTCATCTCCATATGAATCCCACCAATAAGCTAGTACATTGATAGAGAATATACTTAGAAGAGGGAACACTGAACTATATAGAAAAAAATGTGCTTGTACATAAAAATTAACCTGGGGACTTCTTTGATCTAGTCAAAATTGCAAGGTCCATTCCAAACAAACCCTTGGCATTTTTGAATAAATCAAGCTGCAAGTCTATCGTTACCATTTCATTGACATTAGGAACCATTCTTTTGAGGCAATTATAGTGCTCTACTTTGACTTGAGCGCCCTTGAAATTAGGCCTATAATGGAAATGTGGATTCAAGTAATATGTAGCAGAATGCAAAGGCCTTTGGAGCTGTGTCTCCCATCTTCCATCAATGATTTTTAATATAGGAATATAGCTGTAAAACAAGGAATAATACAACAATTACAAAAGGAAAGCAATCAGAAACATTAAACATGTCTAGGCAACTACATGTTAATAAAATGTGCACAATCACATACCTTCTCTTCACATTGTTAAAATTTTTCTTTATCCTCTGCTTTGCAATATCCATCTCAGCATAAATAAATGGCATGCTGGCTTTTCATCAGAATCCACCATTCTAAGAACTTTGATTAGAGGCAGTGCAGCTTTCAAACATGATACTACATTGGGCCAAAAACTTCGACTATCCAGAACTTCTTTCTCCAGGAATGTAACTCTCGCTTCATGATATGATGGAGGCTTCAATCCTATACCATACTTCCCAATCATATCAACCATCTTGATAAATTCTTGATTCCTAACATTATTAAAAGGGATAGCACTGGTGTACAAGAACCGACAAATCTACACACAAACCTGCTCCCTGTCTTCTTTCTTGAAGTGCTGGTTCATGGTTCCTTGAGTAGTTTTTCGCCTGTTAACAAAATGGTCCATCACACGTTGTTTGCCTTTTTGTACTTCTTGTTCTTGATCTTGAGAGGACGCAACTTCTTGCTCTAAAGAATTTACCCTTCTCTTCTTAGCATCATTTTCTTATGCTTGAGCTCCCAGAAGTTTCAAAATTTTTTCTCAAACATCGGTTGGAACTTGAGTACAAGGTTCGACATTGAATTTAGTGCCTGCCAAATGATGCTTCAATCTGTAGATGACGCCATTTCTAGTTACTTTGCAAAACTTGCATTTCACTGTTTTTGCCTTACTGTCAATCTCCTCACCATACTCCCAACCTGGATCACTCCGGTTGCCTCCTTCATTCTTTCATTTTGGTTTGTTATATTTACTACTATCGGTAGTCGACATGTCTTGTTCAGTGGCAAATCCGAGGATTCAAAACAAAGGAAAATTGTAGGAAGAAGCGTTGGGAATGCAGGAATGGAACTAAAAACATTAGTACTCCCTCTGGTTTTTTATATTTAATGTTTTCTTGTAATCAAATTCACCCCAAGACGTCAAGTATACTTGACCCGAGGGAGTACTAAATACTTTATGTTTGAACTAGCTAACAAAAGGACCAAATAAATTGGAGGTCCACCAACCAGTAAACAAAAAAAATCTGTTTGAATTCAAGTCTCACTCCCATCGTTATCTAGTCACTCACATTAGTACTCACTCCCGTAGCTCTCTGCTCTCATCTCCTCTCCAGTCTCTACGATCCACGCGGCCTTGGGTGGCAGCGGCAGGCCGCGTAGGGAGGGCTCCGCGACCGTGAGCTAGGGTGGCGGCATTGGCGGGCCGGCTAGGAGGGCTCCACGACTTGGGGCGACAGCAGTAGTGGGCTAGTAGGGAGGGCTCCGCGAGCTCGGGTGACTGCAGTGGCAGGCTGACGAGGAGGTCTTCACGAGCTGGGGCTGTGGCAGCAGCAGGGAATGCTCTGCGATCTGGGGCGACTGCAGCGGTGGGCCAGCGGGGAGGGCTCAGCATGATGGGGCGGCGGTTAGTAAGCGGATCGAGGCGCCACAGAGTGGCGGGCCAGTTTGAGCCCCGCGAGGGCAAATCAAAATCAAGCCAGCGGCAGATTGGAGAAATATTGGGGAAATATTGAGGGAAATCAATGACTTGCCTAGTTGCCTTAGCTGATGTCCAGCACACGTCAGCACCTTTGAGATGCTTGCTCCTGGCCATGGAGAACTTCCTTCTCAAATTGGTGCTTCTTATAAGTTGGACATTATAAGTTGATTATCTCTTGTAGATCAGATGGACATTATAAGTTGATTATCTCTTTTGGGTAAAGTGTGTGAACTCTACAGAATGTAAAACTATCTAGATAACTGTGTCCACGATCATGAGCGGTGCCGAGAACTTACTTGAATTAAATTTTATTTTTATAAAAGCAAAGATGAGTTGGAGCTCAGAGATTTGAGATGACCTAGTTGAGAACCAGCGGGAAGTACAAGATGTGACCCAAAAAAGAACATGAGCCTTGGGTGGTTGGAGCCGCTCAGTGTGATATAGGAGGTTAGAACCTTCACTAGTATTTTACAACAAAACTCAACTTTGTTAAAACCCGTGTTAATTAAAAATGCTAGGTCTCAGGATTTACTACTACTTAATCTATTTCAATAAGTGGCTTCATGCAAACAAAAGAACCACAAGCTATTCCTTTTATCAGTCTTGCATATTATATAACTGCATTCTGTGTGTTGGCTCGCGAGTACGGTTGTGTACTCATGCTCACTCAATATTATTATTCAGTAAGTGTGAAAGAAGACTACAGGGGCACTTATGCACATTCGTTAAGACTGGAGATTAAGAAGGCTAAGAATTAGATCGCGGACCCAGTCGATTGCATGTGAGTATATCGTGAGGGTTCTACGTGGTGTATTTTTATTCTGCTCCCGCTGTTATTTTTTGAAAGGTATTTAGCCTGCCTAGCCATTCTGCAAGTCAAAAGCTATAAGATATATTTATACTTTATTTATTGTTATGCAATAGCTTTACATATCCGTGATATGTGATTAATATTCAACGATGTAACTGTAGGTACTAACTATTGATCCAGGTCATGAACACAAAAAAAATTCTAAATTACAATTCTAGAGTCTGACACGGTCACTATCCCTGTCATGGGATGGGAATTTTTCCAAAAGAGGGAGGTAGTTGCTTGCAGCGCCATCGAATTGTGGATCAGAAAGCACAGAAGAACTAGAGATGTGGAAATGTGATGTGACCAGGATTCATCAGTTTATCACCAGTCACATAATATCTTCTTCAGATCAGTAAGATATCCTGCAAATCCAACAGGGCCAACACACTAGACTGGCCTGGAACATGATATCTTCAGATCAGTTAGCAGAGACATCGAGCAATCCCAGACCATGACTCACGCTTGAGAATTGCTAAATATCAAATATTTACTATGGCAACAATAGCTAATGAAAACTGAAGGATATTCAATTCTGCTCATGGAATCGCAATACCAAAGAAGAGCCATGTGCAAAATTAAGCCAAACAAATCTCAGTGCACCTTTTGATTTGACAAAAGGTTTGTTCACTCCCAAAATTCCAAAAAGATATATACACACTATTAAGTTTATTAACTATCACACCAGACTCCAAAAAAGCATTCATATGAGAACACCCACAAAATTTATCAGCTGATAGCTTGTCCTTGAGATCTGCAATCTTTCATAGCGAAGTTGATGCAGTCATTGTCCTTCGTGCATTCCCAAGGATGATAACAATGATAGTCACATCATCGTGGTACCTTCTCCTACTCCCAACAGGTATCCTTATCAATTGTTCAGCTGTTAAAGCTGGCATGACATAGGAAGAAAGTAATGAAGAATTAAAGTTCATGCACCTTGATTAGAATGTATGGTTCCAAAAGGATTGCAAAGATGCTAAGTGCAGAAAACAAACAAATCATCAAAGTATTTGTACTCTATTCACAAATACTAATTGTTTCTACAAGCTACAAAACCTATAAGTACGCATGTGCCATCAAGGATTGATGTTACTCCTACAACATACTTAAACATGTTAGGTGTTGTGGACTCTTTCTTTGGCCGCACCTACCAGCATCGTGGCAAGGCTCAGGCAGGTGGCTCGGCCGACGAGCCCAGTTGGCACCACCGCAAGAAAGGAAAGAGATCGGTCAGTTTGGCAAGTATTGGTTTGTTAGGAAAGTATCCCCTAAGGATATGATTTGTTAGAGAGGATCCCTTAAGTATCAGATTTGATAGATAAGATCTCTTAAGGATCAGATTTGCTTAGTCCTTTATATAGGACTTATCTTGTAATTGGGAAAGGCAATCAAGAAGAAGTTTCCCCAAACCAAAGGCGTGCTCAGGGCCTCGGTGCCGCTGGCCGGGAAAGAGTCCCATCCAGCGCACGAGGGCGAGCGCGATCGCTCCTGCTACCCTCTCCGCTCACGCCCGATACTTATTCTTCTCTCCGATCTCCCCTAATCTCTGACCGAAAATTAGCCTACAACATTAGGTTTCTACTTGGTATCATAGAGCTTACTCACTTAAGGAATTAAGGTTATTTTGGTTCCTAGTATAATATAACATGCATTTCAGCATTTCTTGACTACTATAATTTTGAGTTTAGTCCGCGCAAGCGGAGGATCGTCCACCGAAAATCCGAAAGCTACGCACGCAAAAAAAAAAACCGTCTGGCGCCCGCATCTTCGTCCCCTCCCGCATTGCTCCACCCCCCACGTCTTCCGTCTCAATCGCGATTCCTCTTTCTTCGCTTCCTCCTCGCGCAACCGCTGCGCCCCGACTTCTTCCCCCGCTCCTCGCAACCACCCCGCCCACCCGCTTCCGTCTTCACGATCTCTGCCTCAAACCCCCGCTCCCCTCCGCTCCCCATCTCCGCCACCCAAAACCGTAGCCCCTCGCCGTGACCCCGATGTCGCCTCATGACCATTGCTAGCGGCCAAGACTGCGGATTCTCGGTCTTGGCGTGGCTCATGACTTCCGCGCCTGGAGTCGAGTTCGTGACCTCTCGGCGCGTCGAAGAACGTGAGCCCTCTCTTCCAACCCCGTCGAGTTCCTCTTTTGGCCCCACCGCTTCCTCGGACACACCGTAGATGCCGTGGTGGTCGGGTTCAAGCCGCAATTGCCGTGG
This sequence comes from Phyllostachys edulis, assembly GCA_036346405.1. Lineage (NCBI taxonomy): Eukaryota > Viridiplantae > Streptophyta > Magnoliopsida > Poales > Poaceae > Phyllostachys > Phyllostachys edulis. The sequence continues at coordinate 32,112,660 of CM070552.1, forward strand.
TTGGCCGAGTCATTGTCTTGATCGGCGGGGATGGAGACGCTAACGACGGCGGTGGCAGAGGTGTTCGAGGAGCGCATGCGGGATTGAGGCCGATCGGGGAGCTCCGACTCGTGCTTCACCAAACTCCGCACGCGTCTCCGTGCTCTTTTTTGCCTCGGCATCGCCTTCAAGTTCGCCGAGATCGAGTACGTCGCCAAGGTGAGCACCTCTCCGTCCGCTTGCTTGCCGATCCGCTCATGGTTGTTCTTGTCAAATTTCGCGTTTTTTCTATCGTTTGCTTTGCTCGTGCCATTTCTTGGATCTTTGGGACAAAGTTTCAAGATTTCACAGCTTACAACGCCCCTCCCTCGGGAATATTGTCTTAGTGTATTCCCATTTAGCACCAGTTCCTCCCTGCATAAATCATAACCAAACAAGTCCCAGTATTGAACCTGGTAATATAATAGTGGGTGTGGAGTTTGATGCTGATATAGTTATTCCCTTAATTCATGAATTTATATTGACATCCAACTTATGCAGGTAGAAAGGGCTTCCCAGAGGAGACGTTTTCCACACCAATTTTCTTACTCCGCCTATAATAAAGGAGGCTACGCTGGTAATTGAGAAGTTAGCTGATATCAAAGCAGTAGCACAGGGGGGCTATCCACAGGTGTATGTTCAAAAAATAACTGTGGGAATTCATCCATGCTGTTTCATTCCGGGAAGGCAACCGTTGTCCAAGTCTAAGTTTGGTGGTTTCAATAGTTGTATTGTTCTCACTGGTAAATCAATGAGATAACAAACATGGTGTTATTCTCAACATGGTTTCTGTTATGCTTCGGTTTGCGGTGGTTTGGAGCAACAAAGAACTTCGATCTTCTTGTTGTTGCTAATTTGTGTGTTTTTTCTCTCTTGAAATTAATTGTTTAAAGAATGCAGATTAAAGTCTTTGCAGTGACCTTGGAGAGCCCCACCCGCACTGCGCCTCGGAGAGCGACGCTTGTTAAGCACCCAGCGGAGACGATGGGGTAGGGCGCGTGGGCACCCCTCCGTGGCCGTGCCTTGGTCGACAAGTCTTCGTAAGTATGAAGTGAATTGGAGTTTTTTAAATTTGTGTTTCATATGTTACGCAATTTCACTTGCAAAAATGGTACTGATCAAACGCGACTTTGGCGGTGAAGACATGAATGGCTTCCAGGAGGATATGGTCTTTGGAGGTGGTGCAGGCCGGGGTCAAGAAGGTGCCCAAGATAGGGAGAGGGCCCTCGACCACCCTTCCGTGGAGGCCGTGGCGCCACGGACGATGAGTTTGGTGATGATACTAAGAGTCCCCTGGAGGACCTATGAGCGCCACAACCAGATCTTGGCCGTGGGTATGAGATGAAGCGTGAGGTGCGGGCTATGGGAACGGGGAACTTCCAGCGAAATTCTTGCCCAAGAAGATATCTCGCGTTGTTGTAAGCTATTTATATGCAGATTGGTGAAATGAGAGGTAACTTGTGGTGTTGTTTGGGTGACCAGGAAACCGAGGAAGCCCTGAAGTCGGATGAGAAGGCCCCTATTCACGAGAAGCGGGGTGCACTGGAGGACCCACCACAGGCAGAGGAGAATAAGGACAACAAAGATGCCACTGCAAATGAGGAAGAAGAGAAGGTATACTTCTGCTTGTTGCACTGCACTCTGAATAATGTTTTTGAGAAGTTTGTATGGCTAAAGTTACATTCTTAAGGCAAAATTATATGCGTCTATAGTTCTATTCTCAGCTTTGCAACAGGTATGGATTGTTACGTGTTTTGTTTGCTACTTTTGTCTCAAAGGCCTACAAGTTGTCATTTTGGTGTTTACTTAGCTTGCTCCGTGCCTCCACTGACCCCGGTTTGTATTTCAACTTGAATGTGTATGTTTGTTTTTTACATAGTAATTAGAAGTTGTATTGCTGTGCTTCTTTATTCACATAAGGTATTATGTAGTGCAAGTCTTAGTTGCTGGGAATGGTTAATTTTGAATTTAAAGGAAACTTTGTGTTCTTATTGTCTTGTGTGAGCCGGTGGGATTTGGAATGTTTCTGTTGGAATATTCGATGAGTGCAATGATAAGTGCATGCACATCCAATTGATTTATTTTGGATTCACATTCATAGCAGCCACAAAGTTGCCATCGCTTCATGACTTGCATTTGGTTTGTATTAACAGAACTGACTAAAAAGTGAGTATAACAGTTTTGTCGTAGACTTTGTGGCCTGTCTCCCTTTCTGATAACATATGATATCTATTTTAGGAGGAAGCACTGATTTTTGAACCTTGCTGTTGATATTCACAAGGCTAATGAATTTGTCTTACAAACCTATCGATAATTAGTTGTAATTCTAATAGCCTGGCAATTTGGACGTGACATGCAGTAGAGTACCCCAAGTTGAAATTTATGGTTATTGTGATTATTATTATTTCTTCCATTTCTGTTCCTTATGGCCATAGTTACTTTTCTAGAGCCAAATCTTAAACTGAGTGATTATTATACATGTACTAATTTTTGGCAGATGTACATAAATTTTTCTAGATTACTTGTTTTATTATTGTATCTATTTCTGTTGCCATCATTTTTTCGGAGATGATGTCATCGTCTTCTATGACTATACCAATTTATTGAATGAAAGAAGAATATATGATGTATCTATATCTGTTGCAATCATATAAATCAAATCTTTGATGATCTAGGAGATGACTCTTGAGGAGTTTAAGAAATTAAGGGAGGAGAAGCGGAAAGCACTTCTTGCTTTGAAGACTGAAGAGAGGAAGGTTGAAGTTGATAAGGATCTGCAGTCTATGCAACCACTTTCGGCCAAGAAAGGAAATGATGATGTTTTCATCAAACTGGTATTTTTGCCATTTATGCCTTGTAATCCTTCCATGCTCTCATAACTTACCAGAGATGTGTGATTGATACTTTTTTATCATAGGGTTCTGAAAAGGATGCTTTGAAGAAGAAAGAAAATGCTGAACGTGATGAGCGTGCTAAGGTCTAACAAAATTATAGTTTCTTATCTGACTTTTAAAGGTCAAGGACGACAATCTAATTCTTAAGAAGACAATATATAGTTGCTGTCAGGGGGCATTTTTGTTCTAAAATCCATGTTCTTACACCCAGAGTTGTCATGTTTGCATTTGTGAGAAGAATATTCAATCTCTTTTCCTCTCGAACTGTCTTGATGAGTGATTAGTAGACAGCATGTACCTCTTCGGATGTGGAGAAGAGATTCACTGTACTAATGTATCTATTTTACATAAGCGATGGTGCCTGGTTGTTAAACAAGAATTTAGCGTGCTTATGGTAATCCTTTCCCACGTGAAGGTATCCAACTATCCTTGGGAGACCTAAAAGTCATTTAAAAGTAATTTTTTTGTTTCATATCATTGTGAATGGATGAAGCACCACTTTTTTGTGATTTGATTTGAACTCACAACATTTGTAATTTTACCAAATCTCAAAAAATGTTGTGAATATGCGCATCTGACCAATCTAGATAAATCACTAACAATATCAAGATGAGCAGTAGTCATGGCATATGTTTCATATTATTTCATGGCAAAGTTTGTGTTTCCGTTGCAACGCAAGGACACCCTACTAGTGGGTTACAAAATTACCAATCTACCGGTAAAACGTGTCTTGGCACTAACTATGTCATATTTTCAAAAATAAAATTCATAACATATTTTGGATGATACCTGCTTCCTTGGCCGCTTTATGTAAAAGTTGCTCAATGAGATATTTTGCAGGATCACCAATTGGATTATCATGCATAAATTGATAAACCAACTGAACAACTTCATCATTACTGAAGAAATCGAATAAGCCATCGCTACCAAGCACAACAAACAAATCATCCTCTGAAACTTTGTGACTCAGTGTGTGTGGATTTGTATATACGTAAGGTGGGCTGCACAAGTTACGAACTCGGAGGATTCCCATGAGCGCATCATTGAACTTTTTCTGCAAAGTTAAATAAAAAGCATGGGTATTAGTTAAATCATAAGAGTGGTATGGATTTTCTTCACATACCAAAGTATAATATGTTACCTGCTTTAGATAGCCAACTCCAAAAGCACGAGTAACCTTCAGCTTCCCTTTTATTTTGTTACCCATCACAACTGAAGAATCATTAGGATGATCAGCTAAAAGTTTTTGGTACTCCAATGGATTTTCAAGTGAGTGGGTTTCTGTGAACTGAATAGCCTTCAGTGTATCTTTTTCTGCATATGGCATGGAAGCAAGCACAGCTCTACTATCACCAAGATTTAAGATGAACAAATCTGTTCCATGAAGAAGCACAACCAGAACACAAGAGCCAACTGAAACTAAATCTGGTCTATCATCCATCTCTTGTTCAACCATGCGTAAAAAGTCATTCTCAGCTTGTTCAACAGCAGTAGTGAGGCAATTCAGCACACCAGCTCGAAATGTTTCAGAAAATTTTACATCTTCATTTTCTGCAATTCTCATGGCTAGTGTTAACTCACTTTTAACGCCATTAAGATAGTCTTCTGATGGATTATATAGACCATTTTGTTGCTTTATCCGACACTCTAACAAGTATAGGTAATATACTATGTTATCATATATAGTTACTGCCAGAAAATCAGCTGCATCTCGTCCATTAAATCCATCATATATTCCACAAATCAACCATCCATTTTTCTCAGAGCACACAGCTTGCACTCTATCCTCTCCAGCAGCTCCGCCAGCCATTTTTACCTCTGTACTAGTCAGAAAATTGGATGACACAGTCGTTGGTGCGCTGGACCTCCATAGATTTTTACTGATTTCAAATATAGAGCTCTCAGTTGATACAGGGCTGCCTTGTGAGGTGCATAACAAATCCAATCTTGACATTGATGGGGAAGAAACAATTTTTCTAAAAGAATTTGGAGAATCTAGTTCTGGTAAAATTTCTTCCCCGATAAGACCCTTGCAAATGTTTGTATTTGCCAGTGTGAAATTTGCACTAATTGCGGCACCAGATAAACAAGTAAATGAGCCATTTCTTGATGTCATCATGGTATTAGTTTCAAACCTCTTCCCAGGAGAGATGTCATGCTCATCAGTGTCAAGAGAAAAACTCTGATAAGAATTACAATGATATCCAAAGCTGACATTGAGATTACTACAACTCCTGACAAGCATGTCTTCTTCCTCAGAGCTGATGCAGCTGTCATCATTGGTGCTCTTATAAAACAGTTCTTCATCCACCATCTTTTTTATAGAAAAGTATAACACCAATAATAAAGTAATATTGCTGCCAAACTTTGTTTTTCAAGGTTCTGATGCTACTCAAATGCCATGCCAAATACAGCTTCGTTTATACTTAAATGGAAATGCAAACCAGACCTGCAATATTAGCCTAAAACATTAGCTAAATACGATGTAAGCAAATGAATTGTATTTTACAGCATAAACACGGTAAAACTGCTACACAAAAAAAGTTTTAAAACAAAATTTTTACTCTCATGTTCAGCAATATTGGGAAATTTTATTTTTCTTTTAGTATATTCTTAGCCTACTACTCCAACGTTGTAGAGTTTTATTAGAGGAACACACAAAAGACTTGTGTGCCATTGCATTAAGAAGAGAAAACGGACCGAGATGGTTTGTGAACAAGAGTTGTAAACTTGCAATTGATGATTTGTGAACAACCTGCTTCTAGAATGTTAGTGATAGCATGATTTCTACAGTTGAGCAGTATTACCAGTCCTTTGAACTATTATGGGTAAGTTTGTCTGACTATTATTCCATCCAAATTTAAGTGGGGAAGGAACTGCATCTCCCATTACATGCCGTGAATCAACGAGAAACCTCCATTTTGACATTTGGAACTTGTATTACTAGTCATTTCCAATCGCGTGAATATTTATTATGACTACAACCTCCATCTGAGTTGAATTGTACAAACTGTACCTTGGTACCAAAACTAGATGGCGTCTTTTTAAGCTACCAGATATGATACTATGATAGGACACAGGTACCAAGTTCAACAAGATCTACTGTTACAAAAGTTTTTCTCCAACCAAATCAATCAAGAACATCCTCAGGATAGGAAGATAAGGGTAACAATCTTGATTCTCGAACGGGATTAGTAAGAGCGGGAGGGACAGAGAACCATAACCTGAAGTGAGAAGGGGTTGCTTCTGTTTAAGGAGTGATCCCGCATACGACAGCGCCAAACAGGTAGATGAACCTCACCACAGCGGCTATGACCAGTATTTCCACAAAAACTAACCTTCTTGGCGTTCACCTATGCACCACAACAACACACAAGTAAATGAGAAGAATGAACAAGGAAACCAAAAAAAGAAAAATAAACATGTGCCGCATGATACATACAGATGCATCCATCTAAGTTCAGAAAGATGAGAATCGGGCCAGTTGACGCAGCCCCTCCTCTCCCCCCATCCCTGAAACCCAATCCAATCTGCTCAAAAGCCAAATTTTGCTCCCGTTCTTCAAGGTCCTGTCACACAACGAAAATCAAGAATCAACAAGCGGGAAATTATAACAAATCAGTTTGCATGTATGTACATCTACAGAACGCAAGCCAGAGAGAGAGAGATGGGAGATGATTCGTTCACCTTTCCGCTAACGATATTCCGGTTCCAATTGCAGTTGCGGCTGCAACTTGCAGTCCAGGAAGAGCAAGCTGAGGTGGAGCGGCAGGCAGGAGGACCAGGAGGAGACGGGTGTGGTGCGGAGGATGGGGGGGATGGGGGGAATTGGGAGGAAGGTGTGGGTTGCGGAGAATATATCGGGGGTGGTGGTGGGCGAGGGAGAAGAGAGAGAGAAGGGAAGCAACAAATTCATTTATAATTTGATATCTGCCTGTTTTCATTGGATTGGATATGCCAAATCTAACCGGGTCGTTGCCCACCTCGCAGTATTACTTCTCTTTCTTTTAATTCAAGAGGTTCCCTTTTCTTCGGCTTTTTCCTATGCCCATTAGTCCTCACGCTTTCTCATTTTCCTCACGGGCTCACCGCCCACAGTCTCCTCGGTCCTCACACCTCCTAGATCCTTTAACCCTATCCAAGCAGCCAGCGGCGGCGGGCGAGGTGAAGCCGTGAGGGCAGGCGGCGGCCAGGGCTAGGCGAGGCTACGAGGGTTCAGGCGTGCGGCGGCAAGGGCTCGAGTCGTCGGGCGTGCGGCGGTCAGTTCCCAGGTTTTGAGTAATCTTCTTTGGTTCACGCTTACAACTTTATCATACCTAAAATTTAGTTTTGAGTCCGTCCTGATGCCTAGGATGTATCTGCGAGGAAACAAACCCAATGCTCTTGGTCAGGACAAGAAAGAAAAACTCAATAGGCTGGCGATCAATTTTATGTCGTTTTTATTTGCATATTTCTATCCCTTGTAATCGAATTAGCCACTAAGAGCATCTTTAATGTAGAAATTCATAACCACAGTTCTTCCTCGATCACCGACAACACTTCTTCCCAACTCCTCGCAACATTGTCAACTATATGGCAATTTCGTTCTTTCCAAATCATCCAGTGCAAGAGGATGATGACTGTGTCAAAGTCTCCTCGCCTCTCTTTCTGAATGGACTTCCTAGTGGTATAGGCAAGTCTTCTAAAAAAAAGTGTTATAGGCAATTCACCTTGATGTGCTTCTTCCAGAGTTAATTTAGTGGCTGAGATTTAACTCCTCGTTATCCTATTTTAGGATAGTTTCTACCTGACACGCACTTACATATCTTTCATACGTATAAGAACTGGACAAATGTTTCATGCACCTTGGTGCACATTGATGTGCTTTGATATTGGTGACGTTTGATGTCGGTATCTTTACATACCCATAGAAATGTATACGAGATATCAAACTCTGAAGCAAGTAAATTCATCTTCGATCAGTTTAACTAGCTTGAGCTAGTTTCATGGTATATAATCAATGAAGTCACATTAAATTCAAAAGTAGATCAAATTAGTTTGAACCGAGGTCAAAACTCACTTACCACAAATATATCAAGGGTATAAAATATTTCATACTCAAAATCTAAAATTCAAATCAATCGTACCCGTGTATCGAACGGTTCTTGAGTTGGATGCCTAGGCACCTAGATGCCTTATGTAATTTACCTACGAGAATTTGCTTAGACAAATTAATCAAGCGACAATGCCTGACTAACCTTAATAATATTTCGTCCGTGCACAAATATACGATGTTTTGGAATTTGAGTGGCCAAACTTCCTTAATTTTAACCACTAATATGTACAAAACTATTTAGATTGGTCATATAAAAATAGTATCTCTAGATTTGTTATGAGAAGTACTTTCAGAATATAACATTTTTATACTTTGAACAATATATTGCTATAAAAATCGGTGGTTAAAATTACTTATCGTAGATTGTATCTTGTCCAAAACGAGATTCCGATATGTAGCGACCAACTATCGAGAAGAAAAGCAAGGAAACAGAAAAGAGATGGATAAGAGTGCTTTTTTTTTTCATGCATACCACACACTATTTATAAAAGAAAATTAAAAAAGATATAAAGGATCAGAACACATAGGATAAGCATAAAATCATGTACAATGAGTTTATATCAGTTGTCTAGTCTCTGTCACGTAGAATTTAAGCTGATGTGGATAAAAGAGAATAAAAAGAGTGAAACGTGTGTTGTCTACAATCTTTTAGCCGACTGTATCATCAAAACCAAGGAGAAAAAGATCCATAAAAACATTAAAAGATTGTGTCATCTATAAATACAAGTGAAAAGACAATCCATTGTATGATCCGTCTATAATACTATCTACAGGTGATATAAAGAGTTACTATAGACAACAGTTATCTATACCATTGTACACGCCCTAACAGCTTCAGATCAGAGATGAGATGTGGCGAGCTGACGCGTTGAATCAGAGTGAGGTCGAAAGGCACCGATCCCGGAATATCAGACGGTGGATAACCAGATCACGCGAGCTGATGGTTGGGTAATGGTACTATGATGATTAGCCATTGCTTGATGAAATGCAGGGCGTTTGGTAGCATGCAGCCATCGTGGTCCTTGAGATTCCCTCAGTTCCAACGCCGTACTAGACTACTAGTCCGACTTGCAGGTGGATGCATTTGGAGCATGCGAGCCATCTGATCGAAAGTGGAAAGATTTTGGCGTTTTTTTTTTAAAAGTGAGTATGAAAATTTCCTTGCTTCCTAAGTCATAGGCTTAACTATGGTGTTATTTCCTTGCTTCCCAAATGTAAAGATGCTGATAGGATTTAGAAGTTTAGACCTGTTTGTGTAAACAACGTGAGTATGGAAATTTTCACGAAAACTTTGACTCATAGATTAACAAATGTTGCTGATGTGGTCATTAGTAGAAATCAAACTGCCTTTTTAAAGGACAGATGTATTGTGGAGGGTGTATTGGTGCTTCATGAAACCTTACATGAGATTAACAAGAAAAAACAATTTGCGGTGCTTGTTAAGATAGATTTTGAGAAAGCCTATGATAAAATCAAGTGGTGTTTTCTATATAAAGCTTTGAAACTGAAGGGTTTTCCCGATTTATGGTGTGATTGGATCATAAAGATTGTTAGAGGGGGTTATGTGGGTGTTACAGTAAATGGACAGATTGGTCCTTACTTTCAAACTCATAAAGGCCTTAGGTAAGGGGGTTTGTCCCCTTTGCTTTTTGACATTATAACTGATGTACTTACTTTGATGGTTGAGCAAGCTAAGGAACAAGGGTTAATTAAAGGCTTGGTGGCTGATTTGATCAATGATGGATTGGCTATTTTACCGGATGCGGATGACACCATTTTTTTTTGTTGCGGATGATTTAGAGAGTGCTAAAAATTTGAAATTTATCCTTTGTTTGTTTGAGCAGTTATCTGGGCTTAAGATTAATTTTTATAAGAGCGAGTTGTTTTGTTCAAGGGAAGCTCAAGGTAAACAAGAACAATATGAAGAGACTTTCACTTGTAAGGTTCGTAGCTTGCCTATGAAATATTTATGCATTCCTGTAGATAAGAAGAGGATAAGGATGAGAGATTGGAAAGGTATTGAGAATAAGTTTGAAACTAGGCTAGGATGTTGGCAAGGAAAATTACTGACGGTTGGGGGTAGATTGATTCTACTAAACTCATGTCTTAGTAGTATTTCCTTGTACATGCTATCCTTTTATCCTATTCCTAAAGGTGCAAGAAGAAAAATTGATTATTTTAGAGCTAGACTTCTTTGGCAAGAAGATAAAGGGATTAAGAAATATCATCTGGTTAGATGGCCTAAGGTCTGCAGATCCAAAGGCCAAGGTGGTTTGGGTGTTTTGGATCTAGAGATCATGAATGTAGCCTTCTTAGGCAAATGGTTATGGAAATTAGAGAATGAAAGGGGTCTGTGGCAAGATTTACTTAGGGAAAAGTATCTTAAGAAGATGACTTTGTCCCAACGTGTATATAAGAGAGGGGGTTCTCATTTCTGGGCTGGAGTGACAAATTCTAGCAAGGTCTTCTATCAATTTTGTAAAAAGAAGGTGGGAAATGGAGAGAGGACTTGTAACACCATAATATTCGCTTTCCGATCAAATAAGTAAAAATACATAATTTTTAAAACTTTTTGATACATCTTGTTGATAGACGAGTTCCCTGGATTTTATTTTGAAGAAAGTTGCCAAGCAAGGAACTATTAGGAAAACAAAACACTGAAATCTGGTTTGGGCCAAAAATCCACCCGGCCTGGCCCGGCCCAGCTACTTCTTCCCTTACTTTCTTTTCCCTCCTGGCCTGTTCATTTTGTTGGAGATATGCCCTAGAGGCAATCATAGAGATGATTATATTTCGTTATGTTCATAATTTATTGGATAATATGTTATCTTGTTCCAAGAATAATATCGTTAATATTTATTATCAAGTATGTGACTTGATTGTGAAACTCTATATTTCTGCAATGATTATTTTTAAACGTTCCCTAGTCGGAAACATATGAGGATACATATGAATAGACTAACATATGTATTAGTTGATGACCATGTTTCACGAGTCATGGATATGGAGATATCAAACCAATAATATGGACACATGTTAGCGAACATGGGGTTGGAATGACCCACCATGAGACACTGCGAGAACGTTGCTTTCTTACATGTCATCAGTTGGACTCATTTACAATGCGTATAGTATGTCCTTAGACTTGAGGTCGTCGCACGTACTCGAGATGCGTAATGGCTCACTTAGGGGTTGCCAAATGCTACTCCGTAACTGGCTAGTTATAAAGGTAGCTTTCGAGTTTTGTCATGATGCATGCAATGAGACATGGTCGATCAAGATAGGATTTGCCCCTCCATGCAACATGAGAGATATTTCTAGGCCTCTCGAGTGATTGGATTCCAGAAATGCATGGCCATGCTACTCGCGATTAAAGAGTTAATCGTAGTCGGGGAATTTGAGTCACGTGATCGAAAAAGAGTGGTCAAGCTAACCAACAAGGATGGCACGTACTCGCCTTGAGCTTGACCGATATTTGTGAGGCAAAAGGAAATGCATATAAGTTTTGTTGAGGTTCATCTGATATGATCTTTACGTATACTTGGGAGTCGGCATGTCTTGCCAGGGGCCGCTACCGATTAGTGGACGAGTAGGAGTACTCGGGTCATGTTCAAGTGTACGTGAACCTATAGGGTCGCACGCTTAAAGGGATATGATTTATTTTGGAGGGTGATCTGAATTCTTGTAGGCCACAAGTTCCTAATGGGCCTCAAAGTTCGAGACCCATCATAGATGCCTATATATATAGGGGTAGTGGCTTAGGGTTAAAGGGATTTTTGGAATTCCCGAAACCCTAGTAGCCACACCTTCCTCATCTAATACCACGCAGCCGGCGCTAGCATTCCAGCGCGTGGTGTCTCTGCCCTGTACATGTGGATACCTTGGAGGTGTTGTTCCGAAGCATCAGTACTAGGACGATCCGCAACTCGTGACGATCACAAGCAGCTGAAGGAGGAGACGTGCAGCTAGTACGACTATCACCGCACCAACACACTACATCGACTCGACTTCCGCTATGAGTCTGTGCGTCTAGTGGTAATCCCATGATCTATTACTAGTGGAAGTGGTAATCCCATGATCTATTACTAGTGAAGGTTCCTTGTTTACACGGTAATTTTTGAATTTGTGCTAGTGTAGCCTACCCGCTGTTCAACACATTTGGCCCTCCCTTTTCCCTTCGGCTTAGCTCCCCTCTCTTTTGCTCGACCTGCCTCTCGGCTCAACTACCCGCGCATTCGCTCTTCTCCTAGCCTTGCGCTCGCTCTAGAGTCACATTGCTCAGCCACTGGTGCCACGCCCATGTCGCATCCGCGATGCTATGGCTCCATCGTGCATCGCCTGCCACCCACGTCAGTGCTACTATCGCCATAGTTCCCATCGCATCACTTTCATCACCTCTCCACCCTATGCTCGCGTCGTGGCTGACCTTGCCCATGCCAACCCAACTCCCACCAACTCCAGTCACCTCACCGCGCCACCTGCTCCTTGTCCCGTCGCCACCACTGGCGCCCCTGGCCCAGCGCCACTCCTCCTCTCCTTCTCTTTCTCTCTGCGCCAGGCACCCCCTGCACCTGCTCCATCCTTCCGCTGAGCCAATACCACACCTGCCCCCATCCCATGTTGTGCAAGCCGTGACATTCTCCTCCCCCCCGCCGCACCTCGCACGCAGTCCTTGCGTCATCACTCGACTGCTTGCCCCGTCCATCTGAGCCGGGAGGTCTTCTAGTACCACCCGGGAGGTCTTCCAGGATCACCCGGAGGTCTTGGACTGAGGGGGGTATCCAAACAAGAGGGAGGTCTGGACCGAGGAAGAGTCTAAACGAAAGGGAGGTCTGAACAGAGGGGGAAACGGAACGAACAGAGAAAGGGAAATTAAACACCAGAGAACTCCAACAAACTCAAAAACCCAACTTTTGAATTAGTTGAAGTTTGATTTAGTTATTTAAATCACTTTTAATTTCAAAATCTCAAGTTAAGCTTTAGAACTTCAACAAAACCAAATGGTTCTTTTTATTTTGAAATTTTTCAAAAGACAAGAAAATCGGGATGTTACACACCTCTGGCCGCGACACCACCACCGATGGGATCATCTCCCCTCCCTGGTTCCGTTTTGGCCACCACCAACCGTCATTGTGGCCTCCCTCGCCGGCGACAAGCGCCGGTCGAGCCACCCCGTGGCTCCTCCGTTTCTCTTCTACTCTGAGCTATCTCCCTCTCTGTGTATAGTTAGTCAATGACAATGGGTACCCATCTGCAAGTGGAGAAACGATCCATGCCCCTAAGTGTTTAGTTAGAAGATAGATGGTTTGGTAATTAGTAGTGACATTTCAAACTAAGCAAGCTCCTTGTTGATTAAGTCAATTAGTATATTATTATCAGATGGATGCTCTAGATATCATGAGGATATGCTCACGATCCTAGGATGATGATACAATTAGCAATGACGTTGAGGGTTTGTCGAAAAACGTGTTTTTGGCAAAAGTTCAGGTTCTGTCAGGCTTTAGGCGGCCAGACCGGCCAGGGAGGCGATTAGACCGGCCAGCGTGGCAGTTAGACCGGCCACCACTAGCGATCAGACCGGCCAAGCCTCGAGTCTATTGGCTGGTGGTCAGACCGGCCAATGGGCAACGGTCTAACTGGCCATAAAGAACTTTCGAGTTTGGAGCCGGGCCAGAAATATAGGGTGTAGGCAAGAGAGGGGTTTCTTCTACACTTGGTCTCATAATTTTTAGAGCTTCAAGTCAAAAGTTCTATTCGTTTGAAACTTCCAGAGAGGTTTCGGATTTCCAGGGAAGAAATTTGGCTAAGTCCCTTGCTAGGCGGTCAGACCGGCCAATGGGTGGCGGTCTGACCGATTTTGACTTCTTCGCCGGCCAACTTGGCGGTGATATGTGTAAGTTAGGTCGAGTTCATGGGTTTCAATGCATATGTGTTGCATGATGCATGTTTTGACTAACGCGGGTCAACTTGCGAAGAACTTGTTATTGGAATCGATTTCTTGGTCTATTGTTGTGTAGGACACTTGGAGGTCAACGATGGTTAACAGTGAGGATGATCGGGACTAGGCTTGAAGAGCTGAGTTTCAGAACAATTGAGGATGCCGGGTGAAGTCAGTGGACTCAAGTATGGCGCAAAATGGACACGGATGACCGAACAGGAAGTTCGATGCGACGGGTTGCATCAAGCGGCGCGAGGGTCGGTGCAAGTGCCATCGTGATTTCAGTGGGAGCCGGATGGGAGAGACTTACCGACATGAAGAGAGCCGTTGATCAACCTACACGTGGTGAAGCATGGAATTGCTTCATGACGATTGGATTCGGTCTTTGGAGAAGGATTGAGAAGGAGTATTTTGGTAACTTCATCAAAATACCACCTTGATGGCTTTTGGCTAAACCACGGCGCAAGACGGCACAAGGAGAAGTGGTTTAGGTCAAGAGAAGATGAAGACGACGCTTTGAAATACGTGCGTAAGGGAAACTCGTTTGTGTGTGGGCTTAACGGGTGCCTATTAGGGATATCCTTCTAGAAGCTAGCCTCCACTATAAATAGGGGAGGGTGCTGGTTGTGCACCTTCCCAACCCTTGTATTTCATGAAACCCTAGTTTGTGTTTAGGTAGAGGAAAGTGGAGAGGTTAGGGTTCTAGAGAGTTGGATTGATTGTGTGCTCATGTGTTGAGCTTTTGTCCTCCTGGATGGAGTGGCTGTAAACTAACATCAATCTCAAATCAATCCAAGTAAGATTTCTCAAGATAAGTCTCTTCTTAATCTTGTTCTCTCTTTTGTGATTTTGGGGTTTTCTTTGATCCTTTAGTTTTCCTCTGGTTTCTGACCTGGATTCTGCTACTGTAATATGTAGAATACATCTAGGATCATCTTCTACCCACAAGCAAATTTTTAGATCATATTTTGGTTTTGACTCGGTTTTGAAGCAACCTTCAATCAAACGAAAAAAGGTCAGAACTTTGCAATGATCTTCACGATCATTGATTGGAATAGGTTCCTAATATCCTAAAGAAGGTATGTTTCAAGTTTCGTGAAGTTTAGAGTTGTGGATCAAAAGTTAAATCAATTTGTGATTTTCAGTTCAGGCTGATTTTACTGTTCATTGGGCTAGAGGTCAGACCGCCAACATTTGTCGGTCAGACCACCCATGGACAGGTCAGATCGCTAGGTACAAAGAGGTCTGACTGCCCAACTCTTTTGGATTTGAGTTCTTGGTGATTTTGGTCTATTTGATTCGAGGTTTTGATTGGATTTAATACAAGTCTTCCACTGTGCTTGTATATTGATCTTCATAGCTTTTATAGCTATTGGAGTGAAATTAGTGTTGAATTCGATCAAGGAGAAAAAGAGATCGTGCTTCTATTCACCCACCCCTCTCTAGTCGCATTTTCGGTCCAACAGATGCAATACTATAATCGAATTAGAAGCTTAATTGAACCTTGAGCCAGTGACAGCGGGACCCACTAAGACTTGAAGGTTATTATGAAGGGAGTCTGTAGGTTAGTTAGTCATTGTAGTTAGCACTTTGCAAATTCAACTGATGATTATTTCAAAATGGTTAGTGTGCTAACAAGCAAATAACTTAAAAGGATTAAGTTCAAGTTACGAGTTGTATAACATAAGGAGTCCTACTAACATTGGGCCCTAGGCCATTGTCATAATGGAGGATGATAGCGATAGTATGTCAACGGTGCATGGACCCCTTATCAGATTAATAAAAATATGTAGTTAGTTAATAAGGTCATGACTAAGTTAGGCATAATCCTGCTGGATAGTTTGAATACATTTGGGGCCCACCTAACAAGAAGTTAACCATAGGGAATTAGTATGCCCCTATGTGGCAATCCTAGGATCACTCAGCATAAGGGTTAACTAGTTAAAACACTAACTAAAAGGTAGTAGTGATAAACATTAATAAGAGCTCCTATCGCCATGTGAAATGGTGACATTAAAAAATGACAATTTTTTTGTAATTATCTTTTAAATTAATATTATTTTAAAAAAATTCCAATCTTTCTATTTGTAACTATTCAAGTACCCATGTGTTGCGATGGAAACACAAACTATATAAGTAAATCAAATGAATTATTTTAAAGTCATTTTGATAACACAGATGAAGGAAAAAAATGACTAAATAAGATTGACTTGGAGTCATTTATATCCTGATGATAATTCAGCAAACATTCCATCACCGAATTTTTGTAGGTGTAAAAATTGAACACGAGTGAGGGGGTGGACGTCGGCCGTCTGACGGGCCATCGCCCACGAGAGTAAAAAATGACACGGGGATTTATACATGTTTGGGGGTTCGAGAGGACCGCCTTACTCTTGTCGATGAGCCAACGGGGGGTTACCTCTGGGGAGGGAGCCCTCGAGGGCTTACCAGTTTTAATATGATTCTTCATTGCTTAAGAGAACTCCCCCCCCTCAAATGAGCGATACATGGGGTATTTATAGGCTCTTGGGCCTGTACAAATGACAGGAATACCCCTCAGTGAGATAACTAGCCTATGAGTACAAGTGAGGGGTATTATAGCCTTTTCTAAGTAATTACATTTCTGGATCTGTTAAGCAGGTGTTAACTTAGTGGGGTGGGTCCTACTGATAAGGGGATGAAAATCTTCCAATACGAATGTAGTCCAAATATTCGTTGGTAAAACATCTAGTAATCTGAACCAGTATTTTCTTGAAGACCTTCACCACAGTTCCCAAATGGCTAACCAACAGCCAAGAAGATGTCATGGGCATCAACATTCGTTGGCATCCCTTAAGTAATATTCTTAATTATATCATGATAGCTTGATAGGTTCTGGAACATGCCAAAGACTTATTGTGCTTCAAGTTCAATGTTTACTTGTGGGTGCAATCATTGAAGCAATCATGGGAGATCAGACTATGTCCAGATCTCTAGATTACTTACTGATATTTAGTGCAAAACCATTAGAACCACTAGAATACATGGAAATCGTCATGCAGTTGTAAGGAAATCATATATATAGAACGATGTGGATCGAGAATCGGAATCGATCTCTCGGCTGGTAACAGAGAAAGGTAATCCTACCGGATAATTTGAGATTGAACATGTATATACTGTCTTCTTGTCCAAAACCTATTTTCAATAATACGAGGTCAAATATGTAGAACATTTTATAGATGACATGTGCTAAGGAATGTACAAGAAATCAAAGCACACAAACCTAAAGCAAGATGCACTCTCTGAGCTTGCATGGGGACTCCATGATATTGTCAGCAAGTGAAGTTCCAACAGACAACCCTTTCAGGCTAGATGCCATTATATCTGTAAATTGCAATACTCCATCCAATAATTAGCTGACAAAAGAATTCGAAACAAAGCAGCGAGGAAAGGAACACAAGAACATACGACAATTCATAAAGACCTCGGCGTTGATGTGGCAGTTGTACATCCTCAAGAGGTAAGGATTGTACGGCACCACCCACCTATTGTCTAGCGTCTACCTTCGAACCTTTGTGCTATGGCTGTCATCATTGTGAAAGTGGGACGAGCGATTAGGCAGGTGGAGGGGGACAGCGTGTACGTACTGAAGAACTCGTTGACTATGGCGGCGGAGCCCCGCAGTGTGATGATGTCCTTGGACACCATCTCTCCTCCTCCGCGGTATCCCTTGTGAACTTGTAAACGCACTCAGGCATCGGGTGTCGGCCGATGCGTCACCCGCCGCTCGGGTGCGCCGGTAGGGAGCGTGGAGTCTAGCGGCGTGGGTCGATCCGGCGCATGGTGTAGTGGGGCGATGTCGATGAGGTCGGGGTGACCAGATCCAGTGTGGGGGAGAGTGGGGAGAGGTGGGCAGCGTGGGTGGGGCGTGTGAGAGAGAGAATAGGGAGGGAGGGCGGCAGCGGGCTGCGCGAGAGTGGGAGGCTGGCGATGTGGGTGGGAGCATGAGAGAGAGGAGAGGCGCCGCTCGCCGCTCGGGTGCACGAGTGGAGAGCGTGGGAGGTGGGCAGCGCAGGTGGGGAGACATGGGCAACGCAGGTGGAGAGCAGGAGAGAGAGAGAGGAGACAGATAAGCATAATACCATTTACACTAGCAAACCTATTGCAGAGCTTATCCACAAGAGCTTCCATTTGTTTGTCCTGAGATCACAAATAGAGTTGGATATAGTTTCTGACAAGTAAAAGTCAAGTACACTAGTGGTAGGAAAAATAACAAGTGATGCATTATACCTTTTTAATAGGGCTAATTAAAAATTGCATAATGTTGTAAAATGTTTCTTCCTTGAGGTGTTGATTGCACAGTCTGCCTAATATCCGAAAGAAGATTATAAATTGTATTGCTTCCTTCAGAGACGCTGAAGAAAAAAGAACATTAGATAGAAGTCAAACAACAGTATTCAAGTTAAGTCAATCAATTAGACTGGCACATTTGCTACCATACCTTTCTTTGACAATTCATGAAAGAAGAGTTTTGCAAGGCTTGAGATCCTCTCATCTTCATCTTCTATCCTCATAGCCATTTCATTGATATAACCTTTAACCTGTAAAAGTTTTGCAAAGGTATTTAAACAGTGATAGAAAGCAAAGAGGGGCAAAGGTGATTGAACAGTAATAGAAAGCAGAGAGAGAGAGAGAGACCTTCATCATACCATTCAATATAAGATGAGAAATGACCAACACAACGTTCTTCCTCACAGATGATGATGGATTGCGCAATCGGGCATAAATGTACTATGTCCAAGGTTCTAAGAGGTTTGGAAAGCAAGCCGCTAAATCACCAAGGGATATAGGTGCAGTTGGATCGGACGCTTTCGGAAGGCGCACTTTCAGAAATAGTAAATAGGATTTGAAGATTAGCTTCGATGAAAGTCGAACATTTGATGAGATGGAATGTTGTCATAAAATGCACATAAAAGAACCACTGTAAGCCCGAAATATTAGCTAGCTATATGCATTCTATTCAAGCCACTGTTCTCTATCTACAACAAGATGCACTTAACACTAGGAGCTGCAATCATGCCTTTTTCTAAAAGAACCCTATCCCATGCCAATTCATTCTTAAATTTTGTTTATAGCAGAAGTAAGCAGACCAAAATTAAAATTAAAATAATTTGGCATGTCTGTGCTAGTGCCCAAACGTCAAAAAGGCAAGTGCAAAGCAACTCTTGACATTGACATCTGTAAATTGTACACAATCATACAGATTGCAAATTCTATTAGGTTAGAAAACACAAGTCATGTAAACTGATTTGATATCTAGAACTAAGGAAAAATCAACATTGCACATGCAGCATTATATACATGAACTCACCAAGCCAAAATCCTAAAGTGAGCAGGTTATACGTAGTTGAACATTCCAGTTATGTGCTTCACATGATTTGAAAACAAAAAAGGAATTAGGCGGGACAAATAGCTGGAAACACATATTTATTTACATGCAAAATCTAGACCCAAACAGGATCGGAAACCCTGACTTGGATAATCAAGCGCAACGATAAAGATTATCTAATGTACACAGCATGGTAACTTTGAATCAATTACTGATTAGTCAACAAAACTATTTGGATAGAGATGTCAGATTGTCACCACTCAGTACCTTGTTGCAAGTCCAATACAAAATGTGGAAATATCAGGCCTGATATGCTTCATTGTATCAAATACGGCCATCCCTAAGAGAAAAGAAAATGCACTTATGTTATTTAAGCAACTGATGCAAGAGTAAGACATATCAATGATAAGAAATGTGAAGATGAGCTATTACCAGCAGTGACTGATCCTCCTAGAGAGATTACATACATAATGATATCCTACAAGGAAATCAACAAGAATCAAGCACTGAATAAAACCATGTTTGAATATATAGTGTTGTGAAAGTTGAGCTCGTTGCTAGTTGAGATGGAAAAATTAGCCTCACCTACAAGGCTACAAGTAAATAAGTTCATAGGTCACAATTATATAACCCAACCCCAGGCCTACCTGGGTAGTAGGAAACCCAAGCACCAAAGATATACAAAAAATATAAAAGCATTAGTAACAGATAAGAAGGTGCTCTATCGCATGGGAATCTGGCAATCAGCAACTGGGATTTAGTTAAACAAAATTGTTTCCTACATCATCAAATGGTTTTCCTTAAATAGAGGGGGCACATACAAGAACCACACTATAGTTCCACTTTTAGAAACTATACGACTTGGATTTCGACTTTCATTAACATATGGTGCAAGGAGGATTTAAAATGTGTTGAAGCTAAGACAACAGCATAAGCTACCTCCCTTGATATATAGCCCAGCATTTCTAGTTTTTAGAGTAAGCTGTGATAAATCATGACAATGTTTTTTACAACTATTGTTATAGGAATTAGAAATTGCACAGAAGGAACATATTTTTGTTCTTCATTTTCACCTTGGTGGGATCGATGGCGCCAAGATACAACAACTGTGCAACGATGATGTTCGCCATATCATCCTCCATAGGGCCACCACACCGGATAATCCTTTGCACAAAAACCCACACATACAGCCACACATCACACATTACATACCTACAACAAAACTCCTACGAAGAAGACAAACCTTCTAGAGTAGTCTCATACGTGCTGGAAGAGCTGGCTGACGACGCTCTGGAACCACTCCATCACTAATGGCGATGGCCCGTGCTGCTACCCCGTTGCATACTCCATAGGGAAGTAGGGCAACCTCGGTACCACCAAGTCATCCCTACCACATGAGCACAGCACCATTAGAACCCTTAAATCCCTAATCAAACCTCCCCTGCGCCCATCGACCAGACGACGCGGAACTATAAAGTGTTCATCACAAATCAACTTAACCTGGTCGACTAAATCCCACGCCTCTGAGCAACTCCGTGCGGTCCCGTGGAGACGGCTGAGGTGGCCACAGAGCGAGCGCACCTCCAGTTAGGGTAGAGAAGCTGGAACCGTGGAGAGGAGACGAAGAGCACGGGAGGAAGGGGCAACCCGAGGAGTGGGCGGAGATGTGCATGGGCAGCGGGCAGTAGGACAACGCGGATCGAGAATTGGAATCGATGTCTCGACTAGTAGTGGAGAAAGGGGGAGGTGGTGAGAATCAGTTGGGGCGGTAGTGATGATGGGGGACCAGCAGCGGCGGCCGATTTGTTGGGAAGGGTGAGGGAAAAAGGAAGGTGCCAGGTGTGGGGAGGGAGGGAGGGTGCCGTGTGTGGGGAAGGAAGGAGGGCGCCAGGCGTAGGGAGGGAGGAAAGGCACTGGGTGTGGGGCGTGGGGAGGGAGGGAGGGCGTCGCGTGGGGAGTGGGAGGCGTGAGAGAGAGAGGCGAGAGGGCGTCAGCTGCTAGGGTTGAGTCATGGGACTCTCGGTCGTCCATCCCGAAGATCCAACGACGTTGAGGAGAAGGGAACGAGGGGAAGGTGAACAAGAACACATCATTGACCACCACTAGAGTCTTTTTAAGTAGTAAATATACTTATTTTCTTTGATGCTATCAGCTTCTGCATAGCTCATCTGTACTCTCGACATTTCTTCAAGAACAAAAGGAAAAATATGGGTGGAATTCACTAAGTAAAGGAGGCAGAAAATCAAAAACAGAAAATTAATACTTGTAAATTATGTTGAGGGGGGTTTATTTGGATGTAGGAGTGGTGTGTGGTTTAGTTTACATTTAAACTAAAAATGTAGCCAATCCTTCCTATCGATGGAATGGTGAATGCATCAGCATGGTCCTTTAACAAGTTGTTTTTGAGACTAGAGACACATGGAGAAAAAGGATGCAAAACCATGTTCAAGACGGGATAGGGATCCTTTGCATTACTGCTCTTAATGCAGATGTGCCAAAGTGCACAGGAATTAGGAGCGATCTCCACCGTTCGATCGAAAAGGGAAGGCCGAGATCAATCGTTACAGTGTTTTTGCTACATTAAAATTGGTACAATAATTCTCTATTGTTGCTACAGTGTTACATCAGAGCGCTGTTAACCTAACGTGAAACACTGTTAACAGAGTATCCTCTGCCTTTACTACAGAAGATCTGGATCCCAAGACGATTCTCATCTCTGGAAATTAATTTGTAATGTATCTCACCAGACCGAGAATCTTATCTCTTACATTCAACTGTGTGCTCCACATATATTACTATTTACTAGAGAAATGCTCGCACCGTAGGTACTTGGATGACTGCAATGGATTATCGATTGTCATGCATAAAAAAATGATTGGTATTATAGTAATTAGCAGGGTGGTCCGCGTATTTGTTTCGAAGTTTGTATAAATGGTTAAGAATATATTTACGTATTATGAGAACCCTAAAAATTCAAACTAATTTAAACAACGCTAATCGATAATTAGCACTAAATTAAAATTCATCTAAACAAGAACAAAGCATAAGCTCGGATTAATAATGAACACTTCGCCAAACAAATTCATGCACGATTATATTATCAAGAGTCATCATCATAAATTACAATATAAATTATTGCCGCAAGAATGAATCATCGATATAACTCAGAATCATTTACAAAAAATCCATTACAAGCATAAGTGAAATATTAATACAAACTCGGAAT
This sequence comes from Phyllostachys edulis, assembly GCA_036346405.1. Taxonomy (NCBI): domain Eukaryota; kingdom Viridiplantae; phylum Streptophyta; class Magnoliopsida; order Poales; family Poaceae; genus Phyllostachys; species Phyllostachys edulis. The sequence goes on from CM070552.1 coordinate 32,135,199, forward strand.
TAATTAAACAAGTTCTTTACATCAAAGACTAAATAAATATTACAACCTTGAGTACATTACAAAATGAAGATTACAAAATTTAATTAACTATAAACTAAAAATCTTGCATGCATATTGCCGAAGCCTTTCCTTGTCCATGTATCGCAAGCCGTTGAACCCTTTCCTCGACCAATCCGAACCCTTGCCACGTATCCATCGTCTGCCAAATTACCAAAAGACAAGTAGCAGACCAAGTGCAATAAAATATAGTTAGAGTAAATTGGATTGCCGTTAGATTTCAGGAAGATCATCGAGGTTCCCAGACCAACCTAGGTCAGTCGGCACAGTTTCACTTCCAATGGGTTTCATCACTCGATAATTTTATAAATCCAACACCCACGTTATACTGACTTACCTTAATCGCAGAAAATCCCATGCATAGTGATTTACAGACCAATGGTCCATAACTATTGCCAACCAAATAGTGACATTAGAGACAATTGGAGATAAGGGGAGGGCATTTTTGGCATGCACAGGGCAAGGGGATGAGAGCACCAGAAAACACCTCCCCCTTAAGCTCTTCCCTTCACAAAGCCAACCAAGCCCCTCATTCACAAAGCCTCACCCAAAGAAACCCAACACAAGCCTCAAGCCCCTGCTGCCAGTCACAACCAAAAACAAAACAAGTAGCAACACCAACCGAAGCCAACACCTCCATTCACTCACTGCCTCCACAAAGCAAAGAAGCAAGCCCCACCAAGCTCACTGCCACCTCAAGACCAGCAAAAGCAGGCCAAGCCTCACCTACCATCACCATCCAACCCAAACACCCACAAAGAGATAGCAAAGGAGAAGGGGAGCAATGGTGTTCAGGAAGACCGACAAAGCCAGGGTGATAAGAGGTGACTAGAACCAGCATCGACCACGGGGAACTAAAGCGCCCAGCAGGAACACAGGGAGAATGTGACCACCACAGCAGCCAAGCACTACTATGAAAGGATACGGGTAGGCTACGATAGCAACAATTCAAAATTTCTACCACGTAAACCAGGAAACCAAGCAAGAAGATGACCACAGATCGTTACCACCAGACGCGCAGAACAACGGAAGAAGAGTTGGAGCAGTCTGGTCCAACGTAGAGTGTGTCGATGGAGTGGTCGTAGTCGATCGGCCAGCATCCTCGCGAGTCGATCGTCTCCTCCAGCAACCTTAGTAGTTCCTTGGGAAGATCGCGGATCATCCTGAAACGCAACAGCAACCGCAGTAGTGCCTCTACGGTATCCACACATCTAGGGAAGGAACAACCGTACGCCGGTGTGCTAGCACCAAGTCGCACAGCAGAGCTCTCAGGAAGATAGCGGCTAAGGTTTCGGTGGAGCAACTCACGTCCATCTCCACTTCCCAATAGCCTCAAGCATCTCCTTATATAGTGCTCATGACGGATCCTATCCAAACACGTTTTTTTCCAACCCGTTAAGTGTGTGACCCGTTAGGTTTATGTGTATTCGGTTATGACTCGGAAACCCTTTCCGATCACGAGTCGTTAGCGGTTCCTAGCAGGACATAACGATTCCCGAATACACATAAATTATATCGGACGAACCTTAATGCAATATGATCTACGACCAGATTCTCATCACTTACAACTAGGTCCTATCTCTATACGACCAGTTCGTATTTGGTCATGACCAGTTTGTAACTCCTTACGACCAGGTCACGACCACTCTGTGATTACGTTCAACCAGTCTATGACCAGCTTGTATCTCCATACGACCAGTTCAACTAAGCGACCTACTCGTGTATTCTCCTTTTGCCTCACGATATCTGGTTGAACTCCAGGTGAGATGTTGTGTTATCCATGGACTGTTCAATACTTTCTCGATCAAGTGTCGGATAACTTTATGTGATCGAACTCTTCGACCACTAGTGGCATGGCCATGCACTTTCTTTATCCGACCACTTCGAGGGGCCCAAAGACATCTCTCCTGTTATGTTAGGAGGGGCAAATCCCATATCCAACCAGTCACATCCCTCCGCATGTTTCATAGCATACCCGAAAGCTACCTTTATAACTACCCAGTTACGAGTAGCGTTTGGCAACCCCTAAGAGTGCTATTACACATGTAGGGAACCATGCTGATCTTAGGTCTAAGGATTATACATCATCATTGCTTGAGACCAACTAATGACGCATAGAATCATAACAATCTCAATAGTGTCTCAAGGTGGGTCAATCCAGCCCCATGTTCTCCAACATGTGTTCACATTATTGATTCAAAATCCTTATATCCATGACTGGTGAAACATGGCCATCAATCAATACATGTGCTGGTCGTAGAGTCACTGGTGTTCTGACCAGGGATACATTTAGAACGACATCATGTAAGTTAAAGAGTTTCACCAACAAGTCACATACTTGTTAATCTTCATAACCAATGATTCATTCAAGGAACATAATAACATTTAATCAATAACTCATAAACATAGACATGATACAATCATCTCTATGATTGCCTCTAGGGCATATCACCAACATACCATCCATTCCCTAAGCCGGCCAACACATCAAGGTAGCCCACAATTCACCCCCACCGTCAAGGTAAAATGATTAAATTAATCAACACCTAATTAAAAGCGATTAGGCGTATTCACATGCGTAAAATGAAATAGACATATTTATAAGTGTGCGATCATAAACCCTAGAGCTAACTGGCCGTAGGGAAATAACCACAGTTGGGGAGTGCTAACTTAACGGGGGACGCAAAAAATATTATTAAATTAAAATCTGCTGAAAAGAAAATCATCTTACTAATGTACATGTAATAGCACCAAAAGCATCTACGTATTTATTTATTTATTATTCGCGTCTGCCGTATATATGCAGAGGACGAACCAACGCAGGCAGGTGTAATTGATCCGGAAATCACAAACACCGATCTTTTCTACAACTACTAAGGCAAGCCTATCTCTTGAACATCAACCTAGTTATATTAAATGTAAACTATATATTGTTGTATCGTAGGAAGCGAGGGCGCTTACTACGAGGAACAGGGAGAGGTGGATGCCTTATACGGCGAGTGGGAAGAGTAGACGACCAGTGGAGCAATGCAGGCAAGCAAGGGAAATCCTTTTCTGTTGTAATTAGATAATTGTATTAAAGACTATAGTCTTGCGTGGCTAACTGTGAAATAAAGTACAGTTTCTATCTTATTGTTCTACTGCGTTAATTTTGATAAGGCTTACTATTCGTCTGAGCGGTGTCCTACCGGGCAGACGAATAGTAATCTATATGCTTAAGTGTGATTACCTTCCGAGGTAATGACATGGGGTGCCGCACGTATCTTGTAGTCTATTTAGACTTTTAAGATATCCTAAACATTGAAAATGATAATAGAAGCTTGAAGGAAATTACAACCTGGAGAACATAATTGAAGTATGTGCTTTGATGGAAGAAAATCATTGAGCATAATAAGTTATTAGGGTTCTTAGAAACTAACCACTCTCCATCATGCATAGATCATGTAGCTGTATGCCCATATTGCAACTCTATTTGTTATTTTTTTCTAAATTGTATGCTTGCACATGTATCTCTATTTAATCTCAAACAATATGTTGATTTTGTGTGCGGTAAATTATCTTATTAGTTTACATATACATACACTGATGTACCATGGGTATATACCGATGCACCATGGGCGACCTACCTTAAACTTATCTTCCCTCACATGCCGGCTATCCCACCAAACCGTGTAGCTTCTATCTCTTCTCGTCGTCACAACTTTTTTGCTACAACCTCCAACAGTAAGCCTAAATCTTGATCGATTCCTCTTAGCTGCAACCCCTTCCAATGCAATATTTTACCACATAGTTATATTCTACTTCTCTCCAATTATTGCTTAATGCTAACTATTGCAACATCAACACGCATACACATACACATATAACTATCGCCGATCCCAGTTGGGGACACGTGTCACGCTCTCTTCGAAGACCCCGAGCATATTCCCTACGGTTGCGTCATCTCTACTCTAAGTTTTTGTTCCTCTGGCTTTCTAAACCCGTGCTTCTATTCGTACGGATGCATGCATATACGTACAGATGCATGATGTTATACATGCCCGACGTCATCTTCTCTTGTGTCGATGGCTCCTCTTCTTCGATGTTGGCCAACTCAATGTTGTGGCTTCCTTCACTAATGTCAGCATGTATGCTTTAGTCGTTATTAAATTATATGGAGAATCTTTTCGTCATCGCCGACGGCGACATGCCTCTCACCAGTGATGGCACGCTCCTATCTATCCGATGGCTCCATATTGTCCATAGCCCGTCTTCAATGTAACACTTCATCTCTTCTCTGGTAGGGCTTACTCATCATCGAGTTTTTTGGCCACTAACTTCTTCAACAACACCGACGCGCGCCACTTGTCATCGCGGCCCTTGGCTCCTTCTACACTAGACTTTTTCTTCAATAGCTTTAGCGAGCAGCATGACATTGGCCTTATCTTCGTCATCGCCGCCTCGACTCTTCACTTCCCCGTGGGTCATTGTCTTTTTGCAGGATAAATCGATGTCATTGCACTCTTTCATGGTCTCCTCCGACATCATTCGTGCTACCCTTGTTATAACTTGTATTTTTTAATCAAAATTTTAGTTATTTTTTATTTTTATTCCATAGAAAGCAACAATAGAAACATGTGACCTTGAGAGCAAATATGGTGACTTATTTTGCATCTCCTCCTACACCGTTCGTGCCATCCTTGTTATAAATTTTATTTTTATTCAATATTTCACTTATTATTATGGGCATTCATATATAAATAAAATCGCTAAATTAATTTAATTTATTCTGAATTTTAGTTATTTAAGTATTTTACTTTTGAATTAGTATGGAAATCAATCGGAAAAAAATTTGAATTTTATTTCTTTTTTCTTGGAATTGTGATCGAATCCAATTGCTATTTTTTCCTTTATTTTTATTATGAATTACAATTATTTAGGGTTTATACTTTTGAATTCATATCAAAATGAAATAGGTTATTTTATTTTATTTTTATTTCGAAATTTCATTATTTTTTGGTCGGATTTTGTATATAAATCAAATTGCCAACTATTTTTAAGTTTTATTCTCAAATATAATTATCGGAATTTGTATCGAAATCAAAATGCTAATTTTATTTTATTTTTATGCCTAATTTTAGAGTTTTTGTTGAATTTTGTATACAAATCTAATTTCTAATTTTTTTGTTTATTTTTTATTCTAATTATATATATTTAGGTATTTTACTTAGGAATTCATATGAAAATTAAATTACTAATTTATTTTATTTTTATTTTGAATTTCAATTTTACTGTACTTGTCGATACTCTTTTACTTAGCAATTTGTATGGAAATCAAATTGATGATTTTATTTTATTTTATTTTTTATTTCAAATTTCAGTTTTATTATACTTGATATGGACTCTTTCTCTTAATCTAGAGTGTTATAATTTAGATCCACCACGATCAAACGGTGTAGATATCTCTCTTTTTCATCAATTAACATAATAATTTTTAGCCCTTAAAAACGAACACAGTGACTTTTTTTTTACTTTACTTTAATAAGATAATAGACGAGATCAGTCCAATTCTACAAACCCTACTGGAGTGCACACAGCTTTAATTCATAGTGGTATATTTGGCCCATACCACTTGTCACTTGTCTGTGGAAGGCGCTATTCCTGATAATACGAGCCATTTAGGAAAAAAAATTGCAGCCTACAAATTGAAGTTGCTGAATGCTGATACATCAGCATCTTTGGTGATTCCAATCCAAGCCAACACGGAGGGACAGCAGCACATTCACATTCAATGCACCTCGCTCGCCACCGAGCCGACACCAATCTGACGAGGCCGGTCTGGCAGCTTGTTAGACCGATCTGACCGCAGGTTGTAAAACAGCAGCTCGAAAGATATACAAAACATCTAGTTTTTGATCACGTCATCTAAATTCTCCGCGATTTTAGATAAAACTCAACAAAAAGGTCATAAACAGATGATCATCGTTAAGATTCTATGAATTTTTTGATTTAGGATAAGAAGGCTCAAACCAGGTGGGAAACCAATCTTAATCTAAAGGCTTACTCATGGGTGGATCCCATAAGTTCTAGCAAATTAGATTACAGCAAGAGAACAAGATAAAACGCCTAGAACACAAAAAAACCACAAAATCACTAAAGAGAGATAACAAGAACAAAAGAACTCATCTTGAGACAAACTTGTTTATATTGATTAGAGGGATTATAGATTTACAGCCACTCTGTCAAGGAGGATAAAAGCTCAATCATGAGCACCTAATCTCATAATCTATCTTTCTCAAACCCTAGCCTCCTCTATTTTCTTCAGTTTCTCTAAATTACAAATTAGGGTTTCAATAATTGGTTGTGCCAATCATGTACCAACCCTTATATAGTGGAGGATAGGTCTAGAAAGAAAACTCTAACGAGCACCCGTTAAGCCTACACACAAATAAGTCTACACTCACGCACGTTTCTCAAAGCGAATGATGATCCGGGTCTCCCGAATTCGCCTCTTCGTGATCTTCTTCTTTTCTTAACCTAAACCGCATCTCCTTTGTGTTGTCTTGCACCGCAGTTTCTCCAAGGTTACCAACTCAATATTTTAGCGAAGATACCAAAATACCTATTCTCGATCCTTCTCCATGATCGAGTCTTATCATCGTGAAGCAATCCCATACTTCGTCACGCGTAAGTTCTGTTGGTGGCATGCCCTAGAGGCGATTATGAAGATGATTATATCACGTCTATGTTTATGAGTTATAGAATATGTTCCTTGGATGAATTATCATTTATAAAGATTAACAAGTATATGATTTGTTAGTGAAGCTTTTTTAGTTGTATGATGTCATTCTAAATGTATCCCTGATCGGGACACTGATGACTCATCGACCAACATATGTATTGATTGATGAACATGTTTCACCGGTTATAGATATGGAGATGTCGAATTAATAATATAAACACATGTTAGAGAACATGGTGTTGGATTGACCCACCTTAAGACACTATTGAGATTGTTATGATTTTATGTGTTATCAGTTGGTCTCAAACAATGATGATGTATAATCCTGAGACCAGTATGGTTTTCTACATGTGTAATAGTACACTTAGAGGTTACCAAACGCTACTCCGTAATTGGGTAGTTATAAAGCTAGCTTTCGGGTATGCTATGAAACATGTGAATAGATGTGACTGGTCGGATATGAGATTTGTCCCTCCTAACATAACAGGAGAGATATCTCTGGGCCCCTCGATGTGGTCGGATAAAGAAAGTGCATAGTCGTGCCATAGTGGTTGAAGAGTCTACCACACAAAGTTATATGTCACTAGATCGAGAAAGTATTGAACAATTCATGGATGACATATATCTCGTTTGGAGTTCAACCAAATATCGTGAGGCATAAGGAGAATACGCAAGTAGGTCGTTCAATCCGATCAGATATGAACTGGCTGTATGGAGATACGGACTAGTCATGAATTGGTCGTACATGGTCATAAATGGTCGGCGAACTGGTCGCATAAGGTGTTACGAACTGATCGTGACTAAACGTAAACTGGTCGTGTGGAGATACGAATTGGTCGTAATTGATAAGGGCCTATTTGTAGATCATTAGATCATGTTGCATAAGGTTCGTCTGATATAATATTTATGTGTATTCGGAAGTCGTTATGTCCTGCTAGAAACTGCTACCAACTTGTGGTTGGAAAGGCATTTCTGAGTCACGATCGATTACATTTGAACCTATAGGGTCACACACTTAACGGATTGGAACAAACAAATTAGGATAGGATCCGTTATGAGATCTTTATAAGGGGATGCATGGGGGCAGATGTGATGTAAGAGTTGTACCACCGAAACCCTAGCCGCCACCTCCCCGAAGGCTCTACCGTGCGCGCTGGTAATAGCACACTGGCGTACGGCATTCCACCCCTGGACATGTGGATACTGCAGAGGCGTTGCTGCTATTGCTGCTGCACTGATCGAGGATGATCTGTGACCTACGCAAGGAACGTGATAGATTGTTGGAGTAGACGATAGGTGCCGAGGACGTTGGACGATCGACTACAAACACTACATCGACGCGCTCGACGTTGGATCATGTTGCTCCAACTCTTTTTCCACTGCACTACGTGTCTAGTGGTAGTGATCTATGATCTCTTACTTGAATGGCTTTCTGATTTATATGGTAGAATTTTTGACTTTCCGCGTGTCAGCAAGTCTCTCCCATCCGGCTCCCACCAGAACCACCATGACACATGCACCAGCCCTAAGCCACTTGATGCAACCTGTTGCACTGAACTTCTCGTTCGGTCATTCTTGTCCATGTTACGTCATTCTTGAGTCCAACCACTTCACCTAGCATCTTTGATCGTTGTGGACCTCGACTCTCCTAGTCTAGTCCTGATCATCATCGTCGTTGATCCTAGTTAACACCAAGCGTTCTTGCACAACAATAGACCAAGAAATCGATTTCATGTACATGTTTCTCGCAACTTGACCCACATTAGCCAAAACATGCATCACGCAACACCTATACACTAAATCTTATGACTTGGTCAATTCCCCAAAGTTCAGCACACTCACTGTGCATGAACTCCACTGGTCTGTTAGGACCGCCCTCACCGGTCTCGACCTCCACCACCATCGGTCGATCGCTAACTAGGGGCGGTCGACCGCCACCCCATAATAGGGGACCGGTTAGATCACGCCGGTCGACCACCAACATGGTACCGGTCAGACCGCTTCCCAAAAGCCAAAATACTCATCTCCGGATTTTTCGGCAAAGTTCTATCTTGTTTCACGTCCAATTTCTATTTCCAATGTCACCTGGTGCAAACATACCCCTAAACACTCTCACACATGTGTTCAATCCCGTTACTCGAGATTCCAAACCACCGATATGACCACCACCCTGGCCAGTCATACCGCCGGGCTTCACCGGTCAGACCGCCAGCTCCCAGCAAATCCAACAATTTGTTAAACCAAGGGTTTGATCCTCAAACATTCTCAATACCGATATCAATTGTTCAATTATAAGATTAGGATCATACACGTGAGCTCCAGGTATGGTACTCTAATGGGAGCTGCTACTCTAATGGGAGCTGCAGATACGCTAACTCAAATGAGCAGAGGAAAAAACTGGAGCGACACAAGAGAGATAGGACTTGTGGTCCCTGAACGAGCGGTATCCGTTTGTGTTTGCTGCTCCGTCTCCTGGGCAGAAGGCGTCGGGATCTCGTGAATCCAGAGGACGTGTAGCATCAGTACACGCAGCTTGTACGACGTTGACATGAATATAATTTTTTCTCAAGCTTACTGTGGTGCTATCTGCTATTTGAATGCTTAATCCAAGCAACTATGGTTATTTATCCGACTGTTCGGTGCAGAGAACTTTGCAACTTTAAGTGCATCGATGGATAATAGCTAGCGTAGGTGTATGTTTTACCAAACAAGTGGCGAGTTGTATATATCTTTGTTTTCTGCATGTTTTGTCTGAACATACTGAAATACACATAAAAAAGATGGTTTCAGCAAAGTTGCCGTGGATGGATATCACTAGAAACCTTCGCGCGCGTTTGCGCGTCGAATCGGAGCTGAATGAGTATGATTGGGATTATGGCGCCATCAGTGATAAAAGTTATCTAGATGGTGGTGATAGATCTGTTTATGAAAGATAATCATGGTTGTGCTAACTATAACAAAAGTTATTTACGTAGATAATTATGGCTATGTTAACTATAACAAAATTTGTTTGTCTATAATATGTCGTTGGCTATCACTTGCTCTGTTAGGCTATGAAAGCTGGTTTAGGTAAGACAACAATATGGTTAGAAACTGTTATGCATAGAATGTAAAGTTGTAGTAAATTTAATCCAATCTAAGATAGACCATAGTAGTAGAACAAACAAAATATGCTAAAGCAGGTAGAGCAGATGCACTTTCTTCCTCAATCATTGTGTTGTCTGTTGGAGGATATCCAGTCAATTCTTCAGGCAGCTGCCAAAGGAGCAATAAATTAGACATGCACTGTCTACTAAATCAAGATCGCCTCAAACAAGGTCAATCGGTACTTACTGCATCCTCTCGGTACATCATTTTCTCTTATTTGCTCATCCTTCGGTGTCATATACTTCTATGCAAGAATAAATAGCTCAAACTCATCTTCAAGCCTCTTTCCTCTCAACTCACCAGAATTAGCAGCATCCCTCTCAAGCTCCTATTTTCTTAAAGCTAACAGCTCGTCAACATCACCAAATATATCATGGGCCTCTTGCAAGGCAGATGATGATACACCCGCCGCTTGTCAGATTGACTTCCTTTTAACTCTTTGCTTTCTCGCAGAGGGCAGTACATGTATATAACATGCAGTAAACATGATCTGACATAGCTTCACAGAGATAAAAAACAGTTGGCACAAAATACCAAAAAGAAACATTGTACCTTATAATTTGGCCATTCGCATCAATTTCTTCTTCGTCCACAATGAAATCTGCCATTTCATCGTCATCTTCACCAACCTCATCTTCCTCTGCCTGTTGATCCTCCTCAACAATGTCCTCCTCAAACAACACATCTGACGAAATAGCATTGCAGCAAATAAGAAAATCAGACAAGCTACTTCCAGCAATCAAACACAAGCAAATGGAAATGGATTCAGACGCAGTTACCTTGATGGTCACCAAATAAGCTTGAACGAACTCGTTCCTCGGTAGCACGCTTTTTTCCTGATTCATCATCATCTGAGAAGCCAGAACGGTCATCCATTTCAGATTCCTTTCCTGCCTTCTTGAAGCGCTTAAATTTGGTTCCCTACAATAAGCCAAAAGGCCCATTCTTCACAAACACGATAGAAACTCGAGCAGAACTAAAATCAGGAAATGAAAAATCAGTGCAAACATTTAAAACCAAAATCAACAGAGAAAGGAAAAAAGGAAGGGTTGAATCCCAGGGAGGAAGAAGCAGAGAGGCGAAGCGGCGAAGGCCGGAGAGTCGCCATGGGCAAAGCCGGGCAGGGGCACCTAAGGCGGCGCAAGAAGCATAGGGTCGAGCCGTAGACGACAGCAAGCGAGGGCAAAGCTTATGAGTGAACACGTGCCATTGCGATCAGGATAAAGAAAAGGCTACAAATAGAATCCATGGAGATTTAGTTGATAGCTGTAAGCATGGAAGGAACAACTTGACGGCAAAGTTTGTTGCATCTATCATAGAGTATCCTGTCGTAGAATACAAAATCACCGCATAAGGTAGTGAGAACTAATCAAATCATTGATCGATCAGGAAGTCTTGTATACAAAAAAAATCTTATAATGAAACCAATTTGCAAAACATTATCATAAAAATTGCAAGAGATTCTTTCTTACCTGCAAGCTTCTTGTTCACAAAGAAAACAACCAAATTCACAGTATACCTGTATATGGATGATACATCAATAAGAACAAGTAGAAGTATGGCAGACACAACAACGACAACGAAATATTTGACCACCATGCAACAACAACATGAACACTATAATGCCTGCGAGACGCTACTATAAGAAGGCCGAACAATAGCTCCTAATAAACCCGACCAGAATAAAAAAAACATATAATTAGGTATCTTATGAGTGTAGTATCTCACAGATGGGATGAAGTTAAGATAAGAATGCAACAATAATAATAATATGTCAAAACCTCACCTTATACTTCCGTACTTATGATATGTTATGACAAAGATGAGAGTGAAAATCATGTGGGACGCAAATATCAAGTCACCACATCCGTAAATTACTCCTCTTGGGACTGCGGTCAAGTAATACAACACACCTAAGCTATTTCTACATAAAAATGAGTAGCAGTTCAAATCCATGAGTTAAAGAATGTAGAAGTGGCATCCTACAATTAATAAGAAGCACCTCTGCAACAGTTTTAGGCGGTGTTAGCTCGGCAAGAGGCGAACCTCAGATTGATAATGAGCGTTCTTTAAAATATTATTATGAACAGGTTACAAGACTAACAAGACACCTTACCTCACGGCAATGATAGTTAGGTCCCGAAGTTGTGTGGAATAGAATGTGGCTATCCATAAGAATTGAGAAGCTCAAGAAACACGTAACATAAAAATGCGCTATTCCCAATAAGTTGTATAGCACAAATGGAAGATATGAGCATATTACGTACAACAAAATTAAGAAAAATCGGGAATTGAGTCACTTACACATAGGAAGGTGAGGGTCCTCCGCCAAATAAGAACAGTTCTGAAACGCTTGGCTTGAAGGATTAAAGGATGAAATGCGCAATGCAAGGTAAACAACTTGCGGTTACAATGATCAAAGCTAAACCTATATATAGGAGCATCATCTAGTTCAGGAAAAGAACTACAAGGAAGCCCCTTGTTTGGAAGCAGATGTTAGTGAATCGGTCGGAATGGGGAGAAATCCCAAGGCATGTCCTTTGCATTGGAAACATGGCATTTGTATGTGGTTATTTAGATATCACAGGCCATGAAATAAAGTGAACTTTCATCTATATATAAACAACCCGATTTCACATTGTGTCATCATCAGGTTTCCAAGCATACGCAAATGGAATTGCAAAGAAAATAGATCGAATGGTGATTAGAAAGAATAGAATAAACCAAATGGAATACTAATACAAAACACACTTCTTAATAGTGAGTGGCAGCAAACTATTTAGACATGCACTACTATTAAACTCTACACTGTTACTCACACCTGATTTTTGTTCATATACCCATGTATCCGAAATTCCTCACAGCTTCTTCCAAGCGTAAGTTTGGAACACATGATTTTACAAGAAACAAAATGTATTATCCAGACGTCAATTCCAAACATGCCTTGAGTGTGCATCTCTACTTTGGCGAAAGCATATCTAACATAAAGTTTCACTATGATATGGACGCCTCACTGCAACTAAAACACAAGGTAAGAATCAAACAAGCAAGCATAAACACAAACAGGATAACAACAGTACCGGTGTCACATGACAACTTAGCAATCAAGAGCACCCATGATAGCACAGGCTAACACATTGTCGGTTCCTTCCGGCATTTCAACAAACACAAGCCGAGCAATTAACCGGATCTCAAGCATAAACACAAATGTATATAACAACGATCTGGTGTCACATGACAACTTAGCAATCAAGAGCACCCATGATAGCACAGGCTAACACATTGTCAGTTCCTTCCAGGCATTTCAACAAACACAAGCCGGGCAATTAACCAGATCTAATGATGGACATGCCTTCACTGAACGGGCATTCTATTTCTAAACCATATATTTCACATAGATTTTCAACCAAAGCAATAGATGTGACAGAACACATGTTAAGGTAAATTTAACCAGAAACTAAACACGCTAGAAAAATCACCAACAAACAATTTTATGCCAATTATCTATATGACAACAAACTGAAACCAAGGGGTACTTTTAACCAGAAATTAAGCACGCTAGAAAAATCACCAACAAACAATTTTATGCCGATTAACCATATCACAACAAACTGAAACCAGGGGCACTGCATGATGTGCGGCTCCGGCCGGTGGATCGCGTAGTGCACCCACCATGCTCACAGACGCCGATTGACGCTACTGCTCGGGGAAAACACCACCGAAAAACCCCAGTTCCCCATTAGATAACCAAGGCAACCAAGAACGCGATTTTACAGAAATGCAATTGGAAATCTTGATGATCACCTCCGAGAGGAGGCGTTTCTTGGGGAGGAGCTTGGCGACCTCGGTACCGGAGGAGGACGTGCTGCAAGAATCGATGGGGGAAAACGAGAGAGAGGCAAATAAACCAGATCAGTAAATGCATGAAGCTCCAAATCTTAGCAACCGAGCCACGCCGAGGCGGCAGCCTCTTCGTCCAACTTCCGCTTCCGGTGGTGGCACTCCGCCTCTATTAGAGGGGCAGACGGCGAGGGAAGAGCTGCTAGAGGTCCGAGGCGGAGCTCTGCAGGCGGTGAAGAAGGGTAGGCGCGTCCGAAGGGGGGAGATGAGGTGATGCGGGGGAGGACGGCGACGAGGGAGGTGAGGTCGGAAGCGGCGGCGCGGTGCTTCGAGGAGGGAGAGGGCGAAGCGGCGGAGGGATCTAGAAGGCACCCTTTGCTCAGACGCGTGGCACCGAATCGACGGACGATCTTGGACGACAACCGCGGTGAAGGCCGGCGATAAGCGACAAGCAATGGGCGGAGCCGAGGTCGGCGATAGGGCCGGCGAAGGCGGCGGCTAGCGGCGGAAGGCAAGGCAGCGGCTAGACCGCTAAGGGCCTCATGGCCATGGCAAGGTTGAGGAGGGAAGGAGAAGCTTGGGGGAGGTTCTAATCAGCAGGACACGGGGAGAGGCGGCGGCGGATAGGAGAGAGCGAGGGGAGAAAGAGGAAAGAAGGCAGCGCTGGAGGCAATCGGACGGTGGGAGCGAGGCGCGCGCGGAATCCGACGGCCCACAAAAAACTGTCGACGTGGATACTCTGGTTGAGCTCAGAGTTGGCAAGGATTTATATAGAAAGATTTCGTCCGGATCATACTGCTTGCAGGTTGCTGTCGGTTAAAGATGACTAGTAACCCTCGCGTGTTTTGACGCGCGGAATTGAAAACGTGAGGCTATAATTAGAACTAAAGAATCGCGGATGATAGAAGACACAAAGATGCAGGTGATAGCTGTAATTATAAAAGCAATACTGTCAGGGTGTTACTTGCACGTATTAGAGCATTGATGTACGTAATTTGTTATGAGTATTTTTTGTTTTCGTAAGCTCATTGAAGTCTTTATAGATAAGGCAGTATGACAACACAAAATCCGTTTGGGCAGAACGTGGGACCGATACAATGATATGTTAAAAAGTGCAGGAAGTGGCAAATTGTACAACAACAATAGACCGGGTACAATATAACAGGAACCGCAATAGGTGAAGGAAGAACATATAAAAGGCAATAGAGCGGATGATCTATATTTAGCTGTGCGTAGTTAATTCTTGTTTGACGGAGGTCTCAAAGGGCAAGATGTTTATGTCGTTTTAGAGTGCATAGGTAGGACAAGAAATATACATATTAAGATGACATAGCACTGATGAAAGCGGACTATATGCCTTTGTGATCACAGTATAATTTTTTTTCCTCTAGCAACACCAAAATTACACAAGCTGCACAAAAAAAAGGGCAAGCACTTTACAGACCTGCAAATTTGTCAGCGGAGATCGAGTTGAGCTTAGTAATAGGCCTTGTGGTTCCATCCAAACAGAAAGAACATCCTCATCACTCACTATGGTCAGAGTTTCAACATCCTGATTACTTCCTCCCTGCCCAAAAAAAATGATAATTTTAAAAATATATATAAAAAGAGGTTGCAGGAACTAATTATCCACGCGAAAGGAAGAGGTAGACAAACATTTAATTGAGTGAATTCTATCATAACTTTCTAGGAATAACCTGTGGTGCCAAAACAAGGTAAGATCCTCAACTCTTCGTTTTAATAGGCATTGTTCTGTCCAAAGTGCTTTGAATGATGCAAATGCTATATATGTTATATATCCAAGGTCCTAAACTCTTAATTTTAATAGGTCATTAATATGTTAATGTTAATGATGTATATACCTGAATTATTCCCATGCACACTACCACTTTAGAGTTCCTAGAATGAAAGGTGATGTTTCAAATCTCAATTAGCATGTTAATGTTATCGTTTGCATGTTCTTATCAACATGTCTAGTTAGATTAACAGCAATGGCAAATCTGGCATCTTCCTCTGAAGTGCAATAGTAGATAACTGTCAATGCACACACAGTAAAGTAGATGCTAATAAAAGTCTAAAAATATACTAACTTCAACATTGCACATATAACATTTCTCATTTTGGGTTCTTTGACCTTTATTCCACCGGTTCTTGAAAAGAACAACAAATTGTAAGGCGAGAGTTAATATCAATCCCTTGGGTAAAAGTTAACAATGAGAGCTACGAAATAACAAGCATCATAAAAGAGATATGCAAGACAAGAAAAAAGCGGATGGAAGACCACTATAGCAACACCATCATTGTGGTCAAACAATGGGCAATTGGTAACCTCAGAGGCTCAAAGACTGTAAGACAGGAAAGGGGCAATGCAATAACAATATAGAGCAAAATAGAAAACCACCATGACCCAAGTTTTTTATCTTAAAGTATGGAAATTACTTTGTGCGATTGCTGTGATAGCATCTAATTGCAAAAAAAAAAAATGGGTGCAGGATGCGTGAAAGGAACTTTTAGCAACATTTTTTTGGTGAATGTTTTCAATAACCTAATCTGATGCTTAGTTGGCCAAGGATAGGATGTTGTGAATGAACATGCTGGTTTACTGATCATATCATCTGTAGGTTCTCACAACAATATTAATTTTGAGAAAATGTAATACTAAAGCCATGATAAAAACATAGAGGTGCTCACCTGATATGGCAGGAGTGAGAATTCCATCTCCAACAGCCATGCAAGTACCAAAAAGTACAAGAACAAGAATGACATTTTTTGTGAAGCGGTGCCCCTCTAACTATATTTTGATCTTTGCAGCAAGAGACCTTTCATCGTATGTGGATATATGTTGTTAGCTCTTCATCGGTTCTATGTTGATTGGTAATAATATTTATCTTTGTGTGCTGGCAAAGCAGAGAATAAAGAGCAAATGTTCCACCTTAAATTACAAATAGACCTCTAGCATGTTCATATTCATAGTTGGAAAGATACACAGAGAAATAGAAGGCGGGCTAGGAATAGCAATAACTCATAAGCATCATCATTTTGAGCAACATTGTGTATGCAACACACTGGTGTGTCATATGCTGACTTATTCTCAAGTATTGAATATGGTATCATACTGAGGCTCAAAAAAAATGTCTATATATGAGGCAACTGCACAGAAAAAAATGTTGCAACTTAGCAGAAGGGCGTGAACTCATCTTATATCTCTCTACTAAAATGAGGGCTCTCTCGCCAAACATTACATCTGAAAGAATTACTTAAATACAAATGCAACTAATTTATTTCAGTGGTTCTAAAATTATGTTGATATTGGAAAGTTTGGAAAGGAAATGATAATATCTTTGAAGAAGTATCGTTCACTAAGAGCCAAACTAATGGAAGGCCTAAATAACTGTCTTGTTGAGTGGAATGCATGGAAACAAATTGCGAAGAGCGATGAATGAGCGTTACGAGCAAGAAGCACACAGAGAGCAATCAAAAAACAAGGAATATTCTTATGCGCCAGTCTTGATAGCTTGACAAGAATTTTTGAAGCGATGAATCGAGCAACTTTCGTGTCTCAAATTGATACCTAGTGTCTTGTGATGCGATAAGAATTTTTGAATTAGTAACTGGAGTAAGTTTCAGGTCTCAAATTTATACCTAGCAAATTAAGTAGATCTTTTCTTCTACTTTCAGAACGAAACTGACTAGAATTTTCTTTGTATGATCAGGGCAGCCGCGAGTCCACGTCGTGTGTCATCTTGTTGCTCGGCATCCTCGTCAGCGGTCTGGACGGCATCGTCGGGAACGGCGCCACCAGGGCCGCAGAGAACTCCGACGACGATGGCATGGACGCGGCCGACTCGAGGTGGGTGGACGCGATGTTTGTAACGTCCCGTTTGTCCTAGGGTTTCTGCCAGTTTTCAAAACCCAAAAGGAACCAATCGGCTTTATTGATTCGCTCAAGCTTAACCTGGAATTTTGGAAATTTGGAGATTTAACTTGAATTAATCCAACTGCAATTAACCTCATTTGGTTTATCTTGAGTGTTGGTGTTCACTGGCTTTTCCTTCTTAGACCTCCCTTGTGCTTGGTCTATCCTTTAACCCGGACCTCCCCTGTAGAACTAGACCTCTCTTGGCTTCTCCTTGGACCTCCCCTTGTGCCTTCTGTTTGGACTTCTTCCAAGGGTTCAGACCTCCCTTCGTGGTTTGGACCTCCCTCCCAGTTTAAACCATCCCTTTGGTTTGGTTTTCTCTTGGGTCACGACCACCCCCGAGGCGTTCTAGCTCGGGTATGTGTTTCAAATATCCTTGAATTTTGAAGTTCAAATTCGGGATGGATTTCTCCCTACCGGATTTCTCTTTCTATCAATTGACCGTCTTTCCTTCTCTGTTCATTTGGACCTCCCTTGCGTTCATATAGACCTCTCTTGTGTTCATTTGGACTTCCTTGTGTTCATTTGGACCTTCCCTTGTCAGATCTTGATCGTTAGGATCTCCCCTTGGCTGATCTTGACCGTCAGGACCTCCCTTTGATTGATCTTGGCCGTCCAGAACTCCCCTCGTTTGGACCTCCTCGCTCTTTTGTTCTTTTTGCAGAAAAACCGCCCCCTTGGGCTGCGACCTCCCTCTAAGGCCGCGACTTCTTCCTTTGTTGTTTTACCGCAACCTCCTCCCTGTGGTCTTTTCCCAAAGACCACCTTGGCGGTTGAGACCACCCTTGTTGGTCCCGATATTCCCTTTGGTCGTGACTATCCCTTTGACTGTTCTTTTACCTGAGTTTGACTGGCCCCACTTGTCGGTCTTACTCACTTTCTCAATTCCTCTGCCACAAAAATCTGGGCGCATTAAATGCGGTTACTTACGTGGTCACTTGCGTGGCACCTTAATCTCCCTCCTTGTTCCCTTCTTTTCCAGCACATCCTGTTTTGGTTGTCCTTCACCAGTTCGGTCGTGACACCTGCCCTAACTCCTACCTACCTTTGACCCGTATGTCTCTAAGCCTCTCTGCGGCTCTCTTTTTCATTCTCTTCCATCTCCGGCTATAAAAATAGCCTAAGTAAGCCTCCTTTCATTATTCTTAGCCTCCTTGCCTAGTTTTCTCTGTGCCTGAAGCTTCACCAAGGAGCCCTTTGAAGCGACGACGTCGCCTCCTCTTCGTCAAGGGGGTCCCTCGGAGCCTCTGCGACGACCTCCCTGCCACCACCAGCTGGTTGCCGTCCAGCCACTGGACCAGCTCTTTCATCTTGTCCTGACCTTGAGCTAGTTCTCGGCCTTGGTGAGTTTCTTGGTGCCTATCTTTTCTTATTCATGCGACCTCATCGTGTGATCATATCCTTTTTATGACTACGTTACATGGTCGTGTCTCCTTCGCAACCACGTGGAGTAGTTGTGTCTTCCTCAGGACCTCCTCCCCTGGATCTCCTCAGGACCCCTTTTTGCAACGACCACCTTTGGGTCTTTGCTGGTCTTCTTGAGAAAACCACCCTTGTGATCTTTTTGCAAAGACCACCCTCTCGGCCATAATCTCCTCCCAGTCATGACCACCTCTAAGTCTTTGTAGCCTTTTTGCAAAGACCACCTCTTGGTCTTTTTGCAAAGACCACCCTCTCTGGTTTGGATCTCTTTTCCGTCGGGACTTCCTGTTTTATGGTTTTTGGATGAGTTCGTTTAAGTTCCTTTAAAGTCTTTTTAAGTTCTTTTCCGAGAGTTGTTTTGCTTATTTGATTCTTTGCGAACTTGTAGATCCCGATTTCGTGGAGGAGTACTCAGAACCAGTAGTCACTGTCGAAGCCTTGCCACCCTTCATCGAAGGCAAGTCGCAGACCTTTGATCATGTTGAACCCAGCGTTTCAAAAATATGTTGTTTTACATTATCATGCATGGCTACTTTTATAAGAAACGTTTTGGGCAGTAGCTATATCCCACTTGATATTATGCCTCCTTGGATAATTGTACTCAACATGTTGACGTGATTCCCTTGGACACCTTAGAATGGGTAATTTTAGTTGGTATTGTTTGATAACACCAACATGGGACTGTATGTTTATGCTTAGCCATACTTTAGAACCGTGGGTCTTGAGAATCATGCTTCATCATTAATAATCTTGATTAATTGAACTATGGAATTGTGGTTGGTGCCACTATTGAGCAGCTGAGGTGCTGATGTCGCAGCTGTATTGATTGTGGTGCGATGCCACTCTTGCTAAAATTTGTTACGCCAAGACCAGGGTGGTCTTTGGCCAAGTTGAACCTAAAATATTTTCACACTCAGGCAAGTGATCGAGCAGTAAAGGGGGTGCCATGCGCACACTGGGATGAGGTTGTCTTGCCTGAGTGGATTAAGGACTTAATTTTGTGATCCATTGAACTAGGTATTCCCGTGCAACCACAAGACCATTTTATGGAGATAGTCTGGGCCAAATAATTAGCAATGGGATGGCTTGGTTCTGTTGTGGTGGAGCGTACTGATTCACTGGCGTAAGAGGGGGCACCCAATAACCCAGCAGGGGGGATTTGCGAAACCTTAACGGGCAGCTCCGAACCAGTTCAAAGCTTTGTAAAGTCCTTGTCACGCTCTCTAGACTGCTCACCTTCGGAAGTGAGCAAAGGGTTTTCCCGGGAACCTGTCCCGCTAGAGAGATCGTGAATTGTGGGTAAAGTTGTACACCTCTGCAGAGTGAAAAATCTATTCAAATAGCCAATTCCTTAATCATGGACATTGCCTGGTGAAATTGCGCAAGGGTAGACTTTTATAAAAAAAATTGTGGTCCACGGTTGGCCGTGGGTATCTGCGAGTGTTCTGGGTGGCTCCGAATGCTCGTGATGTCCATGGTTGGTCGTGGTGGTCTTTTGAACCCTAGGGTGGCCCAAGATACTCCTGAGTGGGTGCTCAGAGGAGGTCTTGGTGCCCTAGGGAGATCTTTGGGAGCTCTGGTGTTGGTGCCCAGAGTGGTCGTGGGAGAGGTCTTGGATGTGGGTGCGGCCAGACCTCCCACGAGTGGTCTTGGGAGTGTGTTGGTGCTCACCTCCCTCCTTTTCAAACAAATATATTTATGTATTATTGTTTTAACTTGAGCCTTGCAATCTATTTATGTTTATTTCCTGTTAAATCTTACTTTCTAAAAACTAACCTTACAGCTCTCCTTGGCCAAGCCATTGCATGAATATTATGTGCATTATTGTTCCCTGCGATTTGCTAAGTACATTCAAACGTGTTCATGGCTTTAAGCCCTCTGTTTGAGCAGTGGCAGAAGAAGATCTAGGGTATTCAGACCTCTTCGAGGAGGAGTTCTTTGATGATCCAGCCGTCTAGGGACGTCCTCCACTCGACAACCTGTGGGCTTGCCGGATGGCCTCGCACGTTTTGGTGGTTCCGCTATAAAGTTTTGTTGTCAGTTTTTGTAAGCCTTGGTGGCGACCTCTGTAAGCAATCTTGACCATAAGGTTCTTGTTTAATATAAGTTAATTTGTCTGATTCGTCTTATTTCTTGTTGTGTGGTTGTGATTACACTTGCGTTGATCTGTGCGAGCTAGCTAGTGATCCTAGGATTAGCTTAGAGCACAGAGGCTAGGACCTCCGGGAGGTCTTTGAGATCTCCTAGGTGGTTCTGGAGGACCTCCTCTCAGGGTATTCTTGGAGGACCTCCCAGACCTTTGGGTGGTCCGGTTGGACCTCCTAGAAGGTCCTGGGAGATCTCTCCGGGGGCATTCCGAGAGAGTCCTGACAGTGTTGCCCAGCAGTTGCATGCCCGAATCGAACCAAATCGAAATCGCTACGAGCCTGGCGAACTGGGCGACGAAATTTGTGGGTTTGGAAATCTGCGGGTGGAAGCTTCCTCGCCTTGGCCGATTTCGATGCGTGAATTCGTGGAGAAGAAGTAGGAGGTGGGGCCGCGGGGAAGAAGGGGTGGTGAGGTCACCGCTGGCCGGTGGTAGTGGAAGCGGGGGCAGGGGAAAGGGAGGGGGCGCTCGTGGGGAAGAAGAACGAGGTGGGGGTCGGCGTGAAGAAGGAGGAGGGGAAGCGGCGAGGCGACCACAGTGGGGTTGGAGCGGCGCGGTGGTGCGGCAAGGCCACTACCAGCCGCTGGTGGTGGAAGCAAGGGCGGGGGAGGGGGACGTGGCGTGCGAAGCTTGTGGAGGAAGGAAGGAGGGGGCGCTCGTGGGGAAGAAGAAGGATATGGGGGCGGTGGTGGAGAAAGAGGAGGTTGGCGATGGGAAGAGGGGGTTGTGTAGCAACGCGGCAAGTCCACCGCCGCCCTTTGGTGGAGGAAGTTGGGGACAGTGAGGGAAGGGGCGTGCGAAGCACCTGGAGGAAGGAAGAAGGAGGAGGCACTCATAGGGAAGAAGGCGGAGATGGGGGCAGTGGAGAAGAAGGAGGAGAGCCGGGCGCTGGGGGAGGATGAAGCGGCGGCAACGAAGAAGAAGAAGGGGGCGATGGGGAAAAGAGCAGACAATACGTGCGAGAAAAGCGTTGAGGGCAAGGCATGCGAGCAGAGCGCTGGCTCGCTGCGAACAAGGAAGCACGCACACGCGGCGAGACGGGGCGCGCACCGATGAAACCGATCGGACGGCGGGAGCGAGGCGCGTGTGGAATCCTGGAATCCGATGGCCCACAAATTCCTGTCGATGTGGCCCGGGTGGCCTTCGCCCCTTTCAGCCTCCATTTATATATAGAGATTGTACGATTTTTTTTTAAATAATCTATTTTTTATTCGAAAATACAGAAATAATACCGCTTAATTTTTATTTACAGAAATAATCTCGTGTCGCCGTACGGTTGGGCGAGTCCGGAAAGTCGCCCAACCGCAGTGCGACACATATTTAAGTCGCCCAATGGAACGGCTATTTAAACGTTTGAGGCATAGTCGCTTCATGGTATGGCGACTTGGATAAAGTCGCCATACGGACGAGCGAATTCCTAGCGCTCAATCAAAGTCGTCCAACCGTATGGTGACTTAGACACGTGTCAGTAAACCCTTGGTCCAGCACTTCCTGCCAAGTCGTCCTACGGTTGAGCGACTACAGGATCATATAGAAAGCAACCCAGATCCCGTCATGGTTTCTTTCACCATTTGTCTCAGCAGAGGAGAAAAAGGGAGAAGGTAGGGAGAGGGAGAAGCAGAGGAGCTCGAGAGAGGGAGACAACAGGAGGAGAGGAGCTTGGGAGAGGTACACAGGGACGAGCAAAGCTCGGGAGAGGGCGGTTCGGGAGGAGAGGAGCTTGGGAGAGAGGTACAGGAGGAGGAGCAGAGCTCAGAGAGGGCGGTTCGGGAGGAGAGGAGTCAGAGCGTGAAAGAGAAAGACGAACGAAGGTAATACTCTTGTTTATTCTTGTTCTCGGCCGAATATAGGCGACGTGTAGCTACTTGTTTGTTTACGACGTATATGGGGAATGAATGTCGAGAAATCACTAGTTGCAACGTTTGTAATATTTGCAGTCATGCGGAGCTCACAAGATTGAAAGTGCATTACGGTGTTGGTACGATTCGTGAAGGTCCGCAAGGTGTTGACCTAAGTGATTTCCAGCAAGTCGATTTGGTACACCCGAACCTGGAGAATGCCCGAATTGGAGATGTTCTACACTGGCTCACCAGAAGCTTCTCCTTGGACCCCGATGTGTGGAGTGTCGTCATACAAGGGGTTTGGAGTAGGTCTTCCACACACATTCGGTGGGAGTTGAGCAGAGTGATGCGCACGGTTGCATGGAAGGGATATCTGGAAGGCTGTAGGCGTCGTGGCTACGAGTGTGTGCTACTCGTGTAGCCATGTTTGAAGGTACTCCTTGCAGGCCCTTCCGACGCCTCTCGTCGGGTTGGTGGGAGCAGCTCGGTTGTGGTTCATGAAGAAGACGCGGTGGCCGATGTTGTGGACGCACAAGAGGATGAGGTGGCCGACGTTCGAAAAGCGAAGAGAGGACGAGGTGGCCAATGCTACGAGGCGTAAGAGGAGGCCGAGGCGAAGAGGAGGCCGAGGTATATCGTGCACCGCGACGCCAAAGCGCCCCAGCGGATGTAGGGGAGCATGTCCACAAATAGTCGCCGATGGAGATTGATGACTTCCACGCTCGGCGGAAGAAGCTTTACAAGAGGATCGGTGATAACTCTTCCGAGGAGGATTTAAGGTCCCATCCCGAGGATGGAATAGGGTGAACGTTGAGGGTCTTCTTGTGCACGACGAGCACGAATCACCATGGGAGTACAATGGGACGGAGGTTCGGCTTCGTGCAATGTTTGCTGACAAGAGATCACTGCAGGATGTCATTAAGCTGTGGGCCTTATCCATGCAACGTCCGTTTCGTGTACTCAAATCCAGCCAGGAGCAGTACACCGTGGTATGCGGCGGTTGGTGTCCTGGCGTGTGCGCAAGGAGACCCAAGTCTGAGACTCATTTGGATTGTCTCGAAGGTGGAACCGCACTCGCTTGCTTTCGATGAGTGTTTTGCCGAGGCATCGCAACTGGCGTCCACCTTCATAGCCAATGTCATGTATGGAGAGATAGTGAAGAAGACGGACCTGGAGGCCAAACACATCATAGTGGCTATCGAGCAGAAATTCAAGTACAAGATTAGCTACGCGAAGGCATGGCGTGCTAAGCAGAAGGCTTTGGAAATGAGGTTCGGTTCTTTCGAGGCGTCTTACGACGACATTCCTTGTATGCTCAGTCTTTGCGGGGCGGAACACAGGCACATACATTCTTTGTGAAGGAACAACCACCCAAAAGACCGCCACTAGGTTTTATGGTATTACAGAGAGACCTTCTTAGCATTCGGTCCTGCATCAATGCATTCGGACACATGTTGCCCGTGATATCGATGGGCGGGACATTTCTAAGCGGGAAATACAAGGGCATGATCCTCGACAATTGGCGTTGATGGCAACAATCGATTCGCGCCTTAGCCATTGCTTTTCGTGGAAAGTGAGAATTACGATAGCTGGTTGAGGTTCCTTCAACATCTGAAGGTGGGAGTAGTTGGGGCGCGTCCTGATGTCTGCATAATCCATTATCACCACTCCGGGATGATGAAGGCCATCCGAAAACTTCAGCAAGACCCCGATGAGCTGTTCCTGCCGGACTCGAGGAATGATGGTGCATTCGCCATCTAGGGGCCAACTTCTTCAAGCGATTCAGCAAAGAACTGCTTGATGACGCTTATTCAAGAGGCTTGCTATGCGTAACCAACAACAGAAATTTGATGCGTTGTGGGAGAGGTTGGACGAGCACACCAGAAGCATGTCGTCGAGAGGAACAAGAGTCCCTCATTCTGAGGCGGCGGCCGGCGCCTCACACATCATGCGAGAGCTCGACCCTCCCCATTTGACGCGGAGGACCTCGAGGGACATCGGTGTTTCTCTCATTGGATTGAGGCGAGCCATTGGAGAAGTGGTCCTTACTGCATGACATGGATGGTGCAAGGTATGGCATAATGACCACTAACCTTGCAGAGGTGTACAAGCTGGGTTATTAGGGGCCTCCGTTCTCGGCCTCTTGTTGCCATCGTCGGGCAGGCTTACAGATAGTACAATCGGATATTTCAGGGAAAGACATGCAAATGCGGCACTTCATGCGGCCAACCTCTGAGACACCCTCTTGCGTCGAAGATTATAGCATACATGCGAGCCAAGACCGAGAAGACTTCGATCGCTACGGTCTTCGTAATGGGCAATACGGAGCATCGATTCGACGTGATCCTCCGAGACAAAGCCGGATTCGGGACGGCTCGGTCTCTTGTTACCCATGAGGTATGCCTTGGAGACCATGTGAATGAACCTAGCTGCACATGCAATAAGCTAAAGCTCCTTCACATGCCATGCTCTCATGTCCTCGCCGCGTGTGGGACCATCCGCATGGACCCATCGAACTTTGTATCGGAGTACTTCATGAAGGAAAGGGTGCAGTAGGTGTGGTGCGGCGAGCTAAGAGGCTTCAGGGTTGTGGGTAACTTCGCCACGTTGGATACTGCAAATAGGACTTGGATTCCGGATCTAGACCTGTTGAAAGAGGGGAAGGGCCGTCGCTAGAGTCGTCGCATTCGTAACGATATGGACGAAGGGGAAGCTACATCGGCGGATAGACGTTGCAGCCGCTGCCGCCAGGAAGGGCACACTGTCAGAACTTGCAAGGCGCATGTCGACACGTAGGAACTTGTATTACAACTGCTAGTATGTTGTAACATGTACTTGATCGATACTTTGGTTCTTGTAAGCAATTGTGGAACAAGTATGTTGTGGAACTAATTGTAGCGATGTAATGTGATTACGTCGCGGACTTTAATGTACTTCTCGTTCGTGTCTCTCGCTAAGCCATCAAAGCAAGCCTATATTGCAAGTATGCCTCTTCTAGTGGAATCCCGAGAAAGAACGGCGTTCTCGGCTGACTTCATAACTTCATCGAGGAGAGACTCCTCACGTATCGTAATATTACTTACCTTTGTACTTACCACTCATTACTATCTCAATCGTCCTCACAAAATTCTACAGAAATTTAGCACACTACAACAATATACGACGATAAAAAAATGTTATTGCGAGTCTGGCAAATTTCGTACCCTTCATATTCTACGAAAATAACAAATAGACCAACTAACGCTGTCACCACACTGTTATCTTTTTTAAAAATAACATCATATAATACGATTTGCTAAATACAATACCTAAAAATTGTAATATATATTTTAACACAATTGTTCCAATTCGATTGGCAAAATTCCAGGTGTGGGAGCTAAAATCGCCCACTGGTTGGGCGACTTGAACTAAGTCACCCAACCAACGCACGACGTCCAAAACTCGCACATCCGTTTGGCGACTTACCTGTAGTCGCCGTTCCATTGGGCGACTTCAATATGTATCGCACTGCGGTTGGGCGACTTTCCGGACTGATTATTTAAAAAAAATTCGAGATTGTACAGCACAAAAAAATGATTCACCAGCGATGTCATTTCAGATCGACTACTGTAAAGCTTTAACGAAATGGTGTTGTTAATGATCGATGATGCAAATGACAAGATATTTTTGTGCCTGAATAGTTGCAAGTGGACGAGTGGGGAACTGGGGATATGACAAATTCGCTTTCTTTTTATCAAATCTGCATGTCACTTGTCCATTGCCCATTGGAACGTCGAAAGGGCAGCTAGTTGCCAGGGCCAAATCAGTTCAGTTCGTGTGCACAACCACATTGGGTTTTTTCGAAAGGGGAAATCGAGAGCTTTATTACTTGATTAAAACAAAACAATCGTCCCGGATGGGATAAGTTAGAATGGATGGGATAAGTTAGAAAACCAGGGCACATAAAGCGTCACTCTGAACTTCCTGTACTATTACAAGCAATACTTGCGCAAACATGCGCTGCCTTATTCGTATCCCTCCGTTCGAATTGGAAAACGAATCTAAAAAAGCTCCTCGCCAGCTCTCTAATTTGTTCTAGTATGCAAGCAATCTGACATGTCGCCTAGCCGATTCTAAGCGCCAAGCAGATCTTGGCGGTCAGTCTCCAATACAACTTTGACGAAGCCACACCTTCGCGCTAGTTTTATGCCATCTCGACAGCCAATGCTTCTATTACTTTCGGCTCGGTGATAGCAACATACTTCCTGCAGCAAGCACCAACAAACGCACCTCTGCTGTTTCCGTGCAACCCCACCCGTTCCTGCTATGCCGTCAGTCAAACACAGTGCAACAGATCTAGAACAAAATCGACGGTGTCATCTTATATACCACTACAAATATAGAAAGTGAATAAACATAAACAACGGAGTACATACCTATGCGTATATGGGTTTTAATAAGGTAAAATGATATTGAACCCGGTGTCTTGTGCACCCCGAAGATTCATTTAGATTCGCCCCTAACAGTGCCCCATCAACATTTACTTTAATGTAATTGTGAAGATCATGGATAGATGGTCCTAATCTTAGTATGTTGAATAATTGGCAATAGAGTTGAGACGTTTGGAGAAACCCTCGTTTTGAATTATTTCTCTTTGTTGTCGAAATGAGACGGTCGACCGACCTTTGGTACGGTAGTCAAACCGGGTTTGGGGCATGGCGATCGACCGCCACATCTTGTTGTCAATCCGGCCTAGAATGAAAAGCTAAATTTTTGGTATCGACCAAAAATCACGTATGTAAGGAGGTGAGATGATGCGTTTGCATTTGGTCTCATTGAAAATGGAATTTCAGGGAAAAACTAGATAGAGTCTGAAATCTTAAAGAGAGTGCAAGTCTGATACTTATGACAATTTCCTAAGCCCGAGGCAGTCTGACTAGCCATTGGTTGGCGGTCAAAAGGGTGGGACGCTTTGATTGGCCAGGTGGCGATCAGACCGGCCAGGACGACGGTCTGACCAACAGAAGTAGTTCATGCACCGAAAAGACGGAGAATTTCATGGAACTATCCAAAGTCATGAGATGCAGTGCATAGGTGTTGCGTGATGCATGTTTTGGCTAATATGGGTCAAGTTGCGAAGAACTTGTACCCAGAATCAATTTCATAGTCTATTGTTGTGCATGTGCCTTGGAGTCAACAACGGTCAATGGGAGAGGATGATCGGACTAGGGTAGGAGTGTTGGGGTCTAGAACAATCAAGGATGTCAGGTGAAGTGGTTGAACTCAAGCATAGCGCAAGATGGACAAGAACAACTGAACGGGAGGTTCGGTGCAATGGGTTGCATCAAGTGGATTTGGGGTCGGTACAACTGTTATGGTCATTCCGCTGGGAGCCGGATGAGAAAGACTTGCCGACATGAAGAGAGTCATTGATGGACCTACACGTGGCGAAGCATGGGATAACTTCACGACGATTGACTCAGTCTTTGGAGAAGGATCGAGAAGGGGTATTTTGGTATCTTTCAAAAATACCAGGTGGTGACCTTGGAGAAACCGCGGCACAAGACGGCACAAGGAGAGGCAGTTTAGGTCAAGAGAAAATGAAGATCACGAAGATACGGATTCGGAAGACTCAGTTCGTCATCTGCTTTGAGAAGCATGCATGAGTGTAGACTCATTTGTGTGTGGGCTTAACATGCGTCCGATAAGATTTTTTTTCTCTAGACCTAGCATCCACTATAAAAGGCTAGAGTTCAGGATTTGCACTCAACCCTCTCAAGTAAACAAACCCTAATTTTTTTTATTTGAGGAAAGTGGAGATAGAGGAGACTAGGGATTGAGGGAGATGGATTGATTGAGTGCTCAGGTGTTGAGCTTTTGTCCTCCATGATGGTGTGGCTGTAAACCAATTATCTCTTGAATCAATCCGAGGAAAGTTTGCCCAAATATGTGTTTTTACTTGTTCTTGCTCTCTCTTTATTGCCTTTCGGATTTTCATGTTCCTTTGGTTTTCCTTGCGTCTTTTGCTATGATCTAGCTTGCTAGGGCTTGTGAGAATTGATCTAGGATCATCTTGACTATCTTTCACCCATGAGCAACCTTTTGGATCAAAAATTGAATTTCTTCCGTTTTTGTGCATCCTTGACCTCATCCAAGAAATTC
The DNA here is from genome assembly GCA_036346405.1 of Phyllostachys edulis. Classification (NCBI taxonomy): domain Eukaryota; kingdom Viridiplantae; phylum Streptophyta; class Magnoliopsida; order Poales; family Poaceae; genus Phyllostachys; species Phyllostachys edulis. Next base: position 32,164,433 of record CM070552.1, read on the forward strand.
GTAAAACCTTGACTTCAATCGTCTCGATCATTGATTGAAATAGGTTTCTGACATTCTTGATGAACTATGGTTGAAATCTCGGGGGATTTGGATCTTGAAATCAAAAGTTATGTCAATTTGAGATCATCGCGGGCTACTTGCCCTGTAGCAGGCGGACAGATCGGCCGGGCTACAATCAGACCAACCATAAGGTCTTTGCCTCGAGGTTTTTAGGTTTCAACGCAAGACTTTTGTTGTACTTGTTTCTCTGATCTTCACAGCTTCCATAGCTACTGGAGTGAAGAAGTTTAATACCGTCAGGGTTGAAAAAGAGTAGGTGATCCTATTCACCCCTCTAGTTGCATTGTCGGTCCAACAGTAATTATCTGAGGGAGGTTGCCAACATTCTTCTGCCTTCACCGCCGTCTTTGGAGTCTGCTCTGTAGGAAGCTCAAGATCATTAAGAGAGTCTTGCGCAAACTCCATTGTTTTCTGAGGTATAAAATGTTGGAAATGTGGACAACTTTTTAGATCCAAATTTTGTTATGAGGCAAAGATCACAAATAACTAGTGATGCATAAATCGATACTAACAACAGGCTACTCATTGCACTTCTAAATATACACAATAAAAGATTTACAAGAGAATAGTCTGGTCGTAAGACCAACTTACAGTTGAGCGTGATGAAGAACAGGAAGCAGTGCAGACTCGATGCAGTGTAGATCATAGATATTGTAGTACAGCAAGCGGTCGCGCAGATGCGCTAACCAGAAAGCTTATTGCCGTCCCGTACAGGTGAACTCTATGACAATGGTTCAGAGATACCGCTCACCCTCCTTCCCGGTGCACACCGAGAAGGGACGGCTTCGTTCAAACAGCACAACCCTCCAGCACAAGAGAACAGAGAGGAAGAATTTGGAACAATAGAAGTAAATTGATCAAATATGTTTGGATGTCTCCAGATGTTTTGAAGGGTCGAGTCAATTACTCTCTAGTAACTGCTCAATAAAGCACACATTAAAATAGTGGTAACTGCTAATTCAAAACCAATTAATGGCCATTTAAGCAGTGTTCATTGATTCAGATTACACACTGGTCTATAGATTCAACCACATTATTTGGACCACTGTGTTTTAACCACTTTATTTTGATCATTTTATTTTGACCACAGTGTTCTGACCACACTAGTCTGTGGCTTCGAGATCTTGGAGTGGTCCGAAGAACTCTCCAAGGGAGGTCCAAGAGGATCTCTCAAAGAGGTACAAGGGGACAACAGTGTTCCGACCACACTGGTCTGTGGCTTCGAGATCTTGAAGTGGTCAGAAGAACTCTCCATGGGAGGTCCAAGAGGATCTCCACACCCCCTTGGAGTGATCTGAAGCAATCTCCAAGGGAGGTCCAAGAGGATCTCCCTAAGAAGTCCAAGGGTGGTCTAAGGAATAACTCTCACTGGTCATATGGCATCATACTGGTCTATGCCTTCGACCAGTGAATTACGACCGGAGAAAGAGAGAAATACACAGTCAGCAAAAGAAAGGTGGACTAGGTTCACGACACATTCACGGTCGTGCGTCGCAAGTCACAAGTCACACGATTGCCACGCAAATAAATGCGCGTGCGTGCGTACGTGCGTGTATGTGACTTTAGCTATAGTCCTCCTCATATCACCTCATGACATGTATCATATGTATCAAGGGGTGGCAAGGACTCCACCTTATAAATTATTTTCCCACCACTTGGCTAGATAGTATGAGACTAAACCATGCATGCTTCGGAATTTTAGGAATGAATGGGCCTTTACAAATAAGGGCCCAATTCTAACAGTCCCCCACCAATTCCAAGGCAAGCAGTAAAGAGGAAGATAAAGACTATTGTGCTGAAGAGTTGTCAATATACCAGTATTCAGTGTAAGCCTCATACGGGTTGAACTTGCTCGTAGAATAACAAGATTCATCTTCTCACAACTGATGAATGGACTATGCCTTGAATTCACAGTCTTTCGTGATTAGATTCCACTTGAAATCTCAACTGATACTAGGCTGTCAAAGAACCAAGCCTTACCGGAGCTTTATTTGGTCATGCTCCCTTATCTGCCCATGAGCTTTCTAGAGAATGCCCCTATTCTCATGAACTGCGACCTCAGTTAAGCTCAAGTAGGTGTATTCATTCTAGGTATCTTGTAGGCTAATACATTTTTTCCTCATTGGACACTAGAATACATTAAGGCTTTAAGCCATCCACTTCCATAAAGTTGAGAGTACTTTGTCTATCAGGACACAGGTACATATTTTTATTAAAATGTACTCTCTTGTTCAAACATCAACTTGTTTTTTCCATTGCCTAAGTCACGGGATCTCCGATCAAAAAGGTATGGGTTACTGTTGAGTTGTAACTCCAATGGGCTTTATTCCCATGTCCATAGATGCAATAGAAATAGCCTTCCGTGCTAGCCCCTTTGTGAAAGGGTCTGCTAGATTTTTCTCAGTTCGTATATAATTCACAGCCATCACTCTAGAGTTCCTCAGTTTTCTGACAGATTTTAGCCTACGCTTCACATGTCTAGAGGACTTCATGTTATCCTTAGTACTTGTAACCTTAATCAACACTGTTTGATTATCACAGTACATTAGAATTGCCGGTATTGGTGTAACATCCTGATTTTCTAAAGCTCTTAAAAGTTTTCAAAATAAAAAGAACCATTTGGTTTTGATGAGAGTTCAAAGCTTAACTTGGGATTTTAGAAGAACTTTAAGTGACTAAACCAAACTTCAACTAAAATGGTTCGGTTCTTCTTTGGAGTTGCTTGTGCTCTGCTGTGTCTTCCTCTCTGTCTGCTTGTTAGGACCTCCCCTCATTCGTTTGGACCTCTTTGTGCCCTACAGGATCTCCCTTGTGTCCTCCAGGACCTCCCCTCGTTCGTTTGGACCTCCCAGTGCCCTACAGGACCTCCCTTGTGTCCTCCAGGACCTCCCCTCGTTCGTTTGGACCTCCCTGTGTCCTACAGGACCTCCCTTGTGTCCTACAGGACCTCCTCTCGTTCGTTTGGACCTCCATGTGTCCTACAGGACCTCCCTTGTGACCGTCAGGACCTCCCCTTGAGAGATCCGATCGTCAGGACCTCCCCCTTGATCTGATCCGACCGTCAGGACCTCTCCTTGAGAGATCCGACCGTCAGGACCTCCCCTTGGGAGATCTGACCGTCAGGACCTCCCCCTTGATTTGATCCGACCGTTAGGACCTCTGTAGGATCAAGGATAACCGACTAGAGGAGGGTGAATAGGCGGTTTTAAAAACTTCTTTGGCTAAAACATTTTCTAATGCAGAAGCTAATATCAAATCGGTTTTAATACAATTAAAACCTAAATCAACTAGGTTCACTAAGTGCACCAACAATACAAGTCTATTGAAGAATAAAGCAATCAAGCAAGACTTGTACGCAATTCAATTCAAGCAAAGTAAATAGCACAAAGCATGGCAAGCATTCATACACAATGAATGAGCAATTTAATACAAGGAATATAAATTGCACAATGTAAAGCAATAAAATGCAAACCACAATTGACACGGTGATGTTTTACCGTAGTGTTCAGAGACTTGCTGGTCTCCCCTAATCCACGTTGAGGCAAGCCCAAACCAATTGGACCGGCTCCACGAATTGAGCTCCCGCCTCTGAGGCAAGTCCAACCACTTGGACTGGTTCCAAACCGAACCAACAACTCGCTCCACTAAGGTTGCTCTTTCCTCCACTCCAGAGATGGCGAGCACCACACCACTCACAAACCACCCGGGTCTTCTCACAACCTTCTTTGAGAAGCTCACTGGCGCAACGACGCCACCACACCGTCTAGGTGTCGGCAAACACCAAGAGTAACAAATCTCGAACGCTCACTTGAACCAATCAAGTGTCTAAGCTCAATGGATACTAAATACACCACCTAATGCAACACATGCAATAGGATTTGCCTCTCAAGCTCACTAAGTGCAACACATGCACAAATGAGAGTAGAGGGATTGCTCTTAGCTCAATGGAATAGGCAATAGCACCAACAACACCAGCATCCTCCCACACACGGCCAAGGTGGGTATTTATAGCCCACACACAAGAACTAGCCGTTGGGGAGAAGAACTAGCCGTTGGAAGCGAAGTCTGTGTCAGGGAAATCGGAACTACCGCCATTATATGGCCGGTACTACCGCCCTCAGTCCAACGGTCGGATTCAGTCGCAACACATGCACTGAACTAGCCGTTACAATCGAGGCGCGGTACTACCGCCACGTAACACGCGGTCGTTCCGCAAAACTGGTAGTACCGCCCAAGGCACTACGGTACTACCGCACTTCAAAGAGAGCAACACATGCTCAAAATCGCGGCTAAGGACCAAAACGCGTCCCTTCTGGAAATTACGTACCGCCAACATATGACCGGTACTTCCGAGCTGCGGTCATACTGCTCACACAGAGCCGGCACTACCGCACCATCAAGGAGCAAGCAATGGTCCGAAAATACACATACTGGAAAAAGCATACCGCTCCACAAACGGTCTTACCGAAGTGCGGTAGTACCACGCACACAGCGCCGGTACTACCGTTCCATACGTGACCAGTCCAGTTTAGCACAAACGAAAGCATTGGCACGTGGACGGCTGAGATTCAAATGGCCGTTCGGACCGCGTGTCTAAGCCATTAGATCCGAGCGCTGTTCAGAGGTCCAAACGTTCACGCTACTCTGGGCCGTCCGATTTCAATCGGACGTCACACGCTTGGTGGTCCGAAAGTGAACTGGCACTACCGCCATACAAGGCCCGGTACTACTGCACTAGCTCACACAGAGCAGCACGTTTGGACCGTCCAATTCAAATCGGATGACTCACATTCGGAGGTCCGAACGTCACCCGGTAGTTCCGCTATACAAGGCTGGTACTGCCTCTCCACGGAAGTTCCGCTCAGCACTTGTCGGTACTACCATTTCTCAATAGAAAGCACTGTTTGCATTCGCTTTAACTCAATTTGGAAAACACATTTGCCAAATTAATGCGTGATGCAAACACAAATCAAATGCAAGATTCTCAACAAGTTGCAAAACACATTTGCCAACTTTTAGAATCAATGCCACAAGGAATATGGTACATGGACTTACACCATTTGCAAAACACATTTGCAAACTTAAGTCACATGCTACAAGGGTTATCCATGAGCCACAACTATTTGCAAAACGCATTCGCAAATATTGGCAACATGTTAAGGTGAGCTAGAGCAAACACAATGAGCTATCAACACATGACTAACTCAAGCTACTAGTTAAGACCCCTCTTAATAGTACAACGACCTATACTAGCAATCCGGTCTCCCAACCAAACACCGAGACCGGTAAAAGACTAGGAACACATCTTTAGCCCTAGCTAGCCATACCTTTGCCTTGAGCAACCACTTGAAGCTTGATGACACATGTCGACGATCGAATCGCTGATCTTATGAAAATGAAAGAGGAAATTGACGTGAAATATCCTGGGATGGAATGGGGGCCGCTCTTTATTGATATGAACTGGATTTACAAGACCTGACTAGGCACTACCCTAAATACACTGAATGTGAGGAATGTTTAACTAAGTAATCAGGCTTAGACTCTAAGTCTAAGACTGACTATCTTGCTTCTAATTCCACCGCTTAGGCTTCTGTGTTTGTCATCTCCTGTTTTGTTGTTTTTCGTCTCTTGTTCCATCGTCTTCTGCGCTCCACCCTTAAATAACTCCTGAAGAGGTGGCCGTTACTTCTGGAGAAGGCGTCCCTAGTGAAACATTACGACTGGTCGGAACGGTAAGGCAGTTAACAGTGTGCCAACTTCCTTGCGGTTGTCTGTGAGATGCTTAACCGTACGGTAGTTAATTGTCAGTGTCTCAGGATTATATCATCGCACGGTTTGGAACATATAACACGTATTCCATTCATCACACGGTGAGAAATGCCGCCATAGCTTTTTCGAAAGCAACTACCGGTCGGGCTTCAGGCACAAAGCCTTGTCCAACCAAGGTACCCATCGTAACCTCTCGAATCCTCACGCGACCGGTGAGGTCGTTAGCCTTAGGGTTACGACCATGAAGACGTATGGTCTTTTATGTATTAAATTAATACATAGAGGTTTTAATCCTCATCAACTAGCCCCCGAACTTTAAATGAACAGGTCGTATGTATACCTTTTTCCGATGAAGTCGTATCGGGCAAACCCTCGTTTAATGTCGTGATATACGAGGTGATCTGTGTTCACTTTAAAGTTGAGAACTTGCCTTGTGAACCGAAGAGTTTTTCTGTCTGTTTGAACAAAAAAGAAGCTTTTGCCCGTTGGACTTTTGTGGGAAACTTCCGATCGTAATTAAAAGATTAGAAGCTATAAAATCCCCATCGCTAGGCTTTTAGAATTTTTACGCTTCTAGATCCCCTTTTGATCCCCTTCAGCTTCTTGCCAAGAGAAATCCTTTAGACCTCTTTCTTGTTCTTCCGACCACAAAGCCTCCTACGACCATACTCATCCTTAAAGATTTTCATCATGTCGGAGCAAATCACGAAGTGGTTGCCTTCGGAATTAAGCAAGAAAAAACTTGAGGCGTTAGAGAGGATTGGGATGCTTCCAAACAAGAATCTGATCAAATGGAGATCAGCAATCGGAGAGCACTTTCCGAGCCGCGAAGATGGGGAAATCCCCGTTTTCCTCGCCTACATCGAATGTGGGCTGAGGTTGCCGGTACACAAATTCCTCCTCCGCGTTCTTGAGTATTACGGGTGGAATCGTAAATTGGCTTCAATTCCATCGCCAATATCGAGATTTTCACCGATTTGTGTGAGGCATACCGGGAGTGCCACCGAATTTGAGGCTCTTCGTATTTCTACCGAATGGTGATGGGGAGATCCACGCGACTCTTGAGAATGTACATTGCGCCTTCACGACGGAAGGCCGATGAGTACATCCATATGTACTTGAAATCCTCGTGGTCGCATGGAAGAAGAACTGGTTCTACATGACTACATTCTGAGACGATGGCCTCTACTACCGAATTAGAGCAAATGAAAACCCCAAGTGGAGGAAGACCGTGGAGAAGGCAGGGGTGGTCGGAAGATGGATGGATGCCATCCACGACCTGCGAGTCAAGGGCTTGACCTCCTGGTATGTGGTGAGGGATTTCACCAAGCGTCAGATTAGCCCTCTAAAGCTTTGGACTCATTCCCTGCTTTGGTCCATTGGTCGTGATGAAGCTATCTCAGGAGGTGGTAAGTCTTTGAGATAAACTCCGACCAGTATTTTTTATTTGATTAATGTACTACCTTAAAACATGTCCATGTTTTGTTTTCTCTCCTTTTCTTTTCAAGGTCTTTCCCCTGAGGATATTAGAGAGCGGATCAGATTGATCTGTGCAGGGGAGCCTGGAGAGAAAGCTGGATTCCCTGAGATCTTGGCCATAGCTCCTACTGAAGAGAAACTAGCAAGGCTTAAGGTAGATAATCAAAAATTTCTTTTATCATGTATATATATTCTCCGATCAAATTTTTTATCATGCTCTATTTTTGTAGTCGGTCGGATTGCAAATCACACAAACTGGTGAGGATCAACATCCCACCGTGGTTTCGACTGATTCATGTCCGGATGCACTGGAAGAAGATGAATCTCCCAAGGTAATAGAGCGTTTCAAAAGTGTTATATATATATATATATATATATATATATATATATATATATATATGCACTTTAGATAAAAGATTTCATCACCCAATCAAATTCGGTTTTTTTATTTAGGTGGAGAAGACTGAAGGCCTGCAGAACGTAACTGCGGAGGCCGTAGACTCCAAGCTGGTCGTTCATGACCTTACAGTTGTTACTAAAACAACTGATCTGGAGATTGATGAAACTACTCCCTCCGACCCGATGGTCAAGAATGCAATCCTTGATGAATTGATCAAGGACTTTGCTTCCGACATCTTGTTGGAGGATGTGAGGGGTTTAACCAACCCTGCCGGTTCGGAACCGGCGAAAATGGAGGAAAAGAAAAGGAAGGATGGCGGCACAGAGTTTACTCTTCCGCGCTTCAAAGTCAAATCTAGGAAATTAACTAGGTATATACAAATGAAATTGGTCGTATAAGTGCATACCTTTAATAATTCCTTGATTATTTGGTATTTTGAACTTCCCTTTTTTGTTTTGCATAGGACTTCGGGTGTTCCAGTTGTTTCCGATCGGACTCCTCCTGAGGACCAGGCACTCGTGGAGATCCCCGACCAGAATGCTTCCTAGGATAGAGCTCCTGAGGAAAAGGTGGTCGAAGAAGCCCCCGAGCAGGTGTCAAGGCCAACATTTGAGCTGGACCCATCGGTGGTTCCAACTTCTACAAAGGAAAAGACCGCTGAAGACCCCCAACAGGTTCTGACCCATGTTGGTGGTTCCTCCCAACCTGATCAATTCCCTTTTCATCCTTGATTTAATGAGGATAAGGATCTTAACGAGGCTTGGGGAAAGATATCGGATCATCAAATCAAGGCAAATCCTGATCTGATATTTGCCAATTATAATGATGTGGCAATCCGGGTAAGTATCTACAACCAGTTCCATAGTACTTCTCAAAAGTTTACAAGGAACTTAAAGAGGAAAAATACTATTTGTGCAGCATCTGGTCGAGAACTTTGCTGTGGTCGGAGGATTGACCCAGCGAATTAACGACTTGGAGAAAAAACATTCCGAGTTGGAAAGTAAGAACTTTCCACTTTAACCCTTTTTTTCCTTCTTTGTAACTTTGCCCTTCTCTAATTATTATCCCTTATCGTATTCGATAGATTTGGAGAAAATAAATGCAGAGATCGTGGCTGAGAAAGTCAGGACAGCTCTGCTTGAAGAAGAAATTAAAGCTAGGATCTACGATCGCCAAGCAACGACCAAAGAATGAAACACTTAACAAAAGAATTGAAGGTAATATGTCGTAAACTTGACTTATTATCTTCCTTCAATTATGTTTGTGTTTATCAATCGTTTCACTCTTGTAGAGCAAACGCAAACGCTGGACAAAGCAGAGAAGACTCAAATTTGAGCAGATAAGGAGGCGCTTGTGCAAAATATTGATGAAAAGATTCATGTTTTGAACAAGATGATCTTTGATATGGGATCAGGATCAAGTCCGCGTACTTTAAGAGATCCAATAGAGAAAATGAACTACTTGGGTCAACTTCTAGAGGATCTTAAAAATCTACTCAAGACTACTCGGAAGAACTATGCCCAAACCATGAAAGTAGGCGTTGCTAGTGGAGTTAGTTTTGCTTTGGCAAAACTAAAGGCTTCCGACCCCTCCATTAATCTCCAAGCTGTTGAAGATGACTTCAACTGCCTACCTGACGAGGCGACCAAATTCATGGAAGAACTCAGGCCACTCGGAGACAAAGTTGTAGAGGAGATGGAGGTCGGATCTCCATCAATCAGTAATTAGTCTAGAAATATTTCTAGAGTAGGCCCCTGCAAATATAAAAATATTGAATATGTATAAAACTTACCTTTTATGTCGTTAACAATGCTTTTGTTTATCCTGTTGACTTTTAAAATTCTCATATATTTCCTAGCCCCCGACTGCTTTATAGTAGAAGAACTTTACTATACAAGCAGGTAGCCAAGAAAGAGAATGAAAGTCGAAACCATTTTTTGAAGGTATGTGCTGATGTTAAGACAAAAGCGATCGTTGTAATACTAGGAAATCACGTAGTCGAATCCGGTGTATGATTTCGACTAGTTATAGATCCTTGCTTGTCATAATTAAAATACCAATCAAAAATTGTATATGGTCGAAAAAAGACCTTGTTGTATTTGACATAAGAAGAAATGCAAAAATGTATGCAACAAATTATAAGTGAACTTTGTTTATATCTATTATCCCAAAGTGCAGTCTGAAGGAATGCTTAGACACAAGTCATATAACATATTTCGTGAAACGTGTTCAAGCTCTCTATCCGACTGGTAGCGAGGATCGTAAGAAAAGAACCGTCGCTAGGAAGCTCCTTCCAGTGAGCAGAACCACGTGCGAAAAAGGAGAGACTTCGACTAGGAGGCTTTCCGTGTCCCGACCAGTAGCTAGACAAGAGCAGAGCAGAATCTTGAAATAATGAAATATAATCTTCATAATCTTAAGCATATCATTCAGTATATAAAGGTATTTGTATGATGCTCTGATTACTCATATATTTCTTTAAGAAAAGAGTGTTGTTCCGCGTGGGAATCATTTAGAGAATGCTCACGACTAGGACCAATACAGCGTATGACATAGAAGTCGTTGTCATAGAGTAACAGAGATCCTTGGAAAGGATGTCGGAGAGAAGATTGTCTTCTCCGACCAGTTTAAATTAACAATAAAGAACGATCAAAGTATATGTATATATATATAAGCAAGGTTACTTTTCTTAATAAATAAATGAATTTATTGAAATTGAAAGAATTGAAAGAATGTAAAATAATTAAACATAGAACTTACGCAATTGATCAATGTTCCAAGAATTTGACAAAATTTGCCCATCAGACATAGCTAGTCGTACGGAACCTGGTCGGGTGACTTCGACCACAGTGTAAGGACCTTCCCACTTAGGAGAAAGTTTATTGCGATTTGTTTGGCTCTGAATTTTTCTGAGAACCAGATCACCTACAGCAAGGCTGCGAGGTTGCACCTTACGACTATGGTACCTTCGCATGGCTTGTTGGTAGACTGATGATCGTACAAGGGCTTGGTTTCGTCATTCTTTAAGGAAATCGACGTCGTCGAGTCTTCGTTCATTCTGATCGTTTTCGTTAAAACGATTAGTTCGAGCAGAGCCAATTTTGAGTTCTAGAAGAAGCATGGCTTCACCATAAACCAAAAAGAATGGTGTTTCACGGCCGCACGACCGGGTCGTGGGTTCTGGACGCCCATAATACGATGGGAGTTCTTGAACCCAAGCTCGACCGCTTGATTAATCGGTCGAATACTCGGTGTTTGATCCTTGCATAATGATACCATTAGCTCGCTTAATCGCTCCGTTGTTCTGCGGATGAGCAACGGAAGCAAAATGAACTTTGACACCAAGTTCATCGCAGAATTCTTGGAATTGACTGCTAGAGAATTGGGCACCATTATCTGTGATTATACGACTAGGTACACCAAATCGTGTGATCACATTTTTCATGAGGAATTTCTTAGCGGCCTCAGTTGTTGTTTTAACAACTGCTCGCCTCTATTCATTTTGTAAACATGTCAATCATGACGAAAAAATTCAAAGCCCCGTGCTCTTGGGAAAGGTCCCGTAATGTCCAAATCCCAAAGTTGCAAAAGGCCAAGAAAGAGGAATTGTTTGTAAGGCTTGTCCGGGTGATGTACTTGTCGGCTATGAAACCGACATTGTACGCGCCGTCACAAGCTCTTTTGCATCATGAAGGCGCATGGCAAGAATATCCTTGCTCAAGGCTTTACCACCGAGTTCTCAGAGGAATGATGTGCTCCACGAACTCCTTCATGGATTTCGCTTAGCAACTTGATGCCATCCGCTTGAGATATGCATCTCATCAACACTCCATGAGATCCTCGCTTATACAAGGTACGCTCGATTAGAGTGTATGATTTGGCTTTTCGTGCTATACGATCGCCTCTACATCATCTTCCTAATTATGTCATGTCAAGATAATTGTAGATCGATATCATCCGCCTCTACCTTGATCGTGACAAATACAACCGTCAATGACCTCATGGAGCATCCATGTTCCTTTGATCGGTTTGTACGACCAGAAAGAATCATGTATGTTCTCGGAAGGCTCGACTACCGAGGGTGAATTGAGTTGCTCGAGAAAAACTCCGGGTGGGACTACGATCTCGTGGAGGCCATCCGCGTTAACCGGTTCGCCAGAAAGTTTTCCTTTCTAGGAATATGTTGATCTGAAACCGAGGAAGTGCTTTTCGAGTTTCCGTACTTCCGCCAGATAAGATGATATCTTGGTACTCGAGCATTGATACTCTTTCCCTACTTGATTTGCTACTAGTTGAGAATCGCCTTTTCACTAGTAATCTGCGAATCCCGAGCGAACGAGCTGCTCGGAGTCCCGCCAGTAAACCTTCATATTCTGCCACATTATATTTGGCAAGAAAATTTAACTGGATGACGTACTTGATGTGTTCGCCAGTAGGGGATATCAAGACCACTCCAGCCCCTGATCCTTTTAACATCAAGGAACCGTCAAAGTATATTGTCCACTCCTCGTGGTGTTCATACTCGCGCCCTTGGGTGGGTTGAGGTTTTGTCCATTCGGCAATGAATTCTGCTATTGTCGGGGACTTTATTGCTGTTTGTGTAATAAAATGGAGGTCAAACGCCCCTAGCTCAACCGCCCATTTTGCTATTCGTCCTGATGATTCCCTGTTTCGAAGGACTTGACCAATGGGATATCCGGTCGGTACGACCACTTTGTGGGCCTGAAAGTAGTGCCTTAGCTTCCTTAAAGACATAAGGAGACCATAGAGCAACTTTTGTACCTGTGGGTATCTTTCCTTTGGTCCATGTAAGACTTCACTTACGTAATAAATTGGTCGTTGGATGTTATCCCTTTCTACGATCAGTACATCGCTTACCGTTTGTGGTGTTGCTGCCATGTAAATTAGCAATGTTTCTCCCGATCTCGGAGAGACTAAGACCGGGGTACTCGTAAGGTACTTTTTAAGCTCTTCAAAGTCATCGTTTGCCTCTTTAGTCCACTCGAAACTCCCATGTTTCCGAAGAAGTTTAAAGAAAGGTAATCCTTTTTCCCCTAACCTTGCTATGAAACGACTTAGTGCTGCCATACAGCCGGTTAGTTTTTGGACCTCCTTCTTTGTGGTCGGAGGGCGCATCTGGTCGATGGTCGTTATTTTTACTGGGTTTTCTTCAATACCTCTAGCCGAGACCAGAAACCGAAAGCAGCTTTTCCAAATAGAAACTCCAACACACACTTTTCCTGGATTCAACTTGAGGTTATGCCTTCTCAAGTTGTTGAAAGTTTCTTGTAAGTCAGGGATGTGATTGCCAGCGTTGGTGGTCTTTACGACCAAATCATCAAAGTAAGCTTCTAGATTCCGACCTATTTGTGGACTAAAGGTTTTTTTGCATCAACCTTTGAAAAGTTGCACCAGCATTTTTGAGACCAAATGGCATCTTAACATAACAAAGAAGTGCCGATGGGGTGATGAAGGAAGTTTTCTCCTCATCTTCTTTACACATATTAACTGGTGGTACCTCAATACGATCTAGAAAACTTAGTAACTCACACCCAGAGGTAGAGTCTACAAGTTGGTCAATGCGTGGAAGGGAAAAATCATCCTTCGGACAAGCTTTATTAAGGTCTGTAAAGTCAATACACATTCGCCATTTCCCATTATTTTTTCTAACCATTACAGGATTGGCAGGCCACTGAGGGTGGTCAACTTCACGAGTAAACCTAGCCTTGAGGAGTTTGTCGATCTCCGACTGGATTGCTTCCTTCCGATCGGGTGCAAAACGTCGTAGCTTCTGCTTGATCGATTTTTTGTCAGGCTGGAGAGCTAGCCTATACTCGATCACCTCCCGGGGGACTCCAGGCATATTGGACGCTTGCCAGGCAAACACGTCCTGATTCGCTCAGAGGAAGCAGATGAGCGACTCTTCCTATTTGGGGTCGAGTCTTGCCTCGACCGTAATCTTATGTAAATGAGTCAAGATTTCTGACCTGTGGCGACTTAGCCGCCGCCCGCAGAAGCACCTTTGTCGAGTGGTACTTCCTTTGTCTGGTTGGAGGGCTTGGGTGTCATCTTCGGTCTCGAGTGTTTGGCCTGCATGGTAGATGGATTAGCCTCTCTGGTCGGAAGTTCATCGACCAGTTCAAAGGATTTTCGATCACATACGTAAGCCATTTTCGATCTCCTGAATAGTGATGACTCCTTTGGCCCCAAAGATTTTCGGACTCGATAACCGTAATACGTGGCTATCAAGAACTTTGCTAATGCCGGTCGACCAAGAATTCCGTTGTATGCGAATTCAAAGTTTACCACATCAAACGGAATTTTTTTCTGTTCGAAAGTTATCAAGCCTTCCGAATGTAACCAGTAGGGAAACTTGTCCTATCGGTTTAGCGGTGGAGCCAGGAACTATGCCATGAAAAGCATATTTCACCGGTTTCACCTTTGACATGGGGACCAACATCTCTTCTAAAGCTCCCGCAAATAATATATTCAAAGAACTATCTCCATCCACTAAGACTTGATTAACCCTACAATTATTAATAGTTGGTTCAACAACAATAGGGAACCCACCGTCGAGTCGAAGGATGGGGCGATGCTTCTTTGTCAAGGAAATTGCCGTGTCCGACCACTTCGATTGCTTGATAATGGTCGAGATTCGACGAGGTTGACCTCCCGCCCATGGCCTTCGATGACGCTTTGACTCAGATGAAGAAGATCCTCCAAAATCATGTTGACCGTGGTGTTGGGGATCCTGTACTCCATCTCTTCGCCGCCATCCTTGTCCTTTTGGAGCTCGTTTCTCCGGTTCCTCAGATTGGAAAATGGTCCTTACCCGCATAATAATCCTCCGCTTTTTTACCAGACTCGACAAAGCAGATCATGCCTTGTTCACCGGTGAAGTGGACACCACTTCTTGTTTTTTCGAACCCCTCGGTCGGAGCTTTCATCTTGCCTCGACCGTGTAGTCCTTCTTACCCTTCATGAACTTATCAGAATGGCTAGGACCTCCTTGTCGCCAGTCCGCGGTTCTTTTTCTTCTTGAGAGACTTCTTATTCTTTTTCTCTGGTTTGTCCAGCCGGGTCAGAATCTTGTCTTTCCGATCAATGGCTTCACACCACTCGATTGCTTCGCTAGCAAAGGGCATACTTGTCGGCCATGTCAAAAAGCTCAACAGCTTGTTCTTGGAGGGTTCATTGCTATATCCTCCGTGAAACCGCCGATTTCTTAGACTGCTTTTAAAAGCCCGAATAACAGATGACTCATGACTTGGTATAGAATTACGAACCCGGTCAACCTCTTGATGTATTGACGAAAGTCTCATCGAACCTCGCCGATTCGGTGGAGATCATCCTCCTTCCTGTATGGTCAGACGCACTCGAAGTTTGCAATTAGAAGATCACAGAGTTGCTCCCAAGTATAGATTGATCTGACTGGTAGGTTCAATAACCACAACCGGGCAGACCCTTCGAGCACGGTGGGTAAATAGTTGGCCATCACATTCCCATCGCCACCAGCAGCTCTGATGGCGGTGGTATATATTTGGAGATATTCCAATGGGTTTTGAGTCCCATTGAACTTGTCCAAGTTGGCCTGTCAGAACCGGTTAGGCCAATGCACAGCTTGGAGCCTTGCAGAGAAGGCTCGACAACCTGTGATTGATTCATGGCGCTTCTCCGAAGGTACCGGATTAAATCGGCCGGAGACCGGTTCCTAAGATTGGAACGCTGAACTCCGATGTGCCGATCCGGTCGTGGACATTGATATGATGCTCCGACCGCCCACTTGATTCAGATTTATGTCGGAGATCGTTGAGTCCAAGTGGTGGTTCTTCTCGACGCGATGAGGAAGTGGCTACCGAATAGCCTTTCCCTCGTGACTCCTTTGTCTAAGCGCCGAGGGTCTTGGTATCGATTGTTCCTTAGCATGACCATGTTGTCCCTTGCCGAGGGAGGAACGTTGGGATGAAGTCATAGTTTGACTCCTCGAACCCTTTGTTCCCTGCAGACGCTCGCGCGCCGCATGGTCTGCATTGGAGAATTTCAATACTTGACCTACGAAGCCGCATAAAACCCGGAGTTTCGCTAAAGTAGGATCGTAATTATTTAACATATCTTGAACACGCCGTAAGCTTTAGATATTCATCGAAGGTCTCGAGGGTCATACCGTCGAGGTGTACGCAGTCCAACCTTCCCCGACCTTCGGATTTGTTCTGGCCCTATCGCTATTTGGGGCAATGCCAAAGTAGTTAACCGATTGACGCCGATCGACTCCGCTGCCTCCGGGAAGTTGGTGCTCGATGGTCTGATCATCTCTAACAACACATGATGGCATGGTAGAGAATGTAGGACCGCAGGCATCTTGATTTTCATCTCCGATCACATTGACTTCGTGCCTCCAGCATTGATCCTCCGATGAGCTCCCATCGTAACTAATGGAGAGCTTCTCAGTGCTTCTGCCAGAAGTTTCCACAATGGAGAGCGGTCAGAAATGAGCACCTCCTGAGGTCTTCACCGATCCGACGAATCGCCGATCGATGCTAAGGTGATCATCCCCACATGGCCTACGACGGTGGAGGCTTCATCGACACCGCTTACCGGTGTCGGTTGACTCGGAATTGCCGGGTCGAGGAGAGTATCTTTCACCATGATTTCATCGAGGGTATAGAGATTTTCGAGTGGTGGCACTAAAATTTCTTCACTGCTTTTGCCGGGCCGGAAGACCGGCTTGAAGAGGTCCCCGACATTCCGAAATGATCGGAATGGTCGGTTCTCCGATTGCGCCACTAGTAGTGGTGGCGCATCCTCATCCATCCGGTCGACCTCGCTAACATTCGCGACGTGTGAGCCGACGGAGGAGGAAGAGGAGGATGACATGCCATTTTCTTCCATGGCACGGATGCATCCTTCCAAATCGAGGTCAGCGTAGTCCGCCAAGTCGAACCAATTCTCCTCATTCCAAACTCCAGGCATAGTCGCATGAGCGATTGCAGGAATTTGGGCGAGGGTTTTTATGAGCGAAGAGTTTCTTCAGGAAACTTACATCTTCTTCCCCACGATCGGCGCCAGCTGTCGATGATCGAATCGCCGATCTTATGAAAATGAAAGAGGAAAATAACGTGAAATATCCCGGGATGGAATGGGGCCGCTTTTATTGATATGAACCGGATTTACAAGACCCGACTAGGCACTACCCTAAATACACTCAATGTGAGGAATGTTTAACTATAATCGCTTAGACTCTAAGTCTAAGACCGACTATCTTGCTTCTAATTCCACCGCCAAAGCTTCGTGTTTGTCTTCTCGTATTCGTTATTTTTCGCCTCTTGTTCCGCTGCCTTCAAGGCTTCCACCCTTAAATAACTCTCAAGAGGTGGCAATTACTCGGAGAAGGCGCCCCTAGTGAAACGTTATGATCGGTCGTAACGGTAAGGCGCTTAACAAGCAGTGTGCCAACTTCCTTGCGTTGTCTCAGAGATGCTTAACCGTAGGGTAGTTAATTGTTAGTGTCTCAGGATTATATCATCGCACGGTTTGGAACATATAACACGTGTTCCATTCATCATACGGTAAGAAATACCAGTTCATAGCTTTTTCGAGCAGCTACCTAGTCGAAGCCTAGGCACAAAGCCTTGTCTGACCAGGGTACCCATCGTGTAACCTCTGGAATCCTCACGACCAGTGAGGTCGTTAGCCTTAGGGGTTACGACCATGAAGACGTATGGTCTTTTATGTATTAAATTAATACATAGAGGTTTTAATTCTCGTCAACGCACATCCTCACTTCAAATCCGGGTTCTTAACTTGAATCTGCATCAACACATGATGCACTCTTCACTTGACCTCTATCAATACATGATGGGTCTTCTCTTTGACTTGATGATCAACGCATAATCATCTCATCTTCTTGAACTCAATACACATCAACCCATGATGCATCCTTTACTTCAAGATCTTGACTTGATGACGATCAACTCATGATATCTTCCAAAGTCTTCAACCTCATGGAACCTAACCTATTCATCCAACTCATGAAAAATGTTAGTTCTACAATATGATTATCATTAATTATCATGACATACCATTAGCTCATAATGGTGGGACAAGATATCACAATCTTTCCCTATTTGGTAATTGATGATAATCACTTCAATAGCAAATAATTGAATAGAAATTGATATGAGTATATACGAACTACACAAGTTATATATACTCAACATGAGTGTATACGAACTACACAAGTTGTATATACTCAAGGATATATGAGCATATATGAACTACACAAGTCTCATATGCTCATATGAATAGATATGTTTCAAAGTAAGAATCCTTAATATATGCAGAAAAGGAATTTGGATCAATATTAGTGAAAGCTCAAAACATAGAATGAACTCCCCCTAAATGTGTGCATACACAAATGTATAATGGGAACATATGCACATATCCAAGTTAACCTTTTGGTGGAGTTCAACCTACATTTTGGATCCGAGGAATACAACAAGATATATAAGAAATGATGTCGAATGCATACCTCTTTGATTTTCACCTTTATATCCAAATGAGACTAAACAATATGTATAACAATAGAAATGTTAGTCTCACAATTAGATTTGTCATTAATCACCAAAACTCCATTAACACATAATGGCGGGTCTAGATTCTTCAACCTCCCCTTGATTTGATCCGACCGTCAGGACCTCCCCCTTGATTTGATCCGACCGTCAGGACCTCCCCTTGAGAGATCCGACCGTTAGGACCTCCCATTGGGAGATCCGACCGTCAGGACCTCCCCTTGAGAGATTCGACCGTCAGACCCCCTTGATTTGATCCGACCGTCAGGACCTCCCCTTGAGAGATCCGACCGTCAGGACCTCCCCCTTGATTTGATCCGACCGTCAGGACCTCCTGGTCTTTTTGCAAAGACCTCCCTTGCAGGAATGACTACTCCTCCAGTGGGACCACCTTCTCAGGTCCTCTGCTTACTTTCTTTTTCCTCTCATCATGACCCTGTCCCACGAAAGTCTACACGCATTAAATGATGTTGCATCACATTAAATGCGGTCACCTCTAGTGTACTCCTATGCATCTGTTGTCACCTCTTTTATCAGCTCCTTTTTCCCTTCAATACCTGCTCCCGTCTTGAGCATTGACTACGCCGTCCTCTCTCTCAGGACCTCCCCGTGCCTGCATAAAGCACCAGAGGAGCCTCCTGTCTCTTTTGTTTCCCCAGTGCCTTGGACCTCCTTTCACAGAACTCTCCTCTTCGTTGGAAGCTCTGATTTGAGTGGTTCAAGTCCCTATTTTCTCCTTGGCTCCGTGTTTATCTTTTGGTTTTAGTTTGGCTCTTTCTCTGGAGTTTTGAGGATTCATTCTATTTACGCGTTCTCGTTCATACGTGTAGGTTCCGGTTGTTCCAAAGACCTCTAGGACCCAGTGGCTTTCTTTGAAGAAGCTCAGTTCTACAACGAAGGTAAGTCATAGACCTTGATCATGTTGAACCCATTTTGAAAAATGTATTTTGTTTTGATATGAACATGCATGGCTAATTTTATATAAATGGTTTTCGCGCCTAGTTAATTACCCAATTGCCATTATGCCTCCTTGTAAAAACTTGCAAATGACATGTATCCTTGAATGACATAAGTTCTTTGTCACCTTAGGAAGGGTTCTCTATTAGTTGGATGTCCTTGTATACCAATATGGGGGCGCCTTATTGCTTAGCCATGCTCTAAGTAAACGTTGGTCTTAGTCTCGTGACTCATCAATGTTTAAACTTGACTAATGGATTATGGAACAGTGGCAATGCCACTTTACTAAAATGTGTGGTACCAGGACTAGGGTGGTCCTCTGGCCGGGTTGAACCCAACAAATGCTAAATTTGTCTAATGAGCTATGGAACCATGGCAATGCCACTACTGTTAAAAGATGTGTGCCTGGGACTGGGGTGGTCCTTGGGCTGGTTGAACACAAAACCGTTTTATGCTCGGGCAAGAAGTCAAGGGGTGAGTAGTGGGTGCCTTGAGCACACTGGGTTTGAGGTTTGTCTTGCCTGAGCAGCCAACTAAGAACTTAACCTTGTACGCCATCGATCTGGGTCACATTCATGCAACCAAAAGTCCATTATGGGGTGGTCCTGGCCAATTAATTAGTGAGGTTCTGATGCGATTCTGTCGTGGTGGTCAAAATGGCGCAAGAGGGGGCCTAAGCATGCCGAAACCTTAGCGGGCAGAACCAAGTCAGGACTGACCATTGTAAAGGTCTTGTCACGAGCTCTAGACTGCTTACCAAAGGAAGTGAGCAGGGGCATCGACGGGTGCCCAACCAACTAGAGGACTTTGTGTCTTGTGGGTAAAGTGCATAACCTCTGCAGAGTGTGTAAAAATCTATTCGAATAGCCGCATCCTCGGAAATGGACACTCCTGGTTCTTTCATGCAAGGGGTAGACTTTATCTCAAAAGGGTGGTTGTGGTTGCTCTCGGGTGATCGTGGTTGTGTCTTGTGTGACCCTTGCGGTCTGG
The DNA here is from genome assembly GCA_036346405.1 of Phyllostachys edulis. Lineage (NCBI taxonomy): Eukaryota > Viridiplantae > Streptophyta > Magnoliopsida > Poales > Poaceae > Phyllostachys > Phyllostachys edulis. The sequence goes on from CM070552.1 coordinate 32,184,656, forward strand.
GTGTGGACTGGACGTCCACGGGTTGCTTTCAAAGGAACTTGTTCATTTATGTATTATCTCTTTCAACTGTGCTTTTCAATCTACTTAATGTATTTCTAGAATTGTTGCTTTGTGCAAACTAACCATTACAGCTCTCCGTTGGCAAGACTTGCATGACATTAATTGCATTCATTTCCCTATGACTTGTTGAGTACATTCAAAGTACTCATGGCTTGTGTCCTCTGGTTAATCAGCAGCTGAAGACCTCCCAGGGTGCTCCGAGCACTATGAGGAGGTGTTCATTGAAGATCAGGTGGACTAGGGGATGTCCTCCACTCGATAGCCTGTGGCTCATCGAATGGCTCCATGTTGTATTCTGTGTTTCCACTGCAAAGACCTCTTTTGTTGTTGCCCTGCGTGGCATCCCTGTAAACAAGCTTGACTATAAAGTCTTTTGTTTCTATTTGTTAATTTGTCTGCTTCATCTTTTGTTTGTTGTTATGGATGTGATGACACCGACGTTGGGTCTGTGCGAGCTAGCTTGATCTTGGGACTAGCTCGGTGCACAGAGGTCAGGACATCCAGGTGGTCTTTTAAGGACCTCCTGGGAGGTCCTGGGGGACCTCCGAGAGGTCTTGAGGATCTCTTGGGTGGTCTGGGAGGACCCTTGTGAGATCCGGTAAGACCTCCTCGGCTGGGGTCCCGACAATTGGTTTCTCAACTAGTGGTAAGTCCAACAGAAGCACTCTAAGCCATTCAGTCTCAACAGTAGCTGTGTCTAGCGCTACAAGTTCTGCTTCCATGGTTGACCTCGTCAATATGGTCTGTTTACACGACCACCATGGAACTGCAGCACCTGCAAGGCTAAACACATACCCACTTGTAGCTTTGATCTCATCTACATCAGAGATCCAGTTTGAATCACCATATCCTTCTAATACAGATGGATACCCAGTATAGTGAATTTCATAGGAGGTTGTGCCTCTCAAGTAGCACAACACTCTCTCAAGTGCCTCCCAGTGATCATCTCTTGGGTTAGAAGTAAACCGACTTAATTTGCTCACAGCAAATGATATTTCAGGTCTTGTGGCACCAAATAGATACATAAGGGACCCAATAATTTGTACATATCTCAATTGATCTTTGCCTAACCCCTTATTCTTTCGAAGCTTAACACTAGCATCATAAGGAGTTGGGGAAATCTTGCAGTTCTCAAAACCGAACCGGCTCAAGATTTTCTCAGCATAATGGGATTGGTTCAAAGTGATCACATCCTCATTTTTGATCAATTTAATATTCAGAATAACATCTGCTTCTCCTAGGTCTTTCATATCAAAGCATCTAGATAAGAAAGATTTAACCTCGTCAATAACAACAGTGTTTGTCCCAAATATAAGTATGTCATCGACATACAAACACAAAATCACTCCTTGACCCCACCATAATGATAATACACACACTTATCTGCCTCATTTACACGAAAACTAGTAGATGTTAAAGTTTTACCAAATTCCTCGTGCCATTGTTTAGGTGCTTGCTTTAGACCATACAAGGATTTGATTAATTTGCATACCTTACTTTCATGTTCAGAAATCACAAAACCATCCGGTTGCTCCATATATATTTCTTCCTCTAACTCTCCATTAAGGAAAATTGTCTTCACATCCATTTGATGAATGTGTAGACTATGGGAAGAAGCTAATGCAATAAGCACTCAAATGGTGGTCAATCTAGCAACAGGAGAGTAAGTATCAAAATAATCCTCACCTTCTTTCTGGGTATAACCCTTGGCCACAAGTCTTGCCTTGTACTTATCAATAGTACTGTCAGGCCTCATTTTCTTTTTAAAAATCCACTTGCATCCAATAGGTTTACACCCGATAGGACGTTCGGTGATCTCCCAAGTGCTGTTAGCCATGATGGAATCCATCTCGCTATGGACTGCCTCTTTCCAATACTCAGCATCAGGTAATGCATAAACCTCTGAAAGAGTGTTTAGCACATCATCCATGAGAAATACAATAAAGTCTTCACCAAAGGTTTTCTCAACCCTTTGTCGCTTGCTCCTACGAGAAGCCTCTTGGACTAAATTGTTATCTTCTTTAGGATTATCACTCATTAGATTAGAGATGGTGGTAGATTCAAGACTATTATTCATAGTTTGATTATCCTCAATTCGAGAAGTACTGCCTGCAGTTCTCATAGGATAAATATCCTAAAAAAATGACGCATCTCTAGACTCCATTATTGTGTTAACAATAATCTCAAGAGTTTTTGATTTTACTGCTAAAAATCTATAGGCCGTGCTGTTATGAGCATATCCCAGTATGACACAATCGACTATTTTAGATCCAAGCTTTCTCTTTTTCTACAATGGTATAGTGACTTTTGCCAAACACCCCCAAGTTCGCAGAAAGTTAACATTGGGTTTTCTCCCCTTACATCCCTCATACGGAGTAATCTCACACCTTTTAGTGATTACTCTGTTTAGGACAAAAGTTGATATTAATATAGCTTCCCCCCACCATATCTTAGGTATACCAGTACTCTCCAACATGACATTCACCAAGTCTATTAGTGTCCGGTTTTTCCTTTCAGCCACCCCGTTTAATTGGGGTGAGTATGGTGGTGTAACTTTATAGATTATTCCATGTTTAAAACAGAATTCGGAGAATTCATGAGGGATATACTCTCCTCCACGATCACACCTTAGTCTTTTAATTTTCTTTTCTAGTTGGTTCTCAACCTCGGCCTTATAAATTTTAAAGTAATTTAAAGCTTCATCTTTTGTTTTCACTAGATACACATAACAATATCGTGATGCATCATCAATAAGAGTTAGAAAATATCTTTTGCCTCCTTTGGTCAATAATACATTTATCTCACACAAGTCAAAATGGACAAGATCTAAAGGTGCTAAGTTCTTTTCCTCCTATAACCCCTTAAAAGGTTTTCGAGGTTGTTTTGCTTGCACACAAGTTTGGCACATTAATCCTTTGACAATTTGACATTTTGGAATTAAATCTAATCTGGACATTCGAGCAATACTATCAAAACCAATATGACAAAAACGAGAATGCCATATGTTGGCCTCACATTATTACGACCACATTGGTTTATGTCTTCCACCACACTGGTCTATGCCTTCAACCACACTGGTCTAAGACCCCTGGTCTAAGACTTCGACCAATAGGAAGTGCTTGGTGCATCTTTTGCTCCTGCCTTTTCTTCCACATCAAGGACCGCAATGAGATCCTCAATAGATATCTCTTCCCTCTTGTGCTTTAAGTTAGTGGTGAAATCCCACCATGAAGCAGGAAGTTTGGCAACAATATGATTTATGACCAGGTTCTTGTCACTAACGGCCAGCTCGTATGTCTATACGACTAGTTCATATATAGTCTCGACCAATTTGTAACTCCTTATGACCAGATTTCGACCACATAGTGATTATGTTTGACCAGTCTACGACCAGCTCGTATCTCTCTACGACTAGTCTGTATCTGATCGAACTAAATGACCACCAAGATACACAATCTCCCCGACCAGTAGTTAAAGCTCATGAGCATGTGCAACTATCGACTTGGCATCTTCCATGCTGTGGTCGAGAAACTGCTCGCACATATAGAGCTAATGACCAGCCTCATCATTGGCATATTCGTGCTCGAGTGCATCTCACAACTCTGTGGCAGACTTGAAGTCCATGTACACATTATAGAGCTGATCAGCTAGTATGGTCAGTATGCATCCAAGAGCGGTGTTGTTATCTGTGTCAAACGGCAAGATCTGTTCAATCGTAATTAGATACTGTGTATGGATCAATGTCGACGATCGAGTAGCCGATCTTACGAAACAAATAGAGGAAAATGGTCAAGGGTTCTTGGGAGAGAATAAGACTGCTCTTTTATTGCTATGAACTGGCTATTACAGGGGGTGCCCTCGACAAGGTTGTGGACTAATCCTAATTACAGTGAGTGTAATGCTTGCTATCTTGTGGAATCAGAATTGAAACATGAATCTAATACCGATTGCAGAGCTTCAATCCAATGTCCACTGTCCTCCACGCTCCATCTTTAAGTAACAATCGAAAAGGTGACAGTTATTCCTTGAAGAGACGCCTGTTGGAAGTGTCGCGGTTGGTTGGAGTGACGCAGCGGTTGATAAAGTACCAATCGTTTGGCGGTTGTGTGTCTATGAGACACTCAATCCGTAGGGTGGTTGTTGTCAGTATCTTAGAACCATGAAACGTCGCTTGGTATGGAATAAATATGACATGTGTTCCATTCATCAGATGGTAAGGAATATACTCGGAGTTAGATCCGAATGCCAGTTCATTGCTTCTACGAGCAGTTATCTGGTCGGGGACTGGGTACAGGACCTTATCCGACCAGGATACTTATTATATAACCTATGGAATCCTTACGACCACAAGGGTCGTTAGCCTTAGGGGTTACGACCATAAAGACATATGGTCTTTTATTATGTATTAAAGTAATAGGTAGAGATTTTAATCCTCGTCAAGATCACCCACCACGATCCCAAAGATATGAGCCAAAACTTGACCCTTGTCTGCCATCTACGAAAGTTATGACCAGAAAACCTCTCAGGCTTCATAGCATCAGAAGCACCAGCCATTGCTGAACCACAACAAGGTCCACAATAAGGTTTCTGAATTGTTGGAAATGTGGATAATTTTTTAGATCCAGATTTTATTATGAGGCAAAGATCATAAATAACTAGTAATGCATAAATCGATACTAACAACAAGCTACTCATTGCACTTCTAAATATACACAATAAAATATTTACAACAAAATAGTCTGGTCGTAAGACCAACTTACAGTTGAGTGTGATGAAGAACAGGAAGCAGTGCAGACTCGATGTAGTACAGATCGTAGATGTTGCAGTGCAGCAAGCGGTCGTGCAGATACGCTACCCAGAAACCTTATTGCCGTCCCGTGCAGGTGAACTCTACGACAATGGTTCGGAGATACCGCTCACCCTCCTTCCCGGTGCATGCCGAGGAGAAGGGACGGATTCGTTCAAACAGCACAACCCTCCAGGACAAGAGAACAGAGAGGAAGAATTTGGAACAATAGAAGTAAATTGATCAAATCGCATGCCTGGATGTCTCCAGATGTTTTGAAGGGTCGAGTCAATTACTCTCTAGTAACTGCTCAATAAAGCACACATTAAAACACTGGTAACTATTAATTCAAAACCAATTAATGGTCATTTAAGCAGTGTTCATTGATCATGATTACACACTAGTCTACAGCTTCGACCACTGGTCTACAGCTTCAACCACATTATTTGGGCCACTATGTTTTGACCACTTTATTTTGACCACTATGTTTTGATGACTTTATTTTGACCACAGTGTTCCGACCACACTGGTATGTCGCTTCTAGATCTTGGATTGGTTCGAAGAACTCTCCAAGGGAGATCCAAGAGGATCTCCCGAAGAGGTCCAAGGGGACCACAGTGTTCCAACCACATTGGTATGTGGCTTCGAGATTTTGGAGTGGTCTGAAGAACTCTCTAAGTGAGGTCTAAGAGGATCTCCACACTCTCTTGGAGTGATCCGAAGCAATCTCCGAGGGAGGTCTAAGAGGATCTCCCTAAGAGGTCCAAGGGTGGTCTAAGAAATAACTCTCACTGGTCATATGTCATCATCATACTGATCTATGCCTTCGACCAGTGAATTACGACCAGAGAGAGAGAAATGCACGGTCAGCAAAAGAAAGGTGGACTAGGTTTACAGTCATGCATCACAAGTCACAAGTCACGTCATTGCCATGTGAATAAACGCGCGAGCGTGCGTATATGCATGTGTGTGACTTTAGCTATAGTCCTCCTTATGTCACCCCATGACATGTATCACATGTATCAAGGAGTGGCAAGGACTCTATCTTATAAATTGCTTTCCCACCATTTGGCTAGACAGTATGGAACTAAACCATGCATACTTTAAAATTTTAGGAATGAATGGGCTTTACAAATAAGCCCAATTCTAACATAAAACCCACATTATCATGAGTCCACTTGTTTATCGACATCCAAATATTCCACATGATTGTTATCTCATATGGAACTAAGGGCTTGTTTGGTTTAGGGCCTGAGACTCGTGCCTGAGAAAAAGTGGTGCCTAGAGGTAGCCTGAAAAGTAGATGATTTTTGCCTGGCCAGGCAAACCTAAAGATGGGTTATTTGGTTGGAAGCTTGTGCCTGAAATTGGTGAATAAAAAATAGACCGTTAGATCGAAGGTATGAACAGTGGATCGAGAAGCATCGAGAGCACGGGAGGCCCGGCTCCTGTGCCTCCATTTCCTACGCTGAGCTTGTTGAGCACCCGAGGCAAGCAAACAATGAACAGCACCTCTAGGCGCTGCTCGGCAGCGTAAAGCCACCAGGCTTAGAAGCAAACAGGCCCTAACTCTGATGGGATTAGATCAGTGCATAGAATATATGCACTCCACGTCACTGGATGAAGCTTCGAGAGTTTTAAACCAAACCTCTCTCTAGCTGCCACCCAGAACATCCGAGCATGAGAGCATTCTATCGGTGCATGCATCAAAGTTTCATCAGCGGCTCTACACACTGCACGAGTACTTCTCTCCTTAATATGTCTCCGATTCAATTCAACTTCTACAGGCAGAAATCTAAAAAAACGCCATGTGCTGCCATCTTAATTGCAAAAATAGCATTTTTGACCTCAAAATTGCAAATCGGGCCCCCTGTTGAGTGCGAAAGAACTGGAGATTGACACGTGGAACTTTCCGCGCTCGGGGAGCGCGGAACGACAGTGACAGACGTGAAAAACGAATGGACGCGGGATCCAACGGCGCGGTGTGGAATGTCACAGGCCCGGCCCGATTCCACGCCACCGGAGCGTGGCAGCCCGCCGGCTGATTTCCACGGTACAAGAGCGCAAAAGATCTTGACAACACGGCGTGCATGCGTGCATTAAATGCATGCATTAATGCCTCCAATTTTCTTCAAGTCGCATGCGACCTTTGCCGCTACTGGGTACTACTTAAGGTAGCTCGAAGCCCGCTGCCGATGGCGCTGAAGCCGCCGCAAGCCACCTTCTGCGTCACGGCTCACAGCTGCGCATTGTTGTTCCACGCCTTCTGAGCGTGGGAAATGCCACGCTTCGGCCTCCGGTTCTTCCGCGCTCGGTAGGGAGCAATATAGCTATTTTTGTAATTAAGGTGGCAGTGTAGGGCCAAATTAAAAAAAAATTACTCCCCATCAGAAAACCTTCACCTTGGGTACAACCTTCAGCTGCCATAATTCCTGCCAAACAACATCAGTAGCCAAAGTTGATGCTTGAGCCCTTCCACTCAACTCGTCCTCCCTACATTGCTTCTGCCACAATAGCACATGATAAGTAGACTTTACATAATATTGTCCACTTTTTTCATGAAATTAAGCCAGGACACCTTCCCCTCCATCTCCTCGCAAAGGAATATTCAGAATAACATCCGCATCCGATAGAATAAACGTTTCTCTGATCAAAGAAACCTTCCAAGAATTAAAAACATGATAAACTAATTCACTGACCCGATGGAGATCATTATCAGATAACTGCCCACTCGATCTAAGAGCTAAGGAATTAGGGATCCAATTATCATGTCATATACTGACATTTTCTCCAGCCCCTATACTGTTAATCAAGCCAAGATTTAGCGCTTCCTTCCCAGCCTGAACATAACCACATTTCTTGAGATGTTGAAAGTAACCACGAAGGAGAAGGCACACGCTTGAATCATACGAGCACGGGAGGAAAAAAAATCTTATCTCTACCACAAGTGAAATCCTGCCTAGATTGATCTGTACTACGGTCAAGGTTTAACCTTAACCTGGGAACTGAGACTAACTCGGTTGGTGGGAGTTGTGGGTGTACACCCACACCTAGGTTCTAGTGCTCTTCGGGTCGAATTTGGGTGTCTATTTCTGATGCACTCTGTTGGCCCGATCTTTCGATGAGAAGGGTAATCTTCGATTTGATGGTGATCAACTCTCACGATCTAGGCTACGAACGCAGCACGCACGAACCAAACAATTGCTGAAGTAATCATGAAGTCGTTATCAACCGTGCCAAAGAACCGATTGACCTAATCACGAGGATCAATTCCTACAAGCAATCGAAGAACAAGCAAGAACGAAGTAACAAGCAATCTGAATTACAAATATATGATTGAGTGAAGAAAGGTGGGATTCCACTGAGATTCTTTACGGTTGATCTAGTCGACACAAGTGAAGAACAAGAGTTTTCACAATGGAGAAACTAAGCAAACGAAATCCACCAAACCCTAAGGGTGGCAGCCACTATGTATAGAAGGAAGAGGTGAAGGGAGGGGCGGTGGTACTGTTCATGTGTGAATAGTAACTACGTGAACAGAAAGGCTGCATAGGGTTACAAGGCCCATGGGCCCAAATAGACTCAGGAATAGCGTCTGACTATTTTGGCGATTGCGGCGCGCTCATAAGGAATTTGGAGGTGGGGCTGGATCCACTGGAAAGAGAACGAAATAAGCTTTCTATCAAGTACTCGTGGACCTCCAACGAACCCCGTATGTGTAAGTTATGTACGCTTAAAGTCGGGTCTATCTTCGGAGGCCGAATTGGATTGCAAATGTTTCCCTTCATGACCAGCTCCTAAGTTCTTGATTAAAAGAACATCACATGCATTAGGTAGCAGCATATTCTTATTAGAAACAAAATGTACTCCTAGAAACGAAGTTATCTGATAGTTCAATTGACGTGCACGACTTCTGGTGATTGGACCTTGATAGTGCATAGGTTCATATCTATTATCAGGGGTGTTGGGTGTATGCATAGAAATGATGTCCTCATTATCCTCCCCTTCTTGCATTTGAGTCATTCTCAACTCAAGCTCATCTTCTTCACCCAAATATGGCTTCAAATCTGCAATGTTAAATGTAGGACTTACCCTGAACTCTGCAAGCAAATCAAGCTTATATGCATTTTCATTAATCTTAGCTAACACCTTGAATGGACCATCAGCTCTAGGCATCAACTTAGACTTTCTCAATTCAGAAAATCTATCTTTGCGCAAATGTAACCATATGAGATCATTGGGTTCAAAAGTTAAACTCTTTCAACCTTGACTGTCAGCAACCTTATACTTAGCATCCATGCGCTCTATGTTTCCTTTAGTAGTTTCATGCAGTTTAAGGACAAATTCAGCACGCTTCTTAGCATCTAAATTTACTTTTTCAGAAGTAGAAATAAGCAATAAATCAATAGGAGCATGGGGATTAAAGTCATATACTACCTGAAAAGGGCTTATTTTTGTGGTAGAATACAACGATTTGTTGTAAGCAAACTCTATATAAGGTAGACATTCTTCCCACATCTTGAAGTTCTTCTTCAAAACCGCCCTCAACATAGTTGATAACTTGCGATTGACAACTTCAGTTTGTCCATCTGTTTGGGGGTGACAATTAGTAGAAAACAGCAGCTTGGTCCCCAATTTTGCCCAAAGGGTGCGCCAAAAGTGACTCAAAAACTTCACATCCCGATCTTGGGTGTAAGATCGAGGTGGCCGACTAGAGGGGGGGTGAATAGGCGTTTTAAATTCCTTTAGGCTCTAAAAACCGATTTCTAATGCGGAAGCTAATACAAATACGGTTTTGCACAATTAAAACCTAAATCAACTAGGTTCCCCTAAGTGCACCAACAATACAAGTCTATTAATAAGTATATCAATTAAGCATATGACTTGTAAGCTAATCAATTCTAGCAATGATGAATAACACAACGAACAATTGCAATCATACACAATGAATAAGCAATTTAATACAAGGTATATAAATTGCACAATGTAAAGCTAGCATTCATACACAATGAATGTAAATGCAATAGTAAGGCACAAGGATGCAAACCACAATGGACACGGTTATGTTTTACTGTGGTGAATCGGAGACTTGCTTGGTCTCCCTAATCCACGTTGAGGGAAACCCAAACTAATTGGGCCGGCTCCACGAATTAAGCCTTCCTCCGAGGATCAAACACCTCGCTCCACTTGGGTTGCTCTTTCCTCCACTCCGAGATGGCGAGCACCACGCCACTCACAAACCGCCTGTCTTCTCACAATCTTCTTTGAGAAGCTCACCAAGACGACGCCCACGCCGCCTAGGTGTCGGCAAACACCAAGAGTAACAAGACTCTAACTCTCACTTGAACCAATCAAGTGTCAAAGCTCTATGGATACGAAATCCACAACCTAAGGCAACACATGCACTTAGGGTTTGCTCTCTAACCTCACTAAGTGCAACACATGCACAAAAGAGTATGAGAGGCTTGCACTAGCTCAATAGAACTCAAAGGGGCACCAAAGAACTCTCCCTCACACGGCCAAGGTGGGTATTTATAGCCCACACACAAAAACTAGCCGTTGGGACAAAGTCTGTTGAAAAAGTTAGGAAATCGAACGATCGCCGTTATGGGGCGGTCGTGCATCGCTTTCCTCCAACGGCTATAAAACTAGCCGTTGGTCACCAAATCGAACGACCGCCAACTAAGGCCCGGTCGTATCAAGAACAATCGGTACAACCGCACAAACACTGCGGTCGCATCGCTTCCACAAAGGAGCGCCAAATGCGGCTAAGTCCCACGAACAAGCGTTTCGGAATTTTACAACCGCACCAAGAAAGCGGTCGAACCGCATCGCGGTCGTATCGCCAAACACCAGCGGTCGCATCGCTCAAGGGTTTTCAAAACAAAGATGAGCAACAAATGCATCTTCTCGAAAAAGCGAACCGCTAACAAATAATCGGAATGACCGGCCTACGGTCGTCATCGCCAAGACACGCCGGTACTACCGCTTCCACACCCAGCAACACATGCTCAAGAAAGTGCGGTCGTCATCATTGCATAATCGCCGGTATGACCAAGATCCCAGCTTGTACCAAGACGTTACACGCTTCGGTTCATCCGATTTTCTGAGAAAACACAGATTGCATTCGCTTCAACTCAAATTGCAAAACACATTTGCTAATTTGATGCGCAATGCACACAGGGCTTAAGTGAGATTCTCAACAAGTTGCAAAACACATTTGCACACTTTTAGAATCACACCACAAGGAATAAGGTACATGGACTTACACCATTTGCAAAACGATTCGCAAACTTAAGTCACATGCTACAAGGATTAACCATGAGCCACAACTATTTGTAAAACACATTCACAAATATTGGCAACATGTTAAAGTGAGCTAGAGAAAACACAATGAGCTATCAACACATGACAAACTCAAGCTACTAGTCAAAGACCCCTCTTAATAGTACGGCAACCTATACTAGCAATCCGGTCTACCAACAAAACACCGAGACCGGTAAAAGACTAGGAACACATCCTTAGCCCTAGCTAGTCATACCTTTGCCTTGCGCAAACACTTGAAGCTTGATGACGCACATCCTTGCTTCAACTCCGGTTCTTGACTTGATATGCATCAACTCATGATGCATCTCTTACTTGACCTTCATCAACACATGATGAAGCTTTACTTCGATCTTGACTTGATGCTCATCAACACATGATGACATCTTCCATCCCGAGTCTTGATATGCATCAACACATGATGCACTCTTCACTTGACATCCATCAACTCATGATGGGTCTTCACTTGACTTGATGATCAACACATGATCATCTCTTCTTGACTTGATGACTATCAACACATGATGTCATCCCAAGTCATCAACCACCGAACATAACCTATTCATCCAACTCATGGAAAATGTTAGTTCCACAATATGATTATCATTAATTACCACAACATACCATTAACTCATAATGGCGGGACAAGATACCACAATCTTTCCCTCATTGGTAATTGATGATAACCACTTCAATAGCAAATAATTGAATAGAGTTTGGTATGAGTATATAAGTACTACATAAGTTATATATACTCAACATGAGTGTATACTGAACTACACAAGTCGATAACTCAAGAATACATGAGCATATATTAACTACATAAGTCTCATATACTCATATGAATATATTAACTACACAAGTTAAACATATTCAAAGATATGTGAGTACACATGAACTACACAAGTTAGGTTCTACTCACATATAAGTATATATAGACTACACAAGTCTTATACACTCTTATGAATAGATTAACTACGCAAGTTAAACATATTCAAGAATATGTGAGCACACATAAACTACACAAGTTATGTTATACTCACATATAAGTATATATAGACTACACAAGTCTTATACACTCTTATGAATAGATTAACTACGCAAGTTAAACATATTCAAGAATATGTGAGCACACATAAACTACACAAGTTATGTTATACTCACATATAAGTGTATATAGACTACACAAGTCATATATACACACTTGAATATACTAACTACATAAGTTATATATATTCAAGAATATGAGCATATATAAACTACACAAGTTATATATACTCACATGAATATATTAACTACACAAGTTAAATATATTCAAGGATATGAGTATATACGAACTACACAAGTTATATATATACTCATATGAATATATTAACTACACAAGTTAAATACATTCAAGAATATATGAACTACACAAGTCTCATATACTCATATGAATAAATTAACTATGCAAGTTAAATATATTCAAAGGACATGTTTCAAAGTAAAGATCCCAATTGTATATGGACAAGGAAATATGGATCAATACTAATGAAACCACAAAACATAGATTGAGCTCCCCCTAAATGTGTGCATACACAAATGTGTAATGGAAACATATGCACATATTCAAGTTAGACTTTTGGTGGAGTTCAACCTATATTTTGGATCCGAGGAATGCAACAAGATATATGAATACAAAGTAGAATGCATACCTCTTTTGATCTTTATATCCAAACGAGACTAAACATGATATAACAAATAGAAATGTTAGTCTCACAAATAGATTCATCATTATGAATGCATACTGTTTGGATTTTCCTTTTGTTTATCCAATGAATTGGATTTGTCATTAATCACATGCATGCCTTCATGATTATTACCTTTATATCCAAATAAGACTACACAATATGTATATCAATGAAAGTGTTAGTCTCACAATTAGATTTGTCATTAATCACCAAAACCCCATTAACACATAATGGTAGGTCTAGATTCTTCATTGGGCACTCCATGTAGTCGAACGATCTCTTTGAAAAATAAATCAGCAACATTGTAGCATCATCGCTCTTATGACAAGGTATAAAATGTGCTATTTTAGAAAATCTATCTACAACAACAAAAACACTATATCTCCCCTTCTTGGTTCTAGGAAGTCCTAAAACAAAGTCCATTGAAATATCCTCCCAATAAACACTAAGCATAGGAAGAGGCATATATATATCGTATGGATTAAGTCAGGACTTAGCTTTATTGCATGTAGTGCAGCGAGACACATAGCACTCAACGTTGCGCCTCATTCGAGGCCAATAGAAGTGCTCGGCCAGAATATCCTCTGTCTTCTTGACACCGAAGTGTCACATCAATCCTCTACCATGCGCCTCCTATAGCAACAAAAGACGAACGAAGCTAGTTGGAATGCATAGCTTGTCAGCTCTAAACAAGAATTCATCTTTTAACACAAATTTATTCCAGCTCTTTCCCTCTGGACAATTTAGCATGGCATCTGTAAAAGTATCATCTTGAGCATAAAGATCTTTAATTGTTTCCAAACCAAAAATTCGACAATCAAGTTGAGATAACATGGTATAACGTATAGACAAAGCATCAGCAATAACATTCTCTTTTCCTTTCTTGTGTTTGATAACATATGGAAACGATTAAACAAACTCTACCCATTTAGCATATCTATGGTTCAATTTACTTTGACTACGAATGTGATTTAAAGATTCATAATCTGAGTGTATAACAAACTCTTTATGCCATAAATAATGCTGCCATGTTTCTAAAGTTCGAACGAGAGCAAATAATTCCTTATCATAAGTAGAATAGTTCAAGCTATGCCCACTCAACTTTTTACTAAAATAAGCAACAGGTTTACCTTCTTGTAGTAACACACCTCCAATTTCAATTCCACTGGCATCACATTCAAGCTCAAAGGTTTTACCAAAATCAGGAAGTTGGAGAAGTGGCACATTTGTGAGCTTCCCTTTCAAAAGGTTGAATGATTGTTCTTTTGCAGGACCCCAATGGAAAGGAGCACCTTTCTTGGTAAGCCCATTCAATGGTGTGACAATGGTGCTGAGATCCTTGATAAAGTGTCGATAAAATCCAGTAAGTCCATGAAAACTTCGCACTTGTGTGACCGTGTTAGGAGTCGACCAACTCTGTATAGCCTCGATCTTGGCTTGATCAACTTCAATGCCCTATGGGGTAACAATATAGCCAAAAAATGATACTCAATCAGTGCAAAAAGTGTACTTCTCAAGGTTATCAAATAAACGTGTATCACGTAGAGCATTAAAAACAGCACGTAAATGATCGAGATGTTCCTCAAGTGACTTGCTATATATCAATATGTCATCAAAATATACCACCACAAATTTTCCAATGAAAGCACGCAAAACTTCATTCATCAATCTCATGAAAGTACTAGGTGAATTACTTAAAACGAAAGATATCACTAACCACTCATATAAACCGAACTTAGTTTTGAACGATGTTTTCCATTCATCTCCTAATTTCATGCAAATTTGGTGATATCCACTACGCAAGTCAACTTTAGAAAACACATACGTCATGATCCATCTTTCTTTGGAATAGGATGTCGTCTAACCTAGGAATAGGATGACGATATCTAATGGTAATATTATTGATAGCTCTACAATCAACACATATACGTCATGATCCATCTTTCTTTGGAACCAAAAGTACAAGAATAGCACATGGACTAAGGCTCTCGCATACGTACCATTTGTTAAGCAAGTCTTGCACTTGATGCTGAATCTCCTTAGCCTCCTCCGGGTTGGTTCGGTATGGAGCGCGATTGGAAACGGAAGCTCCGGGGATCAAGTCAGTCTGATGTTCAATGTCCCTAATTGGAGGCAACCCCAGTGGTACCTCACTTGGAAATACATCGTCATACTCCTGCAAAAGGTGAGCAACAGCAGTAGGCAAAGAAGTGGCCATATCCTCAAATAAAAACAATGCTGCTTTGCACACTAAAGCATAGCAAACAGAATTTCCAGCTTCTACCTCACTAATATCAAACTTTGTAGCTAACAAATAGAACCTTTAGATTTAATTTCATATTTCTTAGCACTAGGTTCCTTCTTCTTATGTGGTGCAAGTTCTTTAGCTACAATCTGATTTTCACTTTTGCTACTCTCCTTTTCTCTATGAGCTCTTTCTAATTCATCTTTTAAAATTGCTTCTAGAGACATGGGCAATAAAGTGACTTTTTTTCCTTTAGACATGAGAGTATATTGATTAGTCCTACCATGATGCACATGTATCTTTATCATATTGTCATGGTCTACCTAACAGTAATGAACATGCTTGCATAGGTACGACATCGCAATCAGTATAATCATGATATGAACCAATAGAAAAGTGAACTCTCACAATACGAGTTATCTTCAGCTTACCACATGAATTAAATCATTAAATGTAGTAAGGACGAGGGTGCTATGCTGTTGTGTGGTCAAGGCAAGCTTCTCCACCATATCAATGCTAGCCAAATTATTGCAACTTTCTCCATCAATAATCACACGATAAGAACGCTCATTGATCACAAATTTTATTTGAAATAGATTGTGGCGTTGATTCTGTTCAGCACGCTCCATCTGAGCACTTAGGACACGCTTCACAAATATGCTCAAAAACTAATCACTTGCTTCAGCTCCAAAACATTCTTCGTCATGTTCAGATTCACATTGCTCACCTGCAGGGTCAATTACAAGCAATGCATGCTCTTTATCAATATCACTAGCTGAAGTGTACTCACCATCTTCTCTAACAAAAAGTGCTCACTGATTTGGGCAATCTCTCGTCATGGGCCCGAAGCCATTGCAGCGATGGCATTGTATGTCTCGCGTTCTCCCGATGGAAGCAACCGAGGTAGAACTCTTAGATGGCTGAACCGAAGTTGATTTGCTTGCGTCAGAGGCTCGGGCACAAATCTAGCTCTCATAGCTCTCTTCATAGCATCCCAAGTTCTAGGTATGTTTTGTTCATTACGGCGCAATTCATTCCACCAAAAAGATGCAAAAATCTATGAACTCACTAGTAGCAGCCCTAAACCTTTTATTGTCAGAAAATTCATGGCATGCAAATTTTTGGTCAACAGTTAACTCCCGTGTGAGATAAGCATCTGGAACATATTTAACAGCAAAATGAGGTATAGTGAATTTAATTTTACTAAATGCATCAGTACGATCATGTACCTCACAGGGTGGGTCTCTTCTCATACCTTGTCGATTGAAGCGCTGTTGCCGATGATCACGATCATTGTTGGGATTGAAACTACCATCAGACTCCGTATCAACAACATATGGGTTTGCTTCATCTTCTACCTCATCAGCCAATGAGCTAGCAACGGATGGGTTACGACGCGGTTGTGCAATGTCGATAGTAGCGGGGGCAGCAGCAGGAGGTGGAGCTCTCTGTAGCTGCTCCACACGTGTATCAATCGATCTTGCGATCTAGAACCCCCTCAATACGCTCCGAATGTTGATTTAGCAAGCGTGAACAGTGCTACATGATGTCTTTCGTGCGAGGCGTGAGAGGTGCATCCTCAACGTTGGGCTTGCTATTCTACCCTTGTGACCCTGAACCTGCCATTATTAGTATCAACAAAAAAAATACACAAGTGTATAAAAATTCCCTATGAACTACTAGGTTCTAGAGGTTACAAGGCATACACACTCAAGCTCTTGCAAATTCTTACCGAAACAAACAGGTGGCGCAACCGATGGCTGGTTCGTGATAAGCATGACATAAGTGATGGGCAAAGCGATTGCAAGGGTACAGTACCTGTTCGGTTAGTGGAGCTTGGACAGGCGTAATATATGTAGCAAGGATTAGCAACAATCAAATCAGTAATGCAAGTTGAAAAATTGTTCAAAGTACTAGTGAATGTTGCTGATCCTAGCCTAATCAAAGCCCTGTGAAGAGAAGTGTAGGAACGCACACGCAAAGATCAATGTGACTTGATGTAAGCAATGGAAAACCTCACACCAGTGCTAGGAGAGATGCTAGCCAACTACTCAAACTACTTTGTAGAGGCACAATATTGTTCACATGGTGTAGAGCACAAAAATCGGAATAACGTGCAATGTAAACAGCCCTCTAGTTTAAGCAGAAACAATAACTAGTCTCAATAAATGAAACAGTAAAGTTTTATATGGCTTGTATATACTCATTTGAAAGGTTTCAACGAGATCTACAACTTTGCAGCTGAGGCGAATCCCAAATATCAAAAGGAAGACCGAAAGAAATGGCAAAAACAGAAACCGAAAACTTGTGAGGCAAATTCAAGGCTGAAGATGGCCAATTTTGAGTGTCTTGGAGGGTGACTAGCACAAGCAGGTCATTTTTGTTGGATGTGCCTTGTCATTAGCTTTCCAAAAAATCTTAGAACGTTAAATTCGGACATCGTATGCAAAAGTTATGCCCGTTTTACTGAAGGTGTCTTGGAAACAAACTCGAATTCGTCTCAGGTTCAAATTGAAACTGTTATATCTTTCAAACCCTTAGGCCAAACTTGTTGAAATTTTTCGTGGAATCTTGTGGATGTATGAAGAAGGGCTCCGCTAATTTTCACTAGTTTTCACGTAAGTTTCATGCGCTTTTCAATTTTCGGAAAGGTGGACACTCCTTTTTCTTTTGTCCTTCTGTTTTTTTTTCTCTCTCTCTCTTTCTTTTTTCTCTTTATTTTTCTCTTGAACCCGAAACCAATCTTTGCATTTCCTTTTTCTTGCCAACCAAACTCAACTAGGACTCTCTTTGGTTTTGCTGCAAAACCTAGACTTGGTCAGCAAAGAAAAAAAAAAACAAACGACTAAGACGAGCTAATCTTTGGCCGCTGACAGTCTGCGAACAGCAACGGCGATTGCGCGTTCGGTGGCGCAGCAGAGAGCGCTAAGGTAGCCGCGGCAGTGGCCAATGGGCTGCGGTAGGGGTTGGTGGTCGTCATGCAGAGACAAAGGGTCGCGCAGAGGCAAAGGCTGCATGTAGGGTGGTGGTGCCGATCAGAGGCCAAGGCTCTGGTGAGGCTAGTGGTCACCGCGGCAGAGGCCAAGGGCCTGTGGCACGGGCTGGTGATCGTCGCGACAGAGGCCAAGGTGGCTGATGATGATGTGACACGCGGCAAGAAACAAAGCGCAACAATGATAAACTAGACAAACACTAGAACTAGAAATCAGCAACCTGACACGACAATGCAACCAAGAATTCAACAAGCAAACTGAAAAGAAAAATTACAAGCACAGATTGGTTTGGACAGGATGAACTAACCCTAATTTTTTTTATTTTTCGTGGAGTGTAGGTAGAGGAAAAAAATTCTCACCGATTAACGAAATCTCTGATACCACTTGATGCACTCTGTTGGCCTGATCTTTCAATGAGAAGGGTAATTTTCGATTTGATGGTGATCAACTCTCACGATCCAGGCTATGAACGCAGCACGCACAAACCAAGCAATCGTTGAACTAATCGCCAAGTCGTTATCAACCGTGCCAAAGACTCGATTGACCTGATCATGAGGATCAATTCCTGCAAGCAGTCGAAGAACACGCAAAAACGAAGTAACAAGCAATCTGAATTGCAAATATATGATTGAGTTCAGAAAGGTGGGATTCCGCAGAGGTTCTTTACGGTTGGTCTAGTTAACACATGCAAAGAACAAGAGTTTTCACAATGGAGAAACTAAGCAAATGAAATCCACCAAACCTTAATTGTGGTGGCCACTATGTATAGGAGGAAGAGGCGAAGGGAGGGGCGGTGGTACTGTTCATACATGAATAGTAACAACGTGACCAGTACGGGCTGTGTAGGGTTACAAAGCCCATGGGCCCAAATGAACTCAGGAACAGCATCTGACTATTTTAGCTATTGCGGCGCGCTCAGAAGGAATTTGGATGTGGGACCATATCCATTGGAAAGAGGATGAAAGAAGCTTTCCATCAAGTACTCGTAGACTTCCAACGGACTCCGTATGTGAAAGTTATACACGTTTGAAGTCGGAGCTGTCTCGGGGGACCGAATTGGATTGCAAATACTTCCCTTCATGATCAGCTCCTAAGTTCCTGATTAAAAAAATATCACATGCATTAGGTAGCAGCATATTCTTATTAAAAACAAAATGTACTCCTAGAAACGAAGTTACCTGATAGTTCAATTGATGTGCACGAGTTCTGGTGATTGGACCTTACAAGTGCATAGGTTCAATCATATCTATTATCATGAGTATTAAGTGTATGCATGGAAGTGATGTCCTCGTCAATTTCGTTTTAATTAAATTGATATCTAGTTCCTTCTATATATCTCACATTTTTCAGTTCAAAAAAAATTAACCTTAATTTTTTTCTGCGTTGTTTGTCTTCTTTACCTCAAGGTACGTAAGGATATAGAGTATCGCTTATCCTGCATGCAGGCATAGCCTGTCAATCATGAGTAGCAGAACCATGGCTAACTTAACCTTAGGAGCGCATGTCCCTTCGGGGCATGTGGCCATGGAGAAGATCGCACAAAATCCCAAGAACATGGCTTGAATCGCACCATGAGGCAAACCGTGCTTCGCGTAGAGAGAGAATTGTGGTGGAATGAACATTCTCTGAGTAGAGACAGATGCATGCAAGATGCAGCCCGCGAATAACATGGTCAGAATGATCAGGCAACAAAAAGATAACTTGTCTGTCAGATGCATGTGAACTTGTGAAGAAGGTTGGCCTGTACCCTGAAGTACTATTTTTTGTTGAGAAAAAGCGAAGGGTCCGAGATCTGCATATCACTGTTAGTTCGCCTAAATTCGCGTGCTGCATGCATTTCTCTGAAGTAGCCAAGCGTAGCAACGTTCAGCAAAATTCAGAATCGCAAATGCAAAGAGGCGCCAAGTTCCACAACTTAAGAACCTGCGCAATGTTGTGTGCACTCTGATTATTTCGGAGTTTACAACAAAGAACACGAGAGATATCTCTCACAATACTTGTATCATACTCAAGACAAACAAGTAGCTTGCAGCTGCAGCCTGCTGGGATGCAGCCAGGAATGCAAATGCGGCTCCTTGAACGATGGATCAGTGCTAAGAAATCATCGAATCTGGTGCTCTGGGATGACACAAGCGAAGCACCATAAGCAATGGTGCGCTCATGTGATCGCGTCTAGCCTGCAAATTACTCCCATGTCCAATGTTCAGTGACCTCCTGCAGAGACTTGCGCGACTGTCGGCGAGGTCATAATGGCCAAAAGAAAGGGTACTCCGGTTTGGAGACACTATTCTGATTATTCAGGAGAGGCCTAACAGTAGTTTATGCGTAATCATTTTGAGGAGCTCGTGCTAAATTAAATATTCTTCCAAATGTCAAATGATGGCATCCAAATCATGGTTCTCATCACCCAATGAACCAAGTACAGCTCATAGTGCCCAGCATTTTCAGTTCACTATTAGACCTGTTCAAAGGCTGAGTTAGGCAGGGCCTGGAAAAGCCCAACCAAGCCCATGTTCCGCGAATAAAAAATCATTTTATTTTTTTCTGAATAAATTTTTATTCTTGTTTGAATGAAATATTTTTATTATGTAATTGTTTTTTCAGACTTTGGGCCAGACACGAAGCCAGGAAAATCGGGTTGGGCTGCCCATGAACAGTTCTGTTCTCACAATTCCAACTCAAAACGACCAGTGCTACGAATGTATTCTATAGAATCCCCTGGCACCTGGCAGCTCATCTGATCAACCCTTTTGTTTGGATCAGTAACTAGTTGTATGTTATAAGATATCGTTCAGATCACACCTTTTTAAGGTGGTGAACAGAGACTTCTATTTTCAGACTTCAGACCAGAAGCACCTCTACCAATTGATTGATTGATTTCATTTGGGAAATAATGATTAGCACAGATACCGGACAAGCACCACATGCTTCATGCTGTAGTTGCTAAATTTGAATCAAATTACTTGTTTCGCTTACATCTTACTCTAGACCAATAGCACTAAAACACAATCCGAACCAGCACAAATCAACGGAGTTGTTGCTTCTGTTCAGCAGCCACGAAGACAGAAACAGGACCAGCGCCCAACCGACAACTACACGTCTCACATAAATACTGCCATATTATGATGACATAACAGGACATGCTATGCTCGTGAAAGAAAGATTGGGCTATAGAAAATTGAGGGCAACTACGGATCATGACCGTACCAACCGACACCTGCTAACTTTTGAGTTCTGAGTGCAGATCATCAGCATTGTTATTTGTTACAAGAGACTAGGTTGTTTTGTTGTTCAGCTATTAGCTTACCTTACCAACAGAATAACGTGGCAGCAGGAGGTTAGAAGTAACGAAGTGGGCGCAGGTAGAAGTAATCAAGTAATGAATTGGGGGAAATGATGTATGGTTTGTCAGAATGCTGCAGAAGTATCACATGATAATCTAGAAATGACACAAATCACGGGATAAACCCAATCCATGCTCAAACAAAAGCTTGGTTGAAACAGCAGAATCGACGAAGTGAACTGAACCACCAACAAACCCCTAGCTAGCATCATGGTACTGGACTTTCTGTGATTGCTACCTTCCGACGTCCAACAAATCTAGATCTCATAAGTAGATCCATTCCTACTACCTAGTTGTCATCCTTTGATTGGTTCATTTGTATTAGCAAATCTGTCTGTATTAATATATGCTCTTCCAAGATGTCCTTACTGATGAATACTGAATCAACCCATCAAGATCTCAGCTCTTGCGGCAAGCATGGATTTTACTGAAATGGTAATTACATAAGACAACACCACACATACTCTACCAATAGGTAGGAGTAACGCTTCCATTTCAGGAAGCTGGAGGGAAGCAGTCAAGCAGGCAGGCAGGATGCCTAGTAGAAGCACGAATAGTAGGAGTTTTCCAATGACATCACTTCAAGTTCAAGGGAGTAACAAATAAACTCCCTTTCTTATGACATGTGTATGCTCTTTCCTTCTTCTTCTCTCTTGTTGTTGGGCATTTCTAGATTCTCCAGTCCAATGCTTGCGTTGCGTCACTGCGCCGCGACCGTGAGGGAGGACGAGGACGGCCCGGCCGGCGGCGGCCCGGCGGCGGCGGTGTCCAGGGATGGAGGGGACGACGGGTGGCTGTGGCCGTTACCGTGGCCGTGTGAACTGCTGCGGTGGAGCCGGCACTTGAATGAACCGGCGTGCGTGGCCGGAGCGCAGACGCACTTGGGCGCGGCGCCGTGGCGGCCGCCGGACGACGCCGACGCCGACGACGACCAGCTCCTCCGCATCGTCTTCGGCGACGCCGCGGCGCCGGTCGGCGTCGTGCTGCTGCTGTGGTGGCCGCGACCGTGAAACCTGCCCTCCTCCCTCGTAGTCTCAACGTAGTTTGACGCCATTAGTCCCGCCTGCTGTCTCTGCGCAGCCATCAAAAGGATGATTTTAATGAGTAAATACAAGAATTTTTCTAACTGAGTTAAATAATAACAAGATCTCTATTTTAGATGAAACAAATCTAGATTTAAAGACACAATAATTGCTGGCTTAGCCCACAGAGAGAACGCGTTACCGGCTCCATACCAAGTTATCAGCAACTCGCCCAGTTAGTGATCAGTTTTACGTTAGTACACCAGGCATCACAAACATAGTGTGTCTAAATGATTAAAAAAATGTATACAGAACAGCAGTTCCTAGGTAAGAGTAGAAGAATAGAAAGGAGATGCTTGCAGAGATGGCAGATAGGAGCTTACCTTACCAGAAGGGAAAACGGCGGACGGGCAGGACGAGTTGGGGCCTTGTGGAGGCGAGGTGCTGCCGAGAGCGGCAAACTGCGTTACCCTAGCGAATACCCCACTTTATACGGGGATGCCTGCCCGCGGGCAGGACGGGCCTCTGCCCGGGATTCCTCTCTCACACCCAAACCGCGGGCCCCACCACGCCCGCCCACTGGCCCGCCACCCACCATCCCGGCGGGCAGTTTTGTAATCCCTCCCGTAAGCAAAGCGAGACGTCACTGGGTTTACTGCTGGTAACTCCCGTCCGTGGGAAGTGACGCCCGTGCCCTCGTCGCTGCACGGCCCGTCCCGGCCGGTGCGTGGGGCGCATCGGCATTGGGCGATGGCAAAGTGGTCGTTTAGGAGGGAGTGGGTGAAAACAATGGCGTTTTCTTTGAGATGGCGCAAAACAGTGGGATGGCGTTGGTTGGCATTGGCGGTTTGCGCAGCTGGCCCGATCGCGTCGGTTGCGCGCGAACGGATTTGCTCTCGAGGTTGGGTGTGGTGTGCCGGGCGGGAATGAGATCTCACACGCACACGCACACGCAGCGGTTCTGTAAACCTTTGCTCGTCTGTCTAGTTTATCCTTTTGTTCCATGTATCTGTGGGCTTGGGAGCCCACGCCCACGGACTCCCCATCCTGCGCGCGCGCGGCGACCTACCACTGAAGAAGAAATCGTGACATGCTACGCATGCAACATCGATTCGCCTCAGGTTCACCGGCGCGATGGCACGTGAACCGGTAGTGCCCCCCGCACTCCTTGCCACGCTGGGCTTGATTCTGCCCAACTCGCCCATCGTGGCGACGCACGCGCACGGGGGAAACGTACGTACACAAGAAATTTAAGAGCAGCGCATGGCCAGTGGCGTCTTCGTGGTGCTCGGCGCCCAAACTCTCCCCACCTCGCGAAGGATCCAAACAAAGGAAACCGAGACGGCGACCTGTGGCGCTCGCGGGGGATAAGATTTGTTTCCCCCGCGAATGTGCCACGGCACGCTCGGTTTTGGAGATTCGCAATTTCGCAGCGATCTCTCTGCCTGCCTGCGTGGGTGCGGACGTGTGGTCGTGGTTCCGATTCGATCGGCGATTTCATACGCCGATACGCGACGCGACGCGACGCGCCGCGCCAATGTAGGCTTCAACGTCTACCGGTGCGTCGCTGGCTGGCTGGCTTGCTCAGCTTGCAACCCCAAGCTCCCGGGGCCGTGTTGGCTACGCCCAACGCGATGGTAACTGACAGGCGCCGGACGAGGATACTTCTCCGTTTAGACTTAAAACTACTGTTCTTTAGCTTCTTGCATAGCGTGTAAACTGTGAACTCGTCCATGTGGTCGGATGATCGCTTCCGCGTACGTTGCAGCTAGCTACTACTAGTAATTTAGTGGTTTTCTTGCTTTGCTCTCGGCCGGGGAAAAAAATAATCCGACGAGGTTGTCCCTGGATAGATCATACTGTAAGCATTGCGAAATCTAGAGAACGGCAACAAAGCATCAGAATGCAACGGTGCTCACCACGTAGATGACAAGGTATACGATGATAAATTTCTGCACCGTGTTTTTATCTCTCACTCTATTGCACGTGTCCTTAGTACTGTTCCCTTTGATCCGAAGGCACCGAAACAAAGTGTCAACACCTTAACCCCACCACGACCAAACTCTATGTCTTTCGCACCGGCCTGCATTATTAGCCCCGGGCCCACATGCAAGAATGTCACCGAGAGACCAGGCCTGCCTTTGTACAAAGTAATCGGTGAGCCCTCCCATGTCGACATGTTGCAACGACGACTCGGTATCCGCTGCTCTTTCTCTCCTTGCACACCTCCGTCACCCTGTCACAGGTCATTTAACTCTCGTCAAAGCAATCGTCTCTTGTAAAGAACGACAATTGTTTGTCCTCTTGACAATTACAGCACAGTAGTTTGATTCTCTTTGCTTCCCGTAAAAATGATTCTCTTTGATCGGCTAATCGCTTTTCGGGCGTACACCATGTACCTTTTGAGAGATATTCTTCGCGGAGTTTTATGGCGCGCGAATTAAGCTGGTAAATTCTTTTCAAGATAGCGATTTGTCACTTCTACTTGATCTAAGCTTTGAACCCATGCCAAATACTTTAAACCCTCAAGTCCCCAGCACCAAGGAAACTGTGGTTGCGATTAATTGCGAAGCTGGCGGATGAGATGATTAGTTCTTCACTTCTTCAGTGTGTAACAGAGCTGTAGGGCACCAGCTTTGTGTAATCAGGGTGCATTTAGCCTCATAATTCGTTAACTAGTATCAAGCTATGATCATTCGTCTTCTTCGCTAAGTCTAAAGGACTGGCACTATAATACTGCGCTGGTTGAATTTTAAAGGAAATGTGAACATCTGACAGAATAATCTGACCACTATATAATTAACCTTATCTAGGACTTTTCCTTTGGGAAGGTATCGATATCTTGGTATGGAACGAAAGCAGCAGGCCATGACCATGGATTGGATCTATCAGAGCCCCTGTACTGTTGTACAACACATGATTAAACGAAAACAGATAGCAGCTGGTTGCAGAACGCGACATCACAAATGTAATCTGCTCGTTTGAGTTTAGTCATAACTCGCTCCTCTTTGATTTAGAGAGGATATATATCTACGACTGTCCGATGAATCCAAGAATCGTAAATCAAACGGCCGCGGAAATCATCCTCACGTTAGGACAATCCCATATAATTGTTCACTTCTGTGTATTATCGAGTGTTGTCCCCTACAAGCCTGCAATAGATGCATGCGTTTGGGATAAGAGTGTCCAAAAAATAAATCAAGTCCAACTGAACGGGATAATACTTTACGAAGGAAATGTGCTAACTATTCTCCTAAATCCTAATTAATCAAAGATTTTCAACGATAGCTTGAGATGTGTGTATACGGAGTACTTGTTTGTCCGGCATACTAGGTCAGAGATATAGGTGCGGAGTTTACGAGAGGTGAGGACGAAATATCATTTCCGATACATACAGGAGGCAGTTGACGACGTACTAAGTTAAGGTTGTTTAACTTACCACTCTTGATAGGTCATAGGAACAAATAAGAAACTTATCACTGTTTGTCACGAATGCAACAGAAAGCCTCGCAAAAGAAAGAAATTAAGAAAGAAAGAAAATAAATAAATAAATGCAACAGGAGATACGTGCTGCCAGTAACTTGACTAATATTCATCGCAAAAAAGAGAGAAGAAAGTAACTTGACCAATATTGCTATTACATCGTTGCCACATGCTATAGGGAAATTCTTCGTTCGAGTGTCTCTTCTCTGTGTTGTTCTCTTTCGGACATCAGCTTTTTGATATAAGCATCTCATTGACTCATTCCCCAGCGTCGGAAGTCAGTATCGACTCAAGACTACTTGTGCTGAAAGTTCTCCTGGTTGAAGAAAAATATCCTCTGTTCATATGATGGCAAACGTCCTCCTACCTTTGCTTAAGGGTTCAGACCTATCGATCATTGGTTGGAATCTGTCGCTGCCTTTGCCATTCGTGAAGCAATCAAGCAAACACTTTCGACAGTAACGGCTCATAACGAAAGCTGATTACGACGCAAACAAAGCGATCTGCCGATCAGTATGGCGGTTTTCCTTCATCATTTGTTTCGTCAGGCCAGCCTGCTAAACAGGCCTTGTCCAGCCCATAAGGCCTTGTTTGGACTCTGGCCCATGGAAGCAAATATTTCTTCTAAGTTTTTCCTTCTTTTTTTTGTCGCATATTCACCGTGGGCCCGTGCCCAGATAGCTTGAGCATGATAGCCCAATCTAACATCTAGCTCGTTTTTACTGGGCCTTTTTTTTGGAAGTTTAGTTTGTTTGGGTTAAGCACCTGCACAGTACGTAGTTTCCCTCGTAAATGTTAAGAAACCTGGTCCAGGCTTTGCAGGACTGGCCCATAATGGGTTCTTTATCTCCTGTAAACTATATATAGGAGAGGACTCTCAAGCATTGTACGTGCTTTAGAGAAGAGAAATAAAGAGAAGAAAGAAGTCCCCCTATCTCTGCATTCAATCTACTATTATGTACTTGTGTTCTTATGTGCGATTCTACGCTTGTCTACGAGGTGATCGCTCAGACTGGACTCGCCGGCAACGGCTCCTCAACACGTTATCAGCACGATCGGCTCCGGCCTACCTCTAGGCCTACTCTACTTAGATCGATATGTAGCATCGTAGATTGAATCGCTTCTCTAGATCGCTTTCAATTCCGCAAATTTGGCTTTCTAGATCATATCCTATGGTACAAATCCGCTCTAATCAACCGCGAGCTGACTTGAAGTCGTCGGCACAATGCCGATCGGTGGGTTGCATGAAAGAGTAGATGACGATTACACTGTAATTTGTAGATTCCATATTTTCCTCTATTCTCCGCGAGCCGACTTGTAGTCGCCAGCACAATGTCGATCGGATGATTAATTGAAAGGAGGGATTGTAGATTGCACTTCATGGATGAACAGTAAAAAGAAGAAGAAAAACCAGCCGACACATCCCTGTACGGCCACGCCGCTGCCGGTCTGCTGCCGGCCACCCACACGTGGTCGCCTGGCCATCACGGCCGGGAGCCACACCACCGCTCGACCAGAGCCGCCACTTGGCCTCCGTGATGAGGCGTCGCCACCTCCACGCACGCGACTGCGGCCCGAATCGCCACCTCGCGACGCTGCGTCGTAGCGTCGTTAGCCCATCCGCAAGACGATGCAAGACGCTGGCCGACGGAGCCGTGCGGCGGCTTAGCCTGAGTCACGCCAACTTTGTCGCCGACGCAATGCTTGAAGCCGCCGCCCCCACATCAGACTCTGTCTGCGTGCTCTGTTTGGCAACGCGCTTAAGCCACCACCCTTCCGCAGACGAAAGCACAAGAAATATGCGACCCTTGCCGCCACACGAGCCCACCTCACGCCCTCCGCGATGCCATTCTTGAGCTCCGTGCCATCAAGCAGGCGCCTTGAAGGCTCAAAGGCTAGGATTTTAACCCTAGCCGTCACCTCTTGCCGAGCCGACGATTTTTGGGCCAAGGAAAGGGCACATGGGCCGTGAGGACATCGCCTAATATTCGGGCCAAAAAAGGGAAAGAAAAGGGCCAGGCCGGAAAAAAGAAAAAAAAGGGAGGAAAAGAAAAAATCCTGAAAATTTACAGGAAGACTCTCGGAGTTCTGAAAATTACGAGGAAATTTCGCGGATAAGAAAATTTTGCAGAAAACCCCTAAAAATTGGAAAATTGTGTGAAAAATTTCTCAATTTAGCGATTTAGCCCCTAATAATTGCAGAATTCGACGAAAATTCATATTCCAGCAAAAAAAAGGCCTCAAGAATTCAATTTTGAACTTTTGAAGCATGTTTAACTTTGTTATTATTATTTCTATGCAATTTATATATTGTATTTACTGTTTTGATTATCTGTGGTTGTTTATGTTGCTTTTAATTACTGAAAATAGCAGTAAATCATGATAAATGCATAGAAAAATATGGGAACATTATGAGAATTTTTGCAACCATTTTATGCAAATTAACAACAGTAATCTTATAAACTCTTTGCATAAATATGCAAATGATTGGCATCACAAACCGGGAGTTCGAAGAGCTGGCCCAGCATGGCCAGAATTACTTGACTTGGGCATCAGATGTCGAGATCGTACTTAGGGCCAAGAAGCTCCGTGCTGTTATCGGATTTGGCACCTCAAAGGATGCCACTCCAACTCCTGAGGAAAATGATCGGGCACTTCATTTCCTCAGGCACCATCTCTGTCTAATGCTCAAGAATGAGTATATGACGAAGAAGAACACACTAGCTTTGTGGACTGCACTGAAGAAGCGGTTCGAGAAACCGAAGTACACCATTCTTTCTCGGGCAGAGTAGGAATGGAGCCGACTATGTTTTGCTGACTACAAGACGTGGGGGAGTACAATTCTGCATTGCACAAAATTTGTACCAGTCTTCAACTCTGTGATAAGGTAACCACGGATGAGCAGAAGATCGATAAAACTCTCTCTACCTTTCACCCAAATGCGGTGCAATCCGCACGCAACTATCGTCAAGATGGCTACAAGGAGTATGCCGAACTGATTGATATCATGCAAGTTGTGAAAGCTCAAGATGATGTTCTAAGGAAGAACTACATCTCACAGTCGCCTAGTAGCAATGTTGGCCATGAAGCCAATGCTAGCAGCTACAAGATGAGGAAGCCTCACTCAAAGGAAAGAGACAGGAAAGGTAAGGTCATGGGTCGCAAGGCCAAGCCAAATGCTCAAACCAAAAAGGGCGGACAAAATAAGCGCAATGACAAGCTCTATGGCCAGCAGGACCAAGGATGCTACAAAATATGGCACATGGGGGCATTGGTAACGGGTTTGTCGTGGGCCGCAACACGTCATTGATGCTTTCAAGTCTAAGAAGAAGGGCAAAGGACAGCATGAGGCGCACCTTGCCATTGCAGGCACGGAGGATCCACAGCCATTGGTTGCACTCATGGATGCGGACAGCCCAGTAGCAGCCCATATCATCCCTTCTTTGGACATCATAGTGGCCGCAGCGTTCATTGCCGAAGAGGAAAAGATGGACATGGAACATATTCAGGCTGAAGTTTCTTCATACTTCGTTGATTCAATCTAGTGCACGCATTGCACTTAGATTTTTTTTTATATAATCATTTGCAGTTTATGGTTGTGATGGAATATTGAATTATAGAATAATAGTTGTAAGCTCTAGGAGAGCAAAGCGTTAAATTCTTATGATAAGTTCTGCAAGGCTTATTTTTCCGTATTAATAATAACAAATTATGTTCTGTTTTTGGAGTATTTTATTTATGTGTGGATTGCCTCCTACCTCATATTAATAAATACTTTATATCAGAATGTGTGTGGCACCCTATGGAGGAAGTGTGCTTAGCGGATAGCGACACAACGAATACCATCTTGAGGTAGACGAAATTTTTTCAGTCGGTCAGTAAGAATAATGGTAGTCTTACAACAATCGCCGACAACAATACTTGTATAATAGGCTGAGGAAGAGCCACAATTATATTCCCAATGGGCACAACTTTAGTCGTTGAAGAAGCCATGTTGTACCCAGAATCTACTATAACTCTCTAAGTTTTAAGGATATTTGCGCTAATGGTTTCTACGTAGAGACTGAAAAAGTGTATGGTAAGGAATACCTGCTCATTACAAAGTGTGAAGAAAATAGAAAAGGGGTATTAGAACAACATCCTTGAGATAAAACTGGGCTATACTACATTAATATGAAGGCACCTGCAGCCTATACTATCCTGAAAACCACATTTAGAAGCTCTGAACTTTTCTATCTCTAGCATGATAGATTAGTCCACTTTGGTCTTAGGATGATGAAAAATATAATTAACAATTCTCAAGGACATAATATCAATGTAAAGAATGTCCCGAATCAAAAAGATTTTGTGTGCCTCGCATGTTCCACCGGGAAATTAATTACTAGACCTTCTGCTCTGAAAGTGAAGGATGAAATCCTTGCATTCCTAGACCGTCTCCAGGGAGATATTTGCGGTCCTATATAGCCTTTGTCAAGGCCATTTAGGTACTTTATGGTGCTCATCGATGCTTCCTCGAAATGGTCGCACGTGCATTTATTGTTTATGAGAAATTATGCTTTTGCAAAGCTGATCTCGCAGATAATTAAAATTAAGAGTAATTTCCCTGGTCATCATGTGAAGTCCATTAGAATAGACAACACTAGAGAATTTACTTCAAAGACATTTGATGATTATTGCATGGTAATGATAATTACCATTGAGCATTATGTACCACATGTCCACACCTAAAATGGACTAGCAAAGGCATTAATTAAACGAATTAAATTTATTGCCCGATCGCTTTTGCAGAATTGTAATTTTCTAGCTACATGTTGGGGATACGTAGTCCTGCACGCAGCAACTCTCATCAATTTTAGACCGCCGGTATATAACATTCATTCACCTATGCAACTAGCGCAAAGGTCAGCACCGAAAACTTCTCATCTTTGCAGATTTGGTTGCAAGGTCTATGTACTTATACCACCACCGCAGCGAACTGCAATGGGCCCTCTCTGAAAGTCTGGGATATACGTTGGTTATGAGACAACATCCATAATCAGATATCTGGACCTCATGACTGGAGATTTGCATACAACCTGCTTCGCTGATAGCATATTAGATGAGTATAGTTAGTCAGTTTCTTCGTTATTTGCCCTCTTTGCATTATTTTAATCATATGTACCCGTTTTCTCGTTACCCTCCACACAAAATGTCTGTTTTACCCTCCCATTACCGTACGCATCTCCTTCTCCTCCCCATTACATTCCATTCCTCCTCCCTCCTCATTCCACTCGCCTCCTCCTCATCTACAAAGGTGCCTCCCCAGCTCTCCCCCATCAGCTTCTCCACCTGCACCCTCGGGAGCCGCATCTTGAGCCGCACGGGGGTGACGCCCCCGTCCGGGCCGGAGTCGCCGGGCAGCGGGGAGGTGGGGGTGGAGGCATGGGCGAAGGCATCGGCGCCGAGGGAGAAGTCGGAGGTGGAGCGGCGGGCGAGCATGAGGGACTCGAGGAGCTCGCAGGTGCCGACGCGGAGGTTACCAAACCAGGCGCAGCGCGGGGGCCTGGCGACGTGGTGGCACAGGAGGGCGACGAGGAAGTAGAGGTGGCCGCAGCGGAGGGGCGCGTCGGGGGCCAGCGGGCGCTGAGGAGCTCAAGGGGTGCGTGGATCTGGGATTCGGGTTCAGCTACCACGAGATCCCTGAGCTCTGCAGCACGCTCCCCGCGCCTGAGCTCTGCTACTCCATGAGCCAGAGGTTCCGGCCGACCACCAGTCGCCGCCCAAAGAGGATTCCGTGGAGGAGGCGCCGGCTGTGGTGCTAGCCTCGCCGTCGCAAACCCATGGCCAACTAGAAGATCTCGAGCCCTAGTAAGCAGAGTGTTCGACCTGTGTTTTCCCCCTTCTTGTTGTCAACTAGTTGTTCTTGATTTGTGATGTGACAAAGCAAATATGCTCAATATCTACTCAATCCTATATAAAATTCAGTTCTTGATTCATCTCATTCCTGTAGAAGAACCAGTTCTTGATTGTAACAAGAACTGAACTAATTGTTGATTTGCTCTGCTCACTCTATTCTTGGATATGGCTATTGAACATTTGAACTCATGTGTTCTCGGATGTGTTGTTCCAGGGGACAACCCAGATGAGGTGAAAGCGAGGCTCAAGTACTGGGCATGTGTTCTTGGATATGGCTATTGAACATTTGAACTCATGTGTTCTTGGATTTGAATACGCATGGATTTGAACTCATGTACTCTCAATTTTGATCACAAGTGAACACGAGCATGCGATCGTCAAGTTGCCTGGAAATCACATTGCATCATCATTGTCATCACGATCAGCACAAGCTTACACGCATCATATTGTTGAATCTTGTTGATGCCTATCGGGAGTTTTGCCACGATGTTTGGAAGCAAGAAGGATGGGAGAGACGAAGAGGGTCAAGGGATGCTAATGCCACTACCCATTTCCAATGTTTCACTCATATGAATCCTTGATCCATCGTAGTAGCTGTTCATCTAAATAACATGTATAATCTATTCTTAATTCAATGAAAAAAATAGCAATATCATTCCATGTTGTGTTGTACCTTCGTTTCTTGTCTTTGTTCTTCGACATGCTACTATGTGCCAGCTACTTCGGGTGCGAGTGGAACAGGTAACGGGAGGGTAAAACAGACATTTCGCGTGGCTAGTAACAGGAAAACAAGCACATATGATTAAAATAATGCAAAGAGAGTAAATAACGAAGAAACTGACTAACTGGAGGGAAAAATGCATTACATTGGAAAGGAGTGTAGTTTCTGAATGCCAATATAAGCTGAGGGCAAATAATGAATTCCCCCTTGATTGATTGGTTCACTGCAGGAGGAACCCTCTGGCGATGCGGCCGTTGGCACCCTGGGGAAAGAACCCGTCGGCCTGGGCATGGTTGATGGCCTCTTTTTTTTGAAAATTATCTTATATGCCTTTTTTCTATAGTTTCAATTGAAATTGGATTTGATTGCAATTTGATAATACTTAAGAGAATTATATGTAAATTGTATTCCATGCTATTTTTTCTGATTTTGTAGACAGACACCTTTTCCTCAACCTATATGGCTTTATGTGAATGGTACGGAAGTGTTTTATTTTATTTAGTTTTTAGGAACTTCTTTAGTTTCTAACTAAAAAATATAGTGTCCAATTCTCTATTTGTTTGCACCCTTGCGACCATCACAATGAGTACAGTGATTCAAAACTAATAGATATTTTGCTTACGTCATTGGCTTTGGTAGCTGGAGCTGGAGAAAGCAAGCCAGTTCGTAACAGAGACTCATACGACGTAAATGGGCTGCATCAATACCGACGCACTAAGTATAAATGTACCAGAACCGTAATTGTTTTTGAGTGGTAGGTACCTGAACTGTCATATGGGCCATGTTGTGTACCAATAAAAAATTATAGAATGACTATATATTTTTAATAATATGTTCACATATATTTAAATCTTATTTATTAATGTTACTAATTGTTATGGCGTGAGAGGCACGAGCGATGTTGTGGCGCCATTCGGAATGGTGGGCTTTCATATTTAGCGAGAAGGCTGATACATATCGTGCAAGTGAAAATACACCATTCAGTTTTACGGCCACGCTATCTCATCTGCGAGCCCCCCGCGGCGGAAAATCCACCCTTGTAATATTTAGTTTGTTTGGATCCAGTCATAGATTGAAGGGGGAAACTATTTTTTTAGAAGAAAAAATATGTTTTACTCATTGTAAGACAAAAGAATCCTGATGAACCGTTTTTGGGCCCAGAAATAGTTGATGGGCCGGAGAATGGCCGCGCATTATGATAGAGAAAAGTGAAATACTGTAGGCCCAAAATCTTATTGACAATCAATCAGTGTCCCAAGAATATTATCAAAAAGTGGAATCAGTGTCCCAAGAAATTACCCACCTACGTCCCTACATTGTTGTGACCTTCTGGGCCTTCCGGCTTTATTATATATATATACACGTTGAGAGTCACGAGTAGGGGTGAAAAATGATCGAATGTGATAATGACTCTATTATATTTATTTTTTTATTTTTTTATATGTGAATATCGTGGGTACGAATATAAATACGAATAATATCGAATATAAATACAGAGTGAATACGAAACTAGTACGGTCACAAATATTTCTCGGAACATAAAAACCCCTTAAATTATTCGCATTGTAGCAACTGAAACAAAGAATGAGTTTATAAGATCAAAATATTCGTCAATTCAGTATATGTGTACAACCACTCCTTAACATGTTTTTAATGTAAAATAACTCAATATGGTCTCCCTTATATACTTTACTTACCGCTTTTGCTTACTCAATATCTATTTCCTACCTCATAAACATTGCATAATTCATTATAAAATAATGTTTTATTAATATTTATTTATTTATATGAATAGTGATTGTATTTTGGGACTCCCAAGAAAGGAGAATGATGAAAAGAGTTATGTTTGGGCAAAATGCGGAGAAATACCAGGCGTTGAAAATAGTATTCAGACATTTGGACGTATTTTTGGGTATTTAAATGGACTCAAATGAATATATTCACAAATGCAAAGTTGTAGATCTCGTCAAGAGCTACAATTTAGCCGACTCATTTGCCTAATTTGGACTGCGAACAAGAAAACTATGGTCTTTGGAAGACAATGCATATGCAGCCTCAAACTGTATCTCCGGACCTATGTATCTCTGGATATCCGAAACCGTATTTGTATTCAACTGATAGTGAGCTACCGAAACCGTATTCATTCTGACAAAAATAATCCGTATTCATTTTCGATCCGACATTATCCGATAAATATCCGAGCCAATAGCATTTGTATTTAAAAATGGTCTGGACCGGTCAAAAACTATACGAACTGTTTTCATCCCTGGCCACGAGGTCATGAACCCTGGACACATTGACATTCGAGTAGTCATACCTGTACTGTACATATTAACGCTAGCAATGGAGTGCGTTTTGGCATGCTGAGTATGTTTTGGCGCCAAACGGAATGTTATTTCGTGAAGCAAAGGCCTGATTATTGTTAACTTTTATTGAGTTTAACTTGTAATAAAGTTGCACATGCCCTTGCTCACTATGGTCATAGATCTGATTCCTTTGGATCAGATCAGTCCCAAACTTTGTACTGATGTATGTAGCCAGTGATTTAACTGCTTCCCAGGTTTAATGGAATCGGTGTTTTCCATTTTAAAACAACGTTAGCGATGGAGTAGAGTATTTAGTAACACAAACACTGTAACTAATTGGTGAGAAAAAGATCAAACTGGTCACGGAGCGTGGCTAACACGAAATAATAATCCAGGTGCGAACGGGCTATTTTTGCGGTCACCCGCACAGCTTCTCGCAGCGCACGCGTGTCGTTTGGACAACAGCGCACGCTTTGCTGACGGGCGCCCCGTTATGATAGACGTCCTCACCGGAGTATGCAGTTCAGCCTACCTCAACAGTCAACAGCTGGATAAATTTGTGACAGGTCCACTGCACCGGCATGCACTTTTGCGCCATGTTACGGAATGGACCTCGGGATCCTGCTTGCTGGTAGCTTTTTCGTTTCTAAGATTTCCTGCGGCTGGAGCTGGACCATTCTGAGAACCAATAAAGTCAATTTCGCAACGAAGTCTTTCTTGTGAGCTGTGACCCTCAACACTGAACTGCTGGAAAGAGAAGCGCAGGCGTTGCGCCGTCGGTTTCCACCAACCGCATGTCGGTGGCTAGGAGCCTAGGCGCAGTCGTAAAAGTATTTTAGTGTATTGAACCGAAATTGATTTAAAGTCACGTCACGCAAGTATTTTAGGAACTGAGCTTGTTTTTCTCTAATGTATTATACCGATTTCTACTAACAACTATGATCCACGTTACATTAAAAAACCACAAAATAATAATATCCGCTCTCAATCGTACTCTCTCCTATGTAGTTGTTTAATGCTCATATAAGTTGTTTAATGCTTTGAATCGACTCCTAAGTAGAGTCCGGTTCCTTTTTTTTTGTTAGAATCGACCACTTCAATGTATTGAATCGATTCAATGCATTCTCTCTCCTCATTTAAACCGGCTAAAACACAGCATTGGAGATGGTCTAAGGTATCTCCAATAGTGCATTTATTATCGTCTCTTAGTTATGTCACGTTAACAAAATCCTACATAGAGTAGAGAGGGAGGGGAGAGAACATAGGTCATCTCTTCCTGAAGAGACTGTCGTGCACACGAAATAAGACACGATACATTAATCTACTCTGGTTGACATGTAGGCCCGTTTCAAAGAAAAATTATAAAATATAAATGTTGGAGAATGTGCAAGAGACTATCTATTGGAGATGTTGTTTCTAAAAATGATGTAGCATATGTTAGAGATAATGTTATCTCTAACTATTATAGATGCCCTAAGTACGATCTTTCGTCCTGTTTCGGGCTTCCGGCTTCGAGGTTAATGGCTTGATTGCCTCAAGCGAAGCCTTCGAATTTAAGGCACGTACGTCTCTTCCTCTCTGCACTAGTCATCGTCACTTGCCACAGCCGCACGAAGTGATGATACACCACCACCACTACTACTACTACTACAGTACCACACACTAGCAGCGCCTGTTCCAAATTACGCAGATTAATCAACTTCCCCACGCGAAAGCAAAGCAAACGATGCACTGTGGCAAGCCAGGGAAAACTGGAAAGTAGCAGCAACGGCGCTTGTATTTCTTAATTGGCCCTTCCAAACGCGAATCTGAAATGCCCACCATCATCAGTGACGACAGACGGCAAGCAGGTACCACAAAACGACCGAACGCTGGCGACAAAAAACCAGGCGGATCCGTCCGTCCAATCTATCCTAACGGCAGCTGTCGCCGAGCCAAATCCCGCCCGTCCATCCATCCATTCTCCCACACAACTTGTCAGCTTCTCGATCCCCACGTGATGGTTTCGACCCTAGGAACGTATGCACGCCACTAACAGATTAAAGAAACACACACACAAGAGAATACAAAAGCTTTCGGGCAGTTTTCTCGTGTTATTCATATCTGCCTTGAGGTTGGTATTTATAGTACATACATAGACCTATCAATGGAATAACTCAAAGAACGAAACAAAGTGATTTGATACTGATTTGCATCTGATCTCTATCTTGTCGTGTAAGGCATGGACACAACGTTGGCCTACACACAATCTCTTGGCAAGTCTTGATTATTTCCTACAATCTCCACCTAATCTAGACTTGGTTGCGTGAGATCTTTGATGCCCAGCAGATCACGCATCGCTTCGAACTTGAATTGAACAAGTGCCTTTGTGAAGATATCTGCATGCTGCTCCCCTGTGCACACATACTTGACAACAATCAATCCATTCTCCACGCACTCTTTGATAAAGTGACACCTGGTATCAATGTGCTTGCTTCTCCCATGAAACATCGGAATCTTCATCATTGTGATTGCTGATTTGTTGTCAACGTACAAGATGATTAGACTTGGGGCTTCTCTCGTTACCTCACTTGGCACGCTTTGCAACCAAATGCCTTGACATGTTGTTGCTGTGGTAGCCATGAACTTAGCTTCACATGACGACAGTGCGGCGCTTTTCTATTTTTGACATGCCCAATCGACTATGTCCCCATTGTAGTAGAACGCCATGTCACTTGTGCTTTTCCTGCCAGGTTACTATCATTGTAGCCTATAATCTTCTCCACACCTTCTCCTTTGGAATGCACCAGAACAAAGTCGGTTGTCAACTTCACCTACCTGAGGATCTGTTTCACGTCTTGCATATGTAGCTGAGTAGGCCTCTCCATGTACCGGCTCACTAGCCCGATTGCATACATGATGTCCAGTTAAGGGTGGAAAAAAAGCTCGAAACTCGCGAGCCAGCTCGACTCGTTAAGGGCTCGGCTCGAACTCGGTCCCTTAACGAGCCGAGCCGACAATTTAGCTCGTTTTCTTAACGAACCGAGTTCAAGCTGGCTCACGAGTTGCTCGTTAAGCTCATTAAAAAACCAGCACAGTTTAGTAGTAGTACCAGCCTAGCCCAACCCAGCAACCCTTAGACGGTCCAAGGAGGTCCAAGCCCCAAGCTTTGATCTCTTAACTTTTTAAAAAATTTATTAGGCTGATTTTCATTTTTTTTAGCGAGCCTATCGAGCCGAGTTCGAGCTTTTTAACGAGCCGAGCCGAGCCTGGTATTCTGCTCGTTAGCTTAACGAGCCGAGCTCGTTTTCTTAATGAGCTTTAACGAGCCAAGTTGGCTCGTTATC
This sequence comes from Phyllostachys edulis, assembly GCA_036346405.1. Classification (NCBI taxonomy): domain Eukaryota; kingdom Viridiplantae; phylum Streptophyta; class Magnoliopsida; order Poales; family Poaceae; genus Phyllostachys; species Phyllostachys edulis. Next base: position 32,222,890 of record CM070552.1, read on the forward strand.
CACCCCTATGTCCAGTGGGGTGTGAGTCAGATACCACGGACTTCCGATGATTCTCTTATACTCGGTCACATCAACTTGAACTCTGTCTTCATCCTTCCTGAGCTTAAGCTTTGGCTCCAAGAGATACCTTATCGAGTTGCACTCGTTCATCCCAGTTTCCAACAAGATTTTCTTTGCGTACGTCATTTGATTGAGGGTGATGCAGCCCGCCTTCTGCTCTACCTCAATCCCGAGGTAGTATACAAGCAATCTGAGATCTCTCATCTTGAATGCCCTCTTCATCTAGTGCTTGGATTGCTTGATTTCACATGCACTTTGTGCCGGTGACAATGAGATCATCTACATATAGACCGACAACAAGTACCTCTTTTTCATTACACCTCTTGTAGACGGCTTGCTCTTGCAGATACTTCATGAACCCTAGGTTCTTGAGACTTTTGTCCAGCCAAATGTTCCACACCTTTGGGACTTGACGCAACTCGTAAATTCCTTTGAAAGCTTGTACACCTTATGCCCCTCACCATCTTTGACGAATCCTTTCGGTTGAGCGATGTAAACCTCCTCTTGGAGATTGTCATTCAAGAATATCAACTTGACATCTAGGTGGCGGACTTCTCATCCACTTTGCGCTGCAAGGGCAAATAGAAGTGTTGTTGTCTCGAGTGGTGTCATAGGAGCAAACACCTCGTCGAAGTCGATCCCGTGCTGCTACACGTATCCCTTGGCAACCAACCTTGCCTTGTACCTCACAGTGTTGCCATCTTAGTCCTTCTTCAGTTTGTACACCCACTTGAGCCCAGTGATTTTATGACCAGGCGGCAACTCAAGTGAGATTCCAAGTTTTGTTCATCTCGATGGCCTCAAGATCGCTCTTCTTCGCCTCCTCGAGCAGCTTCATGATAGCACGCCGACTCTTCTACAGCTAGGAGGTATAGCTCATCCTCGCCCTCGATCTCCTCGATCGCCGCGTAGATGTTGTTGAGGTTCTGATATCTGTGAGGCCCACTCTCGCCATCTAATGCTGCTGCAGGAGAGATAGGCCCTACGTCTGTTCCATCTCCTGTACCTACTGCTGTACCCATGGGTGTCACTGTATCCATGCTCTCTGGCTCCACCATGCTAGTGATGGCGTTTGGCATCACCACGCGCTGGCAAGCCAAATGGTGTCTCGGCGACCTAGGTGCTATCGAGTCATGTGGGGTAGCCTCCTGCTGCCTAGTGTTTAGGCCTATCTCACCAACACCTGTATTATTAATGACGGTAAATGTAGTCCAAGGAATGTTAGTTGCACCGTCAGTGATGTTGTCGTTCCATGGCCACTCCTTTCCTTCCTCAAATACCACATCGCGGCTGATGTGGAGTTTCACTTGTTGAGGGTCGTAGAGTCGGTGAACCTTGCTGCTAGACTCAACGCCGAGATACACCATGGCGGTGTTGCGGTCGTCAAGTCTCTTTAAGTGCCACTTTACCACCTTGGCGTGCACGACGCACTCGAACACTTGCAGGTGCTCGATGCGTAGCTTCCTTCCGGTCCAAGATTCGTATGGCATGAATCCATCTATGGATTTCATTGACATGTGGTTAAGGAGATACACCACATGTCATACCATCTCTCCCCACATTACTGCAAGTACATTCTTGCTCTTAACTAAGTTCCTCGCCATGGACAGCACGATACGGTTACGGCGTTCCATAACACCATTATGTTGTGGTGAGTATGGTGCCGTGAAGTGCCACGCTATACCTTCAGTGTCGCAGAACGTGCCAAACTCATGTGACAAGAACTCTCTGCCATGGTCTTGTAACATTCCAAAATATGGCCTTTTTTCAAAAAAAAAATTAATTAATTCAAATATTTGGGTCTTAATTGGACTTTTTGCATTTACTTAATTTCCAAATTCCGAAATTCAAATTTTGCAAATTGAATTTTTCGCGAAATTCTTCTTTCTTTCCCTTTTTAGTTTTCCTTTCCTCCCGTTTTCCTTTTCCCTTCTTTCTTTCTTTCTTTCCTTCTTCCTTGCCTTCTCTCTGTTCTTCTTGCGGCGAAGGCCTGTGCCGCCGCCTGATTCCAGTGTCTTTGCCCCGCTCTGGCACATTGCCCGTTCTCTGTTCGTGTTGCACGCTTGCCACCTGCGCCACACACCGTGCCCTCGCGCCCACGCCTGCTCCCATTCGCCTTTGCCGCCTCCATCTTGCCCATATCGCCTCTCTAGACCTTTCTAAGCAGCTCCCTCTGTGTCAAAATCTTCGCCTCAACCTCCTCTCTCAAAGCCCTAAGTAGATTTCCCCGGAGTCGATCTCCTCTCGCCGGATTTCATCGACAAGTCGTGACTACCGCAAGCTTTTGCATCTCTCGTTCTTTCACCGGTGTTGCTCCTCCGTCGGCATCTTCATCACCATTGAACTTGCCTCAAGTCGTTCTACGTCGTGCTCCCGTATTCATCCCTGAAGGATCACTGGAACGTCACCGCCCTTTTCTTCCTCAAAGTCGGCCGCCGCCTCCACTTTTGATCTCATCACCAGTAAGCCTCCCCGTTGTTCTGACCATGTCATCTCGCATCCCTCGTTATTCTCTTGCAGATCCCTTCCTTCTTGCTCTCTTCCCGCCTCTGTGTCGTGCCATCACCGTCGCTGCCTCTATCCTGCCGTCGGTCGCTGTGGCGCCGCCACTCCGGCCACCCTCCAATCTCCCCGAACCCTCCTACACCTTCCGCGAGCCGCCACCATGCCCGTGCTCGTGCTACTTTTCCCAGGGCACCGTCGGTTTGGCCTTGACGCCGCATGGTCGTGCGCCGCCGTCGCCACAACCGAGCACCTCCAGCACCACCGCCACCGTCCATGGGGTCCCCGCCCCTGTGGGAACCCATTTTCACCGTTGGACGACCACCCCGTCCCACCCCTCGCCAATGCCGCCACTGCCCTGAGCGCCCAGTGAAGCTACTTTGTTCTACTTCGGTCTTCTTTAGCTCTTGAGTCACTTGCACATGGGACCCCTCTGTCATTCTCTCATCCCTTTCTCTCTTTTTCCCTCTTGGTCTCACTTGCATGTGGGCCCAGCTGCAAGTCTCTCTTTTAAACTTTGAATTCTTGAAAATAAAGATTCTCTGGAATATTCCTCCTTTTCAGAATTTCTATCATTTCTTGTGATATTCAAACTTTCGGACATTCGTTCTCCCTCATACGAACTCTAATTCCGTCGATTCTCGTTCCTAAATTCAATATCTCTCTATAAATACTAATTTTATAATTTTTAGATTTTATTTGTTTTCTGTTATTTATTTGTCTCGATTCGCGTGTGTAGAGTCCAACACCGCCGAAGCCACTTTGGATCAACCGAATGTAGCGACCTCAACCTTTGACGAAGGTGAGTCTCCTTTGAACATTTTGTACCTATGATTTTTAAATTATGTTTTCTCTTTTAAAAGTATTATCCATTGCTAAATTCACGTAAAATGGTAAGTTCAAAATGTAGTTTGTTAATTAAAGCTAAAATTTGCTAATGTCTTCTTTGATAATTGTACCCTATACCTTTGTAACCCTAGTATATTTTTTGAGGCAAAACAGTAGGAAAACCCTAGTATATTAATCCTACAATATTGAATAAACATTGTGGAATAGTTAAACGTGGTAGAACTGGTTAGACATGCTTTTCGGTCTCGATCAACCTTTGGGGGGGGGGCATTATTACCCTTTACGCTTTGTTTGGAAAATGTATGACATTAGGGAATGTCAGTATTTGGAAAATAAAATAAAATGATGAAAATCTGTTTCGACTTGGGCGGATAGTAAGGTCGGGTTGGTATAGTTAGAGCATGAGAACTTGTATTGTGGTAAGTTTCGACCAAGTCATATTAAGGACGGACACCTGTGACTATCCAAACTGAGCAATATCGTACAACCACATGTCCTAAATGGGAAGGACCTAACTGAATAATCTACTGAGTCCAAGCATTATGCCCGCAGGCTGTAGTTGATAGGTGTTCTCTTGATTATGGTAAATGTACTTGCATATCCTGGGTAGTGTAGACGATGGTAAATGAACATCCATATCTGTCGGGGCTTGCGCTGGGCGATGGTAATTGACGTTCATGTCTGGGCAGGTTATCCCCCACAACGGTGAGCTCTAGGTCAATGATAAATGACGTCCATGACTTGGGGTTAAGCTCATCGGGCGGGCTAATGTTACAATAAATTAGTGTAAAAGTCTTATGATAATCACTTAGTCGCACACCTTTGGAAAGTGTGTGAAGCAGACATTATAAGCTGATTATCTCGTGTGGGTCAAGATGTACAACTCCTGCAGAGTGTAGAACTATTCGAATAGTCGTGCCCACGGTCAAGGTAGGGCAAGGTGCGTTTTTACATGGTAGACTTTGGTTTTGATTTCAAAAGAGTAAATTTGGGAACACGAGAGCAGTTGGGATTCTTGAGTAGTTTTTTTGGCAGCTAGAATCCTATCCTTTGAACCTTAGCGGCTAGAGCCTTGATACTAGTGGTTGGTAGCTAGAACCTCCACTAGTAATATAATTAGCTTAATTATTGAAACTACTTTTTGTTAAATGTGCTTTATGAAAAATGTTTAAACTTAAAATATTGCTTTGTGCAAATGAACCCTATATGCCCAATTGTTAAAGCTATGCATGTGCATTCTTCCCAAGACTCGCAGCGTACTATATGTATGTAAGGACCCGGAATATTGGAATCTATGCCGAATTAAGAATCATACTTAAAGCATAAGTCTTAATCAAGAACAACTGGTCCTTAATTAAAAATTATACTAGAAGCATAATTCTTAACAAGTTACAAATCCAACATTCAGGTTCCCGGATATGTGTCTCATGTTAGCTCGAGTAATCACCGCTAACATACACATATCCTTACAACATTATATCACAAGCATACACGAGTAGAATATACACATCGGTAAAATTTTACAATGAAACATTTTGTAAGCGAGAAAGCGAAGAGAAATAATGATATAAACATTCGGTTGAGAGCCACAACCCAAGGGCAACTTGATCGGATTAAAGCCAAGAACCAACACAATCGTCTCAACTTGAAATATTAATTAGAATGTCTTCACCGCAACAAGTGGACAATTTCCCTTTGAGTACGAAGGTACTCAAGAAGACTTACACAAACTATTAAAATAAAGTGTTAGATAGAGCCTATACAAAGGATTAGAATTGATACATGTATAAGGTTAACAACAGGAAGGCTATAGTGGTTAAATTTGCATAAAGCAATACATCTTAACCTACAATTGCTAAATTTTAACAAAGCAATTTAGTAAATCAATTTGGACTAAAACAGTAAATAAATGAAGAATAATCATAAACAATAACCAATAATGAAGTGGTGTTACACCACCAACACACCAGTACATACTTAACCATTGAACCGAAATCCCATCCACCAAATAAAATTGGAATGTCAAATCTATACAAAGCGCTAATCAAATTCAAGCGTTGTCCGTAACCGTGGACACGGCTATTCGAATAGTTTTAAACCCTGCAGGGGTGTACATCTTTACCCACACGACTTAGTTAGCCCGTAAGCCGTCTAGAATAATAGCACACTACCTTTGGTATGCCGGCCGGGTAAACTAAGATTTGGTATTTTTCAACAAGTTGACACTATTGAGTTGGATAACCCATGTGAGACTGATCCCGCTTAAACAACGACTGATAGCATCTGCTCAACCGGGGTCCACATGTTGTGTCGGGAATGCCGACCCAGTCAAAGAAATGCGAATCGTGCTCACTACACATATTAGACCGCGATCGGGGCCTCAAGAGTGCGTACATGCGATGGAACACATATACGCCCTCACCGCTAAGAACATCGATATCGATATAAAATTCACATGGCATAAGACACGGCCGAAGACTTAAGCATCTATGCCATATGAGATCAATACACATGTCCTTACTTTCTGTTTCCAACTCAATAGTATTAACCCTTTACTTAACCAAACAATACCCATACATTTGCGTGTGGAAATGCGTTGGGGCTTGAATCATCGGTAGATGTTCATCCTTAATCAATCCGCACAAGACAACCACATTTCCCAATTCTCGTGCACTACGGCACCACCACTAGCATCCACTTGTCCAGATTTGAAATCAGATTAGCAAGAAGGGTTTAAACTCATTTCTGATTTAAAGAGACTAACAAAGAAACAAATACTGGAAATTCATTTGTGGTTCCCATGTTTGACAAGATAAGCTTGCCAAACACTACCGTTCTAAAGACTGCATGGCTAAGCAATTTCTAGCCTAAGTATTTTAATACAAACAATACCTTAATTTGAGTGTATGATCAAATTTAAGGTAAGCCACAAGTTATGGGTTGTAACTAGATACTACACATGTCACAATTAATTTTTAAGGAATTAGCATGCAACAGTTATCACTGTATTTTGTAAATCTACAGTTCCAAAATTGGGATCAATATGGTGCAGAGAGGATGCTTGCCTTGGTAGAAGTCCACTTGTTCACTCTTGTAGGCGTAAATGTTCACTCCGTGTAATTTATAATCTAGAGAGAGAATGCGATAGCGAATAAACACCAATAACATCGAGAAAGCCAAAATGCTCAAAAATGCATGATAATTATATATATTAATGAAGTTATGATTCTACATGCATTTAGGTATAGATTTTAGTTTAATTGGAGTTCAACTTCTTATGAATTTGTTAAAGTTAATTCAATTTCTGGGGTAATCATAATAACTGACGATACTTAGAGTTTAGATGATATTGTTTTCCTTAACAGGACACCTAGTACTCACAAACACTCTCTCTAGGCATTCTATGTATACATCCACGATGATCATACAGTCAAAATCAATCCTCTTATATGTTCTCTTATCAATTAATCTTCTAAAATCTTAAAAGTATTCAAAAGAACAGCTTATTTACTATCTTACTAACTACTAAGACACTATTCACGCAAATGGAAAGACAACAGCGTCCTGAGTTTTAACTTGGCTACACTGCTTTGGTTAACCAAACTAATGCTTATTCTTTAGATGATTAGCCTTAGTTAGTTTAAGGACTAAAGCTCAATTAGCCCAAAAGACTACTAAGGTCAAAATTTAGAAATGCCTTATGCTTCTTGTCATTTGGCCAAAAGTCGACAACAAGATTAATTTTAGCTAAACTCCAATTATTTAGCTAATTTAAACACCTTAAATGATTTACTAATCACTAAGCTATTTAACTTCCTAATTTGACTACATTATATATTAGAATCTTGCTTACTAGGTGATGATCAAAAGATCAATTAAGATTATTAACACCACTAACTATTAGATTAACATTACCAATTGCTTATTAACAAAATTGATTCTTTTTACATCAATTAATTTAGTGGGATGGCCTTAGAGTTAAACACAATATAAAGCATTAAATTTTTAATTACAATTTATTTTTCACAACTAGGGTAGATTAATTGCCTTCTTTTATTATTCGAAACTTTAACATTATAATGATTTTTTTCATATTTTATTTGCATATTTGACTATTTACTGCATTAACTAGCTTAAGTGCTCAAATGACTAAATGAATAGAAAACATTTCTAATTGTAGGATTGACTATGTTATAATCCTATTGACAAAACTAACATCTTCAGATTACTAGTTATGCATATATAATAGCAGTTTTTCAGGATTACAGTTCTATTAGTTAATCTTCTTTCAAATTCAAACTTCTAATTTATTAACTTCATTGTTATTCACAAAATTAGCTAGAAGAAGAAAGGGTGGGCCTTGCCATTAGCTTAATGACAAAATAACCTTTTCATCTCATTACCATTCATTCTCTGTTCATTTATTTCAACCAAAGTGCTGTTACAGTTCTTATAATTAACTATTTCACTAAATTAAACACTATTTGCTAATTGTCTTCAGATCACTGTTCAAATAACTAAAATGCTAATTTAGACTTCCTTCAACTTAAACTTCCAATAGCCAATTCAATTGTCTATCTGTTAATCAATTTTTCAGTGATTAAGTAGTTAAATATAACTCTTAGCATAAAAGGATCAGTCACTTTACAGGGACTATCTATTGTCAGGTCATACATCCTATAACAGGACAATTTCTAAATTGAACATCTACCTGCTAATTCATACTTATTTAATTCTTCAAATTTTTACTAATTCATTTAAGTGACCTAACAACATTTCCATATTTGATAATTTTGGTTGGTTTGACAAAATAGCTTTACTGACAATTCAATGTTTAACTGAACATCTTATCTGTTCATTTATTTTCACCAGAGCACTGTTACAGATCTAGCAACTAACTTTTCCCCACTAAATTAAACATTCATTTGCTACTTATCTTTGAGTGAGCATTTAGTCATTTAACAGGTTACTTTAGCAACTATCAACTATATTAGATGTCTTATAAGCTGGACCCATATACCAGCGAGTGAGAGAGAAAGAAATATAGAGTAGAACAGGAGGCACAAGGCTGAGCTGGGGTGGTATTCATCAATTTATACAAGAACTTCTACAATTTAACAACTAAACTTTTCTATTAACTTAATTATTCATTTGCTAATGATACTTAAGATCACTGAGTCCATCTCCTTCTAGTTCATCCTTTTTCAGTTGAGCTACAGTGTAGTTGACACAAAACAGAACAGAGAGGCTGCACAGGGAGGCTCGGGTGTGGATCATCGCCGACGAAGAAAAGGTGGCGAGATGAAGGTGACGACCAAAATGGATTCCCAGAGGGTCAGTGAAGCTAGGGGTAGTGGTCTTCTTTGCTTTCAGTTTGCAGTGGCATGCATGAACCTGAACGGCGGCTGCGATGGAGGTGAAAAAGAGGTGTGGCACGGAGTGGCAAAGAAGCAAAAATAGGGCACGCATGGGCACGAGTAGGGTGCAGTGGACTCACCGGTCTTTGTCGTGAAGGTGAGAAGCACCGAGGAGGTCGGCGGCAGCGGCAAGTGGCGGCCTTGGCACAGGTCCTCGCGGAGGGGCTCCTGGAGAAGATGAGAGGGTGAATGAGTGATCGGAGAGGGTAAAGGAAGGCTCAAGAGTGCTCTGGGAGGAAGGAATCGGAGAAAAAGTCCTCAGAGACGGAGTGACGGCAAAAGAGGCGGTGGGGGCCGAACACGAAGAAGATGGATACGCGCAGCTCCACAATGGATGATTCTTCAAATTGATCATTGGTTCGTGATGGTGGGGTGGTGGCGTATCGGGTGACGCAGTTGTGAGTGGTCGGAGGTGGCTGGAGTGGCTGGAACGACTACAAGCGGCGCGGCGGCGACAGAGAAGAAGGGCAAGAAACCGAAGAAGATGAGGCGGGGTGCTCCTATAAATGGAGGTCAAGAAACTTCGAGGTGGGGATGGCGTGGCAATGCTACAAGATGGCTTCGACAAGGATGCGGCCGCGTGTCCCAGTGCTGCAGCGGCGGAGAGATGGCGTGGCGTCGGCGCCGCTCGGGGAAGAAGACAACCCACCGGTGGAGTGGGGCCCGCTGGTCAGTGAAATAAAAGACGACGCGGTCGGTTAGGCTCGGGTCAAACAGTGAGTGACCTGGTGCGGTTTAGTTTGAACCGCCCGATCTGGAATAGACGGTCGAGATTACATGGGCCGTTCGGACCACCCGATCGGCCGTGAGATTTGGGCCGTTGATCTCCCATCGAACGGTCCCCGAGCTTTGGGTTCGGCTCGGTACATTAGTGGACTCAACCGAATCAATTAGCCGAGTCGGGTTTGAGCCCAACGCACAGTACCCACGAGTTTAGGTCTAAGGCTTTGACTAAGATTTTAATTCTAATTCCCACTTTGACCAAGGGTTTAAAAATAGAAATAAAATTCTGAAATAATTCAAGTGAGTTCTGGAATAGTCTAGTGTTTATAAAAATTATTAAACCTTCTTGTTCATATAATATTTTGTAAAATATAAATTCAAATTTAGTATAGGTTATAGATATGTATTTGAATTTTCAGTGGTTTGAATTTAATCCCAAAAATTTGGGAAAAATTATATTAATTCTGATAATTATTCTAGTATTTAAATAAATTATTTTCGGAGATCTTATGAACATTTATTTAAAATTTCTTTTGTGGCTTTAATTTGAATTAGAGGTTTACATTTGATTTTAAGATTTTCAATTTGATTTTAAGATTTTCAAATGCATAATTTATGCACATGCTCCAGAAATAACAAATATAATATAAAATGCATATAATTACTGTTTATTAAAATTGGGGCTGTTACAATGTACTCACATGCTACACTCAAAACATATCTCAAAAGTCTTCAATAATGCCGAGGATGACTACGACTTCTACACCTGTGGCTTTGATGAAGGGCACCCGAAGTACTAGGTTGTGCTCCCAATCGAATGCCGGTGGGCAATTTGATGAGTCACCACTCGGAGTTTACCATTTTTGCTGTTTTCGCTGCTGTAAGACTCAAGGTCTTTTGACCTCTTTTATAATGAGTGGCCATAAGGCCGATACTCAGTTGTTTATTAATGTTATTTCATGATTCGAACTTGTTATCAATGATGTTACCACTGTGTGCACTAGCTACCGACCTGGGACTGGTACAAAAATACACAGAGGGATTGGATTCAGAAATCTGGTCCCAACGGGCCTGATCTAAGGACTTTGACCTGGAGCTCACGCTCGTTATCGACGAGCGTTTTGTACTTCTTGAGTACACCGAGGGCCTCATCCTTAGATTTCAACATGTGCAATCACACCTATCTGCTGAAATCATCAACAAAGATGTTGAACACGGATTTCGCAATCCAGAATCCTCTGTGAAACCACTGCACTATTGCCTGGATCAGTAGATAGTGCTCACAGATACATCACGGAATCATTTCATACATGATGTAAACCAAACCGTTCATTTATTACAACACATCAGAGTTAAGTAGATCGCATCGGGTCGAGTTTTACAGCAGGGCCGATCAGGCCAAATAGATACATTACATAACAGCGGAAATGGTAGCGGAAGCAAAAGAGGTAGAGCACATCTCTCTACAGGAACGCGACTGGGGTAACCTATGTACAACCGATATTATCCAAAGACTTGGGCAATGTTGGTGTACACGAGCACCGACTAAGCTAGCTAGACCAGGGTGAGACCTAGACTACTAGAAGCTAAACTACTCCCCACCATCTTCGTTGCCATCGACTTCTGGATCCTCGCACTAGGCATATTATCCTTGATCCGCGGCTTATGAGGTATGGGGGAAAGAGCGAGGGTGAGCACAACAACCGTGCTCGTGAGCCAACACACCGTATGCAATAGATGTATATGCAAGGCTTAACAAGGATGGCTCGGGTTTTTTTATTTTCTAAAAGCAATATTTTTCAATTACCATTATTAGAAATTACTATGATTTAGCAAGACTTGGAGCTCACGCTCGTTATCGACGAGCGTTTTGTACTTCTTGAGTGCACCAAGGGCCTCATCCTTAGATTTCAACATGTGCACTCACATCTATGTGCTGAAATCATCAACAAAGATGTCGAACCCGGATTTCGCAATCCAGAATCCTCTATGAAACCACTTCACTATTGCCTGGATCGGTAGATAGTGCTCACAGATTCATCACAAAATCATTTCATACATGACGTACTTCCAAAATAAATACCTTGAATTTAGAAATTTTTAGGGAAAAATCATTAAATTTGGAATTAAAACGAGGGAGAACGGGCTCTCTGAAGTTTGCTTTTGAATTAAAAACAAAAAAAGAAAAACAGAGAGAATTTCTCTCACTACCGGGTGGGGTCCGCTACGCAGTGACTCGGTTCACCAAATAGTGCATGGACCGAGGTCCACCAGCACAGTGCTGGTCCACCGAAGGCACACTGTGCAATCAAAGCCTCGGGAGCCCACGTGTCATTGACTTCTCAGTTAAATAAGAATTAAACAACCGCATTAACTCACCTCAGGCCCACATGGCAAAGACTCAGAGCAGCATTAAAACCAACAGCTAATCAATGATTTAACCCTAATGACGAAGATTTGATCAAACAAACGCGCTTGCACAGTTCCTGACCACTTCAGACAAAATAGGGGAAGGGAGCAGGCGCACAGGGAGGGTGGTGGTGTCGATGAGGCAGGCAAGCGGGGTGGCCGACAAACCCCCAAAATGGATTCCCACAGAGGTGGGGTCCTATGGGCGGTGGCGGCGGCGCCGGAGGAGGCCCGGTTAAAGGTTGCGGCGGCGCACGGATGGCACGCGGCACCGACGGTGGGGCGGCGCGGGGAGGAAGATGGAGGGAGCAAGAGCAAGAGCAAGGTGTGGGGAACTTACCAGGACGAAGAGGGGAGACAGAGGCGACCGGAGGACGACAGATGGAGGCGAAGAAGATCTCAGCTAGAGTCGAGGAAGAAACGGGATTCCAGCGATGTCTGTGGACCAAAAGCCAATTAAGTCGGGGAAGCTGCTCCTCGGCTCTTGGAACACCACATGACCGGGGTGGCAAGGTGAGAGCTCACTGGAGCGGCGAAAAACAGCAGGGGCAGTGTAGCGACTGAAGAGGGGAGCTCGAGCTTCCTTCAGCTTCGCGCTCAGGGGGAGAGAGAGACAAAGCAGGGAGGCTAGGGGCGAGGTCTAGGCTTCTTATAGCCACAAGGAGGAGGATGGAGCCGTTGGCAAAGCTTGATGGTGGTGCAAAGGCCGAGGCGGTCTTGATGTAGCCTTGTGTGCCAGGTCGATGGGCGGGCCGAGGGCACGCAGCGGGGAAGAATGGGGAGCAATTGGGATCCGGATGCGGAGGTGACAGAGCGTAGGGGCACACGACGCTAGGGCGGTGGTGGCAGGCGGCGAGGGCTGGCGGGAGTAGGGGTGCCAGGCGTCGGGCGTGTCAGGAGCGTGTCTAGAGCACGCTTTGGCGCGTTCCAGCTCGGCAAGGGTGGTTTGGGGCTGGGTTGGGCTAGAGAACATGGCAAGGAGGGCTGAGGGGTATTGGCCCAAGCCCAAGGAAGGTATGGAGAGAATTTGAAATCTGAAGTTTGAAATTTGAGTTGAGATTTGAAGTTGAACTCTTGGAATCAAAACAACTTTTGAAAACTTTTACAAAAAAATGAAAACGGGATGTTACAAAAGAGTACAAAGTGCTTGATACCAACATGTATATGTGGAGTTATGGGCCCGCACAAATCCATGTGTACAAGTTCCAGCAGCTTCTTTGCTCGATGGTGCACCTGTGAAGGGAACAGGGTTTTCGTTTGCTTGGCCACCAAACAACCTTCACACAGCTGCATCAGGTGGTCTATCTTTGGCAACCCTAGCACCACCTCCTTCTCCGCCATCTGTTTTAGGTCATGGAAATTCATGTGCTCTAACCGCGCATGCCACCACCATGCAGGATCCTCCAAGCTGGCCGTCAGACACACCAGATTTTCTGTCTCCAACAGAATCTTGTACAACCGGTTTTTGGATATTTTCACGTTCATTAGGATACTTCCACTGTGCTCGTAGACCCACAACCGTGCTTGTTGCAGCACCACCCTACAACCATCTTCTGCAAGCTGCCCAAGGCTAATAATGTAATTACAAAGGCTCGGTATGAAATATATCTTGGAGAGTACACGTTGTTCTTCGTTTTTTGCACTGGAGAAGGATTGACCTTTCCCCTTGTTCTCCATTGTGGGTCCATCGCCGAATCACACTTGGCCGTAGATGCCTTCCTCTAGTTCGTTGAACACGGACCGCTGCCCCATCATGTGGTTGTTGGCACCGCTGTCCAGGTACTACTCATTGGACACGGGATGTGCCTCGCCATCGATGCGCAACCTTGGCGTCACCTTCTCCTTCATTAGCACCATGTCATGCGCCTCCTGCGTGCACACAGACAGAAGCAGGGTAGGGTCATCGTCCTATGCTCGGGTGAGATTAGCTTCTTCATCTCGATCATGATTACGGCAAGGTTTACAACACTCAGATGCATAGTGGCCATAAACATCATAGTTAAAGCATTTGATCTTGCTTTTATCTTGATGGCGAGGTGTTGCCGCGGCCACTGTTACCGCGTGACAACGAACACGTCCTTTTTTGTGACCACAGCTATTGCTACCATTAGCACCGTGTTCCTTTGAATTGGAAGAAGATTCCCATCCCCTGTTCTTTTTCATACGTGCCATCCACTTCGAGTGCGTGAGCAGCAAATGCTGCTACTCCTCCTTCTCACCGTAACTTCGAAGCCTCTCCTCATAGGCTTTGAGGTGGCTGACCAGCTCCTCAACGGACATGGTCTTTAGGTCGCCGAATTGCTCGATCAACGTCACGATCTGTAAGAACTTTTCTAGAACAACTCGAAGAAATTTGTGAACTATGGTGGTCTCCTCCACCTGCTCGCCCAATGCTCGAATGCTGTTGGTGATCATTGTCAACTTCATGGCGAAATCATCCACCGAATCGCTTTCCTTCATGCGAATCACCTCGAAGTCACTCCTCAAGGTTTGGATCTTCACCTCCTTGACATGATTTGCACCCATGTGCATCGTCCTGAGAGTCTCCCACGCATCCTTGGCGGAGTCCTTCTCAGCCAACGTTAGGAGCACGTCCACTTGTACGCTTTGATAGATGGCAGCTAGGGCCATCCTATCCCTTCGGTCGTCGATGTCGCCGTTCGTCACGACGTCCCACATGCCTTGTGCTTGCAGGTTGACGCGCATCTTCAATGACCACGCGGCATAGTTGCTCCATGTGAGCAACAGATATTGCAGCGAAATGTTGTTATCATTCTTTGCTATCACCCTATCGACGACACCTTCACCGAGAAATCGAGTTGGGGATGCAGAGCTTGTGTGCCTCGACATCTGCTTTGGCATGCTCCTTAAGCTCTGATACCACTTGATGGTTTCGACCCTAGGAATGTACGCACGCCACTAATAGATTAAAGAAACACAAGCAAGCGAGCACAAAAGCTTTGAGTCAATTTTTCTGTGTTATTCATCCCTGTCTCAAGGTTGGTATTTGTAGTACATATATATACCTATCTATGGAATAACTCAAATAATCAAACAAACTGATTTGATGCTCATTTGCATCCGAGGTGTATCTTGGCGTGCAAGGCATCATGGACACAAACATCGGCCTCCACAAACTCTTGGCAAGTCTTCGATTATTTCCTACACCACGCACGCGTACAAGGAAATAGCCTGCAGGGGGGGCGGCGGCGACGAATCCAGGCCGGGAAAAAAGGAATATTTGATTATTTGCCACTATAAAGATATGCAATTCAGGATTTGTCACTCTATGTGTATATGACATGTGGATCCTATCCTGAATTGCATATCTTTTGACAGTGATAAATAATCAAATCTCCCGGGAAAAAATAATTTTTTTTATTAATTAACCATTTTTTAATTTTTATTTTAAAGTTAACCCCCGACGAACTTTATTCTAATTCTGACCCATTTGGTCACGCCACCACTCATGGCGTAACAAAACAACGCTGTCACGCCAGCCCGTATATAGGGGAAGCTCTTATCACGCCACCACCCGTGACGTGATAGTGTTGTTTGATCATGCCGAGGATAAAGAACGATCCGAGCACTTTCGACCAACCACGGGAGCGTGTCGGCGATTACGGTTTTATTAGGAAAAATTCGGATGAAATTCGTTTGAATTTGATTAAAAACCAATCGAAATTCGAAATTTAGAATTTGAACTTGCAAAACCCAGAAAAACCGACTAGGATTTTGTATCCCGGGCCCCGGCCGGTAACCGTGAAAATTTTTCACTGTCACGCCACGACGATGGCGTGACCAAAAATCTATTTAGCGGACTTATCCTATGGCGTGACAAATATTGTTTTGTCGCTATTCTTGGTGGTGGCGACGCAAAAAGGGTTAGAACTGAAAATAAAGTTAGCCGGAATTAACTTCGTGGTGTGACCAAAAGTGCTATTTAGCGGACCTATCCTATGGCATGACAGCGTTATTTTGTCACGCTACTGGTGATGGCATGACCAAAGAGGTTAGAACTGAAAATAAAGTTAGCCGGAATTAACTTTAAAATAAAAATTAAAAAAGAGTTAATTAATAAAAAAAAAGTTCAGAAAAAAACCAGTGCCAGCATCAGTAGCACTCTACAACTCAGTGCCACCAGAAAAGGGCAGACAAGCGCAAATCCGTCCGCTTGATTTATCTGCTCCACCAGAAGGCTGCGCGGAAAGTCAGAATTTTTTTCCCACGGCCCCGCGGCGAAGGGAGGTGAGGTGAGCCGTGGCCGTCATGGCCCAGTATATATACGCCACCACCAGCCGCTGCTGCCGCGCCCGCCCCGCGACCAAGCTCCCGCTTCCCGCGCCAGCTCCTCCCTCGTCGTCCCGGTCGCTTCAAGTGTCGCCGCTCCGGCGGACGTGGTGGGCCATGGGCGCGAGCGATCACCTGACGGTGGCCACCGCCAAGCCGCGGAATGCGGATGCGGTGCGGCCGCGGAGGCCGTGCGTGGCCACGGCGGCCGTGCTGGGCGAACCGCTGGCGGCGTCCGACGACCACGGTCTCGTCCACCCCAGCGCCGACTTCGCCGCTCAGGCCCTCGTCTCCTCCCCGCAGCAGGTGATCGCAGATAGATATACCAAGATGCCCTCTTTTTTACTACTTTCCATTTCGATTCTGTTAATTCGTTCGCGAATGTGTGGCGCACGTTCAAAGACCTTCCCTTTCGAGGCGCGGGGTATGCGTCTAGTTGCGATCCATCGCTGCCCACGGGATCAGATAAGGCAGACAGGGACTGGAGATAAGTATTAGGACTGGGTATTTGGGGAATTCGGGGAGGGCGTGGGTTGATTTACATTCTTACTTGCGGGTTCGTAGGGTCCATGAACTGATTAGTACATTCGGTGATTGTGAATTTTGTGGTTTATGTGATGAGTGATTTGGGTGTTTTTGCCATGGCCGGTGATCAGTACCGGGAGATGTACCAGCGGTCGATCGACGACCCTGCCGGGTTCTGGTCAGAGATTGCGGGGACGCTCTACTGGAAGCAGAAGTGGAGCCCTGATGAAGTCTGTACCGAGAACCTTGATGTGACCAAGGGACCGATCAAGATTGAAGTAAGAGCCTGCCTGACTTGAGGGTTGATTGATCTCGATATTTGTTTGTGATGGGAGTAAAGAGGGTAAGATCTTGACGGTCGCTGGTGTTTGGCAGTGGTTCAAAGGGGGCAAGACCAACATATGCTACAATGCGGTGGACCGCAGTGTGGAGGCCGGGAACGGGGAGAAGATTGCGGTGTACTGGGAGGGGAATGAGCCCGATCAGGACGGGAAGCTCACCTACTCGGAGCTTCTGGACAAGGTTTGCCAGGTAAATATGCGTGCTCTAATGGCAAAACAATTGCATGTGTTGTGTCCGTGATGTATATATAGACAGGGTCTAATTTGTTGTGTACTTCTATGTGGCAGCTGGCCAATTACTTGAAAAGTGTTGGTGTCAGAAAGGGTGATGCTGTGGTGATCTACCTGCCGATGCTGATGGAGTTGCCCATTGCAATGCTTGCATGTGCACGCGTCGGTGCTGTTCACTCGGTAATTGTTGCGCCAGTTTGCGCTGCTAGTTATTATGATTGATCCTACTTATGTTTGCATGTTATGATGCTGAATTATGTCCAGGTTGTATTTGCTGGCTTCTCTGCCGATGCTTTAGCCCAAAGAATCATTGACTGCAAGCCTAAGGTTGTGATTACGTGCAATGCGGTTAAAAGAGGACTGAAACTCATCCCTCTCAAAGACATTGTAGATGCATCTCTGGTTGAAAGTGCGAAGAATGGAGTCGCTGTAGGTATGCGATCGAATCCAACTTCCATGAGCATTGGCGATTTTGAGATTTATTCCACTAGCATTTCTAGTCGAACTTTCTCGTTCTTCTTGATACTTGTTAACCGTAATTGTCATGTCCTCTTCAGAAATCACACAGATAATTGATAAAATATCTTGGGAGGTTAGATACTCTTTTTTTAGAACCTGAGAGGTTAGATACTTAGATTTACTGCCTTGTGTTCCTTATGTCTTTAGTTTATACTGTGAGTAATTTATTTTCACACTGTATAAGTAAAGTTGTCTTGATACCACATTTTTAGGGGATATTGCAATCAAATCAATAATCTAGATTTCCCCCTCATGCACCTGTAATTGTGGGTACAGTTCTTACCTCCTGGGTGTATATCAAGTCTTGCTACATGCACAAAATTGGTTTAAAGAAATCCAATGTGAAGTAATCTCTCTTTTTTTTAAAAAAAAAATGTGAAGTTTTTCTCATGTTTGAGTGTTTATTGTGCTGAGCAGGCATTTGCTTGATATATGAAAATCAGTCAGCAATGAAGAAAGAAGACACGCGATGGGAAACAGTAAGAGACGTTTGGTGGCAGGTATGTCCAAAACAAACAAGTTTAATGGTAACCAATATACATCACATATGTTAGGCACAGAACCTATGGAAAACTTATGTGTCATTCGGATGATCTGTTTTAACCCTTCCGTTTTGTGTTTATATCACGAGTATATGAGCTATTTCTGAATATACGTTGATGTCCGTCAGGATGTTGTGCCCAATTTCCCAACTAAATGTGATGTGGAATGGGTTGACGCAGAGGATCCATTGTTTCTTCTATACACGAGTGGCAGCACAGGAAAGCCAAAGGTACCCTTAACCCACTAGATTGATCATCTATCCCTTTGGCCAAACATTAATATATTATGAAGTATGCAGGGTGTGTTGCATACAACTGGGGGCTATATGGTGTACACTGCAACAACATTTAAGCATGCATTTGATTACAAGCCAACAGACATATACTGGTAAGATGCTAGTTTTTTGGGGTCTTGGTGGCAAAAACATGTTCCTAATGTTATGGGAAACATCGCAGAAGCTTCCTTATTCTTACTACAGTCCCCCTGTTTCACTTGCATCAGGTGTACTGCAGACTGTGGCTGGATTACTGGACATAGTTATGTGACATATGGCCCTCTCTTGAATGGAGCCACAGTTCTTGTTTACGAAGGGGTAACTTCAGAAAGTTTTTCAGTTGATATGTTGCATAGAATCATGATCAATGGTGACCCTATGCTTTTGGAGTTTGTTTGAATTGGCCTGTTTTTGTAACTTGTAATGTGTTTGTTGAATGCACTTGTAGGCTCCAAACTACCCTGATCCTGGTCGGTGTTGGGACATTGTTGACAAATATGGAGTGACAATATTTTATACTGCACCAACGCTTATTCGTTCACTCATGCGTGATGGTACTGAGGTACGCAGCTTGTTTCTTGTGTTCTCAGTAAAAGGTTTAGGTTCATTACCCAATTAATTGATGCAGCCATCCATCGATTCTAGGTGGTATTGTTGAACTCCAGTATTTATGATCAGTTAGTAGTGAGTTAGTCAGTTAGTCACAAGTTAGTAGAACTTTGTGTTACTTAAGTTCACACCCCCATTGTGAAAATACTGGCTCCGCCACTGCTATACGGAGTTTGCATGCATTCTTATTATATGTTTGCATGCATTCTTATTATATGTTACTCATTTATCTGCTGCTCATTGGACCAACTACGAGACTTGACCTCTGGTCCGTGCACTGCATTTTTCTGACAGAATGAATTTATCTGGCATAGCAGGAAGCTTTATCAACTGCAGAATCTTTTGTAACAAAAATAATAGGACAAACACTTCCTTCAGATTGAAATCTCTAATTGATGGCTATGTGATTTTGGTGATATGTTTCGGAGAATTTTAAATTTAATTAGTTAATGCTAGCTAATATTGTCCCACATGTGTATCTCTTGTGTATATCCCTTTTTATTTTCTGATGTATTTTGCAGTATGTTTCTCGGTACTCCCGTAAGTCTCTCCGAGTTCTAGGAAGTGTGGGTGAGCCAATCAATCCCACTGCATGGAGGTTTGCGATCATCTTCTGAGTCTTAAAATTATAATGCACTAAAAAGGTCTTACATGCAATATTCTTCTTTTCAGATGGTTCTATAATGTTGTCGGCGACTCACGATGCCCCATATCAGACACTTGGTGGCAGACTGAAACTGGTGGCTTTATGGTAAGTACATTTTTTATGGGAAATTTCAGAGCTTTTAATGTGAGCGCCATCTTGTATGTCAAAGTGTACTGCAATGCTTGCGTTTGTTAGATCACGCCTTTACCTGGCGCTTGGCCTCAGAAACCAGGATCTGCGACATTTCCTTTCTTTGGTGTACAGGTATTACTTATCTGAAATGAAAGTTGTTGCATTATCTATAAATGCATCACCTCTCTTATGTCGTAATAACTGTGCACATGGTTCACAGCCAGTCATTGTCGACGAGAAAGGGCGGGAACTGGAAGGAGAATGCAGTGGATATCTTTGTATAAAAAAGTCATGGCCTGGGGCTTTCCGGACTCTCTATGGAGATAAGGACAGATATGAGACGACATACTTCAAACCATTTGCTGGCTATTATTTCTCTGGTGATGGTTGCAGCAGGTAACACATGTTTACACCTTAACAAATATTTCTTCAAACGGCAAAACAGATAGCTGGTATAAATATGCCATTCGGGGATACATGTTTACACCTTAACAAACTAAATTTGCATGTCAGGGACAAAGACGGTTACCATTGGCTGACCGGAAGAGTTGATGATGTTATAAACGTCAGGTAGTTTAGCTACTTGTTTGATTCATGACCCCCCTTGATTTTACTTTGATGCATGGTTTTAAAAGGTTTGTCAAGCTGTGAGTATTTGACCCTTCTTTGAAAAAAATATTTAGTGGACACCGGATCGGGACAGCAGAGGTTGAGTCTGCTCTGGTTTCGCATCCAAAATGTGCTGAGGCCGCTGTTGTTGGTATTGATCATGAGGTCTAGTCCAGAACTTGTTTTCCCTCCTCTGTTCCATATCTTGGCTCCCCTAATTTCGTCATACCCAGGTCTTAAATAAATAATTACATATTTCAGGTTAAAGGTCAGGGAATATACGCTTTTGTGACTTTGGTGGATGGTGTTCCTCATAGCGATGAGCTAAGAAAAAGCCTAATTATGACGGTCCGCAGCCAGGTATTTTCTTTGGACAGTTTTAATAGATGGGGGTGTAAAAGCCTAATCTTTGATAGGATTACTGGAAGAGGTCCATTTGTGGTGGCAAAATAACCTGATTAGCAATGATCTCATACTTTTTCAATGATGGGACCTACAAAATGCTTAATTGCAATATTTTTGACCTTTTCTTTTGAGAATGGATGGAATATTTTTCTCTTGGGGAGTCTTCACCTCAACATGATACACATCATGTCTTTTTTTGTGGCAGATTGGCGCGTTTGCAGCACCTGACAAGATCCACTGGGCGCCGGGGCTCCCTAAGACACGGAGCGGCAAGATCATGCGAAGAATATTGCGGAAAATTGCCTCCAGGCAGCTAGATGAGCTCGGTGACACGAGCACGCTTGCTGACCCTGGTGTGGTCGACCAGCTGATCGCGCTCAGCGATAGCTAGCGTGTGAGGACGGAGATGGCACCTGCGCCTTGAGCACGTCCCATTTTTTATTTCTTGCATTGTATGATGAGTAAAAATGGAAATTTTTATGTTTATATGCCGTGCGTGGCTCACGATTCCCTTGATTTATTCAGTGCCTTCAGGGGTTCCCAGTCAAAAGTGAGATGTACAATCTTAGTGGCTTGATG
The DNA here is from genome assembly GCA_036346405.1 of Phyllostachys edulis. Lineage (NCBI taxonomy): Eukaryota > Viridiplantae > Streptophyta > Magnoliopsida > Poales > Poaceae > Phyllostachys > Phyllostachys edulis. The sequence goes on from CM070552.1 coordinate 32,244,553, forward strand.
CGGTGCCTTCGTAAATTGTTGGATCACAGCACCAGATAAGAGGTAGCTAAATATGGAGTATATCTAAGTATTGGTTACATAAATGAGAAAAAAAGCATGTGAATGTTGTATAGGCAACCCCAACGTTTAATGCTATAACTCATCTTTTTTTAAGTATACAACGGACACACTCACACACACAACACATGTGGGTGTGACCTTAACACACATCTAATCTAGAGTGGAGGTTTAGACATTATGTAACGTAGGTACGTGTTTTGACTATTGAACGAGTCTACGTGTGCATATGTACTATTCTAAAAAACCCCTACGTATGTACTATTCTGAAAAACCCTTATCCAGTGAGGCCCAGACAGGCTGCACGTATGCCGGCGTTGCTAGCTTGCAACCGAGCAACGCTCGGTCCTCAACTCACCTTTTTTTTTTATGAGGGGCCATAAATCACATTTTCCCCAGGGTTCTCTATAGAACTCGGTCCTGGGCATTAAACAGAGCAAACCTGTGGTATAACTTTAACACAGCAATCGCATCAAACCAAACCAAGCAGACTACAAATTTACGTGACGAATTCGGCCGATTAATTCAGCCGGAATGGGCCAAATTAAACCAAAGCCGTACTTTTTCGAGCCATGCGCCGGCCAGTCCAGTACAACAGACGAACAATCTTAGAGCCTTACGGGCTGTGCTAGCACTAGCACTCTAGCAGGTCACAAGAGCCAGCCCATCTCTGTTTCAAACTTGCAATGCATCACTGGTTTCCCTGTGCTGACATATTTCACTCCCATGCGTGTTTGAAACAGAAAATCTCTCTACTATAATTCCTTTCGAATCGTATTGTTATCGTATACACAGCTTCTTTACCATATACAAAGTGGTCTCGGAGAAAGCAACCTGTGCAGCAACAGCTAGGCCTGGCCGTGTCGAATAGGCAGCTGCACATGATGATGCCCTGGCCGTATAGCAAAACTAGGCCTGCATACATCTCGCTATCTCTGTGCAAATAGAGTCCTAGATACATCTCTATATGTGACATATAGCTCCATCATCCATCGAGCCGACTTGTCGAAGCTCGTGAGTCTCATGCTCCAACTCCAATGAACTTCAGCTGCAAACATAGAGACGACCCGGCAGCAACCGTGTAAGATATCAAGAACAGCGATTTCGGTTGTTTTCAGTGGAATCTGACCGAAAAGATGTACAACATCTACGTGAACTTACAAGGTTGTTCTTGGGCTCCCCCCAGTAGAAGCCATGGATGAAAATGGGCAGGATGTTGCACGCGATCAGGACATATATCATCAGCGCGTGCATTCCCATCCATTCCATGGCGATGGTCGGCCGCCGGTATCCGTACAGGTCGACCAGCGTGTAGATTCCGGCGAAAAGGAGCCCCGCGGCGCCGGCAGTGGCAAGAGTATAACTTACAGTGTACAATGGCTTGTTCATATCCATTCCTGGAAAGATCGTCAGCATAGTGGTCAGTCAATGTTAATGTTCTTCATAATTAGGAATAAAATGTTAATGCTCATGAAATCCTTACCAAAGAAGTCCATTGAGGAGGCTAGGACTAGCATGCTGAAGGAAGGGACAAGCCAGTTCATGATTCTTTGCTTGTGTTTCTGCAAGTCAACTCAGGACATAAAAAATTCAGAATATGTTGCATTCACCCGCAAGGTCAAGTGCTCACCAAACTGACATTGGAAGCAGGTATTGTACCTGAAAATGTACAATTATGTGCCCGTATTGGAGACCAATCAAGCAGGTGACAATGGCCATCACAGAACTGGTGAGCCAAGAAAGTAAGAACAGTCAGAATTTACCATAGTTGCAAAGCTTGTATTACAGTTTAAAAGGTAAACGTTGAAGCAATTATGAAGAGTTTACTGACCTGAGAAGGCCTTCAGGATCAAAAGGAGCCTGACACCATGAGGGGGCATCAGGAGGAAGTGGTCCATTTTCTGGTGAATCTATGCTGCATTGCTGTCACAGGAGAGAACAGTTATATAGACTGAGTGAACATGAGAAAGAAACATTATGCAAGCTGTTTCACTCAATTAGAACCTTAGATCGCGCGTAAACCGGTCGACCGTAGAGATGTTGGATGCCTAAGATTTTGCGGTCAATCATGCCAACCGCGTTGCAACCTGGCCCGGTATCGCCTCTTACACCGCATTTCACCTGATAAAGGTTATGAGATTTGAAGCTTATCAGTTCCCCCTCTCATGTATAATACTGAATATTTGTTAGCATAAAGAAAAAGTGAAGTGGTACTTACAAAGAAAGATTTCTCTGTGGAACCAGGACCGGATATCTGATACTCCCAGTCAGGAACGTAGGTACCATATAAGAGGACCATGTATGTGATTGTGACAAGCAAGCCTATGAACCTAGCAGAACAAAAACGATTGAAATTTTCAGGGGAAAAAATAACGCAATTGTTCGTGCTGTTTCTAATTCCCATGCCATGTAGATCAAACAGACCACATGGATATTGAAACGGTGAACTGAAATGCAACAGGATCCTTCAGAGTTTAGACCAGAGAGTAACTAAGTACTAACGCTCATTGGTCTATCCCAATGTGCAGTCACATATTGTCTATTCTAATCAGCGTGATTATGTGAGGAAGAATAACCCAAGAAACTGGGAATACTTTTGGTTTAAACTCACAGTTGATATCGGTATCTCTTCAGCAAATCAAATCCAGAATCTACATCATCATCTCCCTTGAGCCAGATTTCGCATAGTGCTGTCACAAGATAAGCTATTGCGATTCTCTGCAACCATGGAGATATGACATCAATATACTTATAACACACTGAGTTGTAGTGTTGATGCAGAGCTATATATCGTATAAATATTGCATGTCGCGTACCTGCAGTATACCCATCAACCGTATCTTTTGAATATCAACCCCAAAAGTTAGGCTACGAACACCATGAAAAAATCCACCTGTGTAATGTAGCAGCAACAGAAATTAAACGTCAACTATTTTTGTCGCATTACGTGTACCATCGTTCGGTTAAAGAATAATAACCATCTTAATACCTTGGAGAACCAGACCAACACAAAACAGCTTCAGTGCGCGAAGTATTGCCTTTCTAGTTGCCTCCAATTTGTTTGGCACTCTCTGCATAAGGTGACGCAATTAGGTTCAAGCAAGTCGTAGACGTCGCTGGTGTTAGTTTCGTAAACGAACGTAAATGTCAAGTCATTGCTTTGTCAGTGTGTACCTTGTACGCTAGAGCTAGAGCGACTCCAACTATGAAAAGGAAGAAAGGCATGACGAAATCAGCTATGCTTACACCATCCCATGGGGAGTGGCTCAGCGCTGGAAGAAATGCTCCAGCGTCATCCACGATGATCATAAGCTGCAGCAAGGAAAACAACAGTTAATTTTATTTGTTATTGAGAGACCATGTGGAGGTCGTCCCGTGTGTGTGATGAGTAATTGACATAGGTTTAGGAAGTCGAGTTTGGTTTGGGTGGTTTGGACCATGTCGTTGCGTGGTGCAACAGAGCTCGATCGGTTTGGTCAAACTTGGTGCGTATGGGATTAGGATGCATATTCTTTGATTCGACAAGTTTGGATTTTGTCATAGTAAGTATGTTGGTATTTACGCTTTCATGTATCGGCGGTGCTATTTGATGTGTTTCTTGTCGCGTGTGTTGCGGGACATCGGGTGGAGTCGTGGCGAGACACGGTGGACCGGACTAGGTGCAGTGGCGCCGAGGTCGAACAGTCGGGATGTGTCGAAGGCAGCGTGGACTCGAGGTGGTTGCGGCGTCTTGAGGCAAGCGGAAGCTTCCGGAAGGTGCGGGGAGGCGAAGCAGGAATTCGCAAAGGTGCACTAAGCGGGGCGGAGCTCCGTTGGATTTAGCAGGCGTAACGGGTTGGAGACCCATTAGCCAAGGGCTATAAATAGGAGTGAGTGGCTGCTTGTATTGGTGGGTTTTTGTGAGATAGTTAGGGTTTGCTAGGGTAAAAAGAGGCTTTAGTTGGTGAGTTGTTGGTATAGGCAGATGAGGGTTCCCTGTGTGTTTCCTGTGTGAAATCATTCCTCTTGGCTGCGGCCTCTGTGCTGCCTTGGAGAAAAAGGGGAAACAGAGTGGCGGCGCTTGTGAAAACTGCAGAATCATGAATCTCTGAGTTTTATTTCCATCGGGTTGTTTACTGTTTTGGGATTTTTCTTGCCGATCGTCTGAATCTTTGAGTTTGGTTTAGTCTTTGTCTGCTCCTCCTGGAAAATATCGAAGTCCCTGTTTGATCTTTGGGAGTCTCGGCGTATGGGCGTACGTCTTGCGCTTGTTTGCCCTGTTTTTACTCCGTGTTTGCTCTGAAAAATCAGGCAGTCAGCTCCTAAAAATCTGGCGGCCTGCCATTTTGTCAAAAATCTGCGCCCTGAAGAAAATAGGCGTGGGCGTCTGTTTGCCTCATGAGAAGTAGCTTGGGGCGGCTGCGGCGCTCAAAAATCTGGAGCCATGGCGTGATTTTGGTTTCTGTTGCTATTTAAGTCTTTCCTTTATTACTTGGTACCGCTTGTTGCCTCATTGACCGAGCAATTTTTTGTGATTGATGTCCCATCTTGTTTGCTTGGCATCCATGAGGACTCCACAAACAGGATCAAGATTCTTGGACTGCTTTGTTGAGTTTTGATTTCGGTTTCATTGTTCTACTTGTCCCATCGGTTGTGAAATCAGTTTTGGAAGCGATCGTGTTTGCGACTGGAGCGCCCTTGTCGCCGTCTTTATCAATTAATTGAAGTTACGCTTAGGAGCTTGCGGCTGTTGAGTCCGCCGGAAGAAAATAGAGAGTCCTAAGCGGCGCTGAAGCTCTTGTCCGCAAAAATCTTGATCTGTCGGCTGTTTTTCTTGCTCGATCTGTAGCTTTGATATTTGTGGCTGCAACTTGGATTTGTTTACTTGAGCTGCTTGTTTCTGTGCTGTGTGTTTGGTTTCTTTATATTCACTGGAGCTGTTCCTTCCTGGGTATGTTAAACTGATTTGATTTTGCTGAAGTTTGTGCGTGTCCTATCGGCTCCTTGTGGTATTGATGCCCTGTTGAGCTACTGCAAAATCCTGTGCTTGACTGCTCTGTTTATTAGCTTGGGGCTGCTACAACTTGGTGATTAGTTTATTTTCGGGTTGCTACAGTACGTTTTTTCTTTTTGCTGATTTTCAACCATTTTGCATGCAGATTAAACAGCGGTATTTTCAGTTGAATTTTTCTTGGTGGTCTCTGATTTATGCTGAATTTTTCAGTGTCACATGCGTTCAGTTTCAGCAGAATTAACTCTCTGTGAATTACTTTGTTTTGCTTCTTCTTAAAAAAAATTAGTGTCACGTTTTCTCGGGGCGATTTTAAAGAGCGACATTCACCCCCTCTGTCGCCATTTCGGTCCTACAATTGGTATCGAGCGGTTAGCTCTTTTCAATAGATCTTAACGGTCTCAAGAGCCGCGTGGCGATGGACAAGTACTCGACCAAGCCGCCCGTTTTCGATGGCATCGATTACCCTTCCGGAAGAGCGAATGGAGACATACATCGAGGCCGGGGTATGCCATCTGGCGAAAGGTCAAGGTTCGATTATTTGTTCTGCCGATGAGAACATCAATGTCGGAACATGGTGATGTTGAGGCAAATGCAAAGGCAAGGAACATCATCATCCGGGGTTTGAGTCGTGGCGAGTTTGACCGCATATCTCACACGTCGTCCGCCTCGACATCTGGGTGACCCTCGGCGCATACCATGAGGCACCACCCGGATCAAGGCGATGCAACGAGGACCGGTTCAAGCGAGAATACAACAAATTTGAGATGCTTCTTTGGTGAGTCCCTAGATGAGTGCCGCGCGTTTTCACAAGATCTTGAGCAACCTCCGGCGGTCGGTCTCACATACCCCGACTTCGGACAACGCTCGTCGATACTTACAAACACTCGATCTGCGGCGTGTGGGAGATGAAAGTGACTACCATCAAGGACACCACAGACCTCTCGACCTTGACTCTTGATCGCGGCAGACTCGCGTCTCAAGACTCACGAGATTGACATTGTCTCGAAAGTCGAAGTCACGATCGATGGCCTAGTCACCGATCGATTAAACCACGGTTCTCTTCTTGATTCGTTGTGTGGTTTCTCCTTGCTTTCTCTCGTGGCGTAGCGATGATCGATTAGAAGCGGCTCGAGGATGAGCGGTAGCCCTCCTAGCTCGGAAGTTTTCTCATGCTTACAAGAGGAGGAGGGACGAAAGAGGAGGACACGTGATTTGCTTGAGTGTGGTGGCCCCACCACATCCGAGCAAGCGCCTAAAGCCGAGAAGGGCAAAAACGACTCTGGCGGTTCGGGCAAAAACGACTCTGGCGGTTCGGGCAAAACGACTACACAAACAAGTACCGCAACAAAGCCTCCAGCTCGGGCGCCCGACAAGAAGAAGTTCCGCAACTTTGGCAAAGCCAAGCTCTTCCACGCGTCCTCGCGCTTTCGGCGACCTCGACCTCGGCGAGGTGGAAGGATGGAAGCGGCGATGGCGGGACGGGTGACCAAGAGCCCAAGGATGGCGGCGGCGACTTCTCGGCATGTGCTTCATGGCCCTCGAGGCGAACTTCGGCTGACAATGAACAGACTCCGACTTCGGACGAGGTAGATCCCACCTCTGAACAGCTTAATCATGCTTTTCTTAAGCTAGGAGGTTTTCATGCTAAAGCTAAGGCTAGGTGTCTTTGAGTTAGAGAAGGAAATAGATAGTGTCACTAGAGATTATTGCTCTTACATCCGCCCTTCTAGTGATGATTGTGATACATGCTCGCTTTCTTTGGTTGATATGGAGAAGTTAAGGACCTCACATGATAGTGTGTCCTCCGAACTTGATAGTGTTAAGGTGGAGAATGTTAGTGCGCTTCTTTGAGTTAGAGTTGAGTAGGATGGTACATTACCCTACTTATTCTTGATGAGACTACTTCTCCCACCTCATGTGAGGGTAAGGACATTCTTTGCTAGAGGATCTTATGCCATGCTTCTTGATCTGCCGAGTCTTGTGAAAATTGCAATAACTTGAAGATGAACTTAAAGCAGGCGGATCATAAAATTCTTTGAACTACAAGCTTCTTTACTTGAGCCGATTGTTTCATGCTTGAACTGTCCTAAGTTAGCTGCTTGAACTTGAGGCGTCTCCAAACAGTTCAAGATATGATTGATCATGAAAGGAAGATGACTAAGTTTGCTACGAGGACCTGTTAGCTCACCATGCATTAAGTGTAACAAACTAAAATCGACTTGATTGCTTTGGATGAGAAATGTGTGAAGCTAACTAAGGACCTTCTAGAGAAGTCTGCTTGTGCTTGCAATATGATTGTGGAGAAGGGAGAAGCCCGGGGTAAGGATGAGGCAGCTTAGCAGCGTGAACCAAGCTGGCTAGCGATGGGGTGTCCCTTGAGTCGGTGTGCGTGCACAAGCCATTCTTCCTCTGTTCTTTGGTTCTTCTTCTTTTGCTCCCTTACCTTCTTGCATCTCTTCTTCCCCTGCTCTTCTTGCACCTCTCTCTTTAGGGAGTGTCGATGCCTTATGAACACTCTCGAGAGATTTGTAGGAGGCAAGAAGAAGCTCAATCTTATTCTAGACCAATCTAAGATCTGCAGATTTAATCGGGGTCTAGGATATGACTTCCTTGAGGACATGAGGAAGCATCCACTGCCGTGCTCGGACCCATAGCACGGTGTGATCGAGGCCGAGCCAGGACCGAGAAAGTCCATTTCAAGTCGGCGGGCTATGTCGAGGATTTCGGCGATAAGGTAATTTCACATCTTGCTTCTACCTCTCGAAGGTGAAGTATCACTTGCACCTTCGGAAGATGGACACCACGATCGTCGGTGCTTGGTAGCGCCAAGATCGCGTAGAGACCATGTTGAGTCTCTTAGGCGCATTCGAGGTCGACCCCGGACCTTGAGTGCACCTAAGACCAACACGAGGTCTAGGCTTGTTTCTTCGATGGGTTTGTGCGACATCGAGGACTTGGTTTTCGAGTTTTACGGTTTTCGTCCTCATCTTGCTTTCGATCGTGACTTCCGCCGTCTGAGGTAGATCTCGTTTTCCCCATCGAGATAGCTACCCATGGCGTGTTCGATCTGTTGCGGTGCTCGACTTCGCTCGCCGTAGCGATCGGACTCGAAGAACGACCGAGTCTGCTCTTAGACCTTCTGCTGTGAGTGACGAAGCGTAGGGTAGATAGAGGTCGGTCGGGCTTGACTACTTCATCGCTCGGCGTGTTACTCGGTATTGGGTGCCAAAATCACTTTGATTTATCGATCTTGAGACTTTACTCTGTTTGACTCGGGTTAGCGGGTAGGGAAGGAGAAGGTTTGGCTTGTAGACTCGGTTGTTCTCGTCATATGATAGGAGACTCCGTTGGTTCTCTTCCTAGCCAGCGCTCGGTGATGAGGCGATCACCTTGGAGCGCGCTTCGTCTGGCGCGTCATCGCCAAAATCTTGTCGTATTAATGCTTCTTTTATTCTTAAGGATGTTGCCTTGGTTAGTAAGGCTGCGGTACAATCGCTTTCGGTTTCTCGGCTTCTGATGAGCGGTTTCGAGTGAGCTTTAAGAAAAACAATTGCAAAATTCTTGACTCTTGGTGTAGTGCGGTTTGCGGGATTTCTCGTTATGGGAGGATCTTTCGTCTGATTTCTCTGAGTCTTCCGCGATCCTCTCGGTGTTTGGTTGCTACGAGTCCCGATCTCTCTTTACGGCATAGGAGACTTGGTCATATTGGATTTGACCATTTGACCCGAGTTAAGCGGCCATGATCTCATTAAGTGGTCCGCGAAACTCAAGATGGTCAAAGATCTTGTTTGCACTCCATGCCGCAAACGCGGCAAGATGGTTGCCGCTTCTCATCCTCCGGTCCACGATTACTATGACCGATGCAAGACACATTGCTCCACATGGACACAGTTGGACCAAATTTCGAGTCTTGATCGGCGGGAGGAAGTGGTATGTTCTTGTTGTGGTCGATGACTTCTCGAGGTATTCTTGGGTGTTTTCTTAGCCTCGAAGGATGAGACATTTACACATTTTCGAGGTCTCTTTCGTAGGCTTTCTGTTGAGCTCCGGGTGCCTTCTGAGCGATCCGCGATGACAATGGCGGAGTTCAAAATTCCTACTTTGAGAGTTTACGTGGTGAGGCAGTGTAGAGCACCGGTTCTCTTCTCCATCGTTCCTCAACAAAATGGCGTTGTGGAAGGAAGAACCGTACCTTAGTCGAGATGGCGGGCGATGCTTGATGAGTACTCTACAGCGGAAGTTTTGAAATGAGGCTATAGCTACCGCGTGCCATGTCTCAAATCGAGTATTTCTTAGGGCACACTTGCACCAAGCTTCTTATGAGTGAGATACGGTAAAGCCAATGTCTCTCATTTTCGTGTGTTTGGTTGCAAGTGCTTTTTTCAAGTCTGGGAACCTAGACAAGTTCGAGTCACGTTCTGTGATGGTATCTTTCTAGGCTACTCGACTTCTTGGCGAACTTATAAGTGCAGGCTGCGAGTCTAGCAAAATGGTAGAAACACGTGAGGTGACCTTTGGCGAGGCGGTCCGGGGACTAGGCGGATATCTCGAGTTCTTTAGAGCGATCCGAGACCATCTTTGTGGATGATGAGGGCGAGGGAGGCGATGGTTGTTTACGATCCGGCTCCTCTTCCTCCCTTGAGATGCCTTCTTCCACGGCACCTCAAGGTGATCGACCTGCCTTCCGTTTCCTCCGGAGCTAGTGGCTCTGTTCTGCCTCGTCTGCACACGAGGTAGAGGCCACTTCTTCTTCTCATCCAGGACCTCCCGTCATATCCAGAGAAGGCATCCTTGAGCGAGATCATTGGAGATCTTTTTGAGCGTGTCACACGCTCAAAATCTGCACTCTCTTTTCATCTCCATGCCTTTCATTGCTTCCTTTGAGCCCAAGGATGTTGATCATGCTCTTTCGATGAGTCTTGGGTCAATGCCATGCATGAGGAGTTGGAAAACTTTGAGAGAAACAAGGTGCAGTAAACTTGTCGAGCCCCTCGAGGTCACAATGTTATTGGGACTAAGTGGGTGTTCAAAACAAGCAGTGAGGAAGGGTAGTCATTGAAACAAGGCTAAATTTGGTAGCTCGGGGTTCTCCCGTGTTGAGGTGCGGATTTTGAGGAGACCTTTGCCCTGTTGCTAGACTTGAGGCCATTAGAATTACGCTTGCCTTGCGACTTCTAAGGGTTTCAAGCTTTACCAGATGGATGTCAAGAGTGCCTTCCTCAATGGGTTTATTGAGGAAGAGGTCTATGTTAGGCGACCTCCGGGTTTCGAGAACCCCAAATTCCCACACCATGTCTACAAGCTCTCTAAAGCCTTGTATGGACTTAAGCAGGCCCCTAGAGCTTGGTATGAGAGGCTTAAGTCCTATCTGTTGAGTCATGGTTTTGAGATGGGTAAGGTAGACAAGACCTTGTTCATTCGCAGGCATGGTAATGACTTTCTACTCGTCGATTTATGTGGATGATATCATCTTTGGTGGCTCATCTCATACTCTTGTTTCTCGGTTCTCCGATGTTATGAGCTCGAGTTTGAGATGAGCATGATGGGCGAGTTGAGCTTCTTCCTTGGCTTCGGATCAAGCGGACTCGGGAGGTACTTTCTTGCATCGGGGCAAGTACACTCGTGACCTCTGAGACGATTTGATATGAGTGATGGTAAGCCGGTGTCCACACCGATGGCTTCTCTGACCTATCTTGACCCGAGATGAGGATGGCGAGCGATTGATCGAAGGAGTATCGCGGCATGATTGGCTCCTCTTGTACCTCATTGCCTCGAGGCCGGACATACACTTCTCCGTGTGTGCGTGTGCTCGATTCGAGCTTCTCCTCGCGTATCTCACGCCCGAGCGGTGAAGCGCATTCTTGATACCTTGAGCTACCATTGACTATGGTATCTGGTACTCTTCCTCATCTGTCTTTTCCTTAGAGCCTACTCGGACGCAGACTTTCTTTGGTGTAGGATAGATAGGAATAACGCTTCCGCACTGTCAATTCATTGGCACTTCTCTCGTTCTTGGTCTTCTAGGAAGCGATCCGGTGTTACCTGATCCGCAGAGGTCGAGTATGTTCTTTGCCGCCGATTCTTTGCTGACGAGATACTGGATGGCCGACCTGCGGGACTTTGGGTTAGTTATAGAAAGTGTTCCACTCTTTTGTGATAACACTACGCTATTAACATTGCTAAGAACCCAGTCTGACACTCTCGGACCAAGCATATTGATATCGATATCACTTCCTTAGAGACCATGTGGAGAAGGGTGATATAGTGCTCGGTTGTGGAAGTGACCGCCATTGGTGACATCTTTACCAAGCCTTTGGATAGCTCTAGGTTTTCACCTTGCTGGGAGAGCTTGGGGTGGTTTGTCCTTATGGATTTGTAGTGAGGGAGCTTTGGGTTTCTTGCTTTACTATATTATTTATGCTCTTGCTCCTTCTTTGTTGCATTGCATTTTGGGTGCATTTGGGATTAGTCCTCCTAGCATAGATTAGAGTGCTTCTTTTGTCTAGTTGTTTAGATTTACGCTCTTATCTTGTGATTCTAGGATCTTGCTTATTAGTATTACTTATCTCGCTAGGTTGAGCTCACTCACTTCTTGTAGGTTCTAACGAGGTTGGGCCACCCTCGGGTAGGCAGTGCGTGTTTGCTCCTAGGTGTGTTAAGTGGGCGGTTGATAGTCCTAGAGTCATATGGGGTAGATGAGAGTCGATCTGAGCCATAGTATTCTCTATATCTTATCTATGCTTTAAGAATTTTGTTTTATGTTTTCTTTGCCGACTTCTCGATTTATTGTTTTGGTTCAAGGGAGTTCATTTGGGAGCTTACGGAGCTTAATATTGACATAACTCAACTTGAACTAAAAGTTGCATCTATTGTTCAGGGGGCTGGATCTTACGCATTTCTAGCATTACGCATTGTAATATAACTACATTGAGCCTTGATTATTATCTGCTATGACATGTTTACAATGCTTTACACCTTGCCATGACTTGTGCTTATTTGCTAGATTTATCATGACTTCATATGTGTAGCCTAGCTTTTGCCATGATAAGTTAATTAAAATTGCTCAACTTAAACTAAAACTTGTCTTGTTAGCACTCGAGATTAGTCCTTCTTGAGCTATCCTTTTATGATTCATGCCATGTCAAATAAATTTGGGTAGAGTGATGAATCTATATTGAGCCATAGAAAGAGCTGTTTTAGTCTCTTGATGATGCATGAGTTAGTACAACTTGTTAAAAGGCAAAAAGATCTCTTTTGTCTTGAAAAAGCCGATCTCACCAATTCTCTCCTATGAGGCGGCTTGCCATTGCACTTGGCATGAACTTAGGGGAGTTTTGGGTGACCTAGACTATCTTCTTAAGCTTCTCGCTTGGAGTAGTCGCATAAGGCTTGAGACCTAGCACATGATAAAACAAAAATCTGGTTGGAAACCACCATGAATTTCAAAAGAAAATATGTTTTATGTGCTCAATGTGCTTAAAGCTACAAAAAGTATCAAGTACTTTAACAAATGTTTCAATCTTGAGCATAGCACTCTATTTGGTCTCAATTTAAGCTTCTTAGTTCCGCTTAGCTTATTGACATGGCCTGCATCATCCTTGGATATCTCTAGCTAGACTTTGCTCATTGATGACTTGACTTGCTCACATAATGTACCTCATTTTCAGATTGTCATCTATGTGTTCTAGCTAGCTTATACATATCTTGTCATGATCTAGCTAGCCTTTTTATTGAGTTATGGCTTGGTGTATTACATTATGGTCATATTGGATAATTCTCATGGCTCTAGCGCTAAGAATAATCAAATTTCAGCCATTTCATCCATTAACATGTCATATTCTCTCTATTGCATCTTGATCGTTTATTATAAAGGGGAGAAAGAAAAAGTCTGTTGGGAGCAGTTTAGAGCTTTGGAGATCAATTTGCTCTTTTAGTTGTTGCTCTAGTGTTCATACATCGACATGGTCATTAGTTTCACTCTTCTTCTTTGGACCATGTTGGATTCTTCAAACTCAAACTCATCTTTGCGCTTTTTGGAGTTTGTCAATATACTCATCAAGGGGAGATTGAGAGACCATGTGGAGGTCGTCCGTGTGTGTGATGAGTAATTGACATAGGTTTAGGAAGTCGAGTTTGGTTTGGGTGGTTTGGACCATGTCGTTGCGTGGTGCTGTGAGCTCGATCGGTTTGGTCAAACTTGGTGCGTATGGGATTAGGATGCATATTCTTTGATTCGACAAGTTTGGATTTTGTCATGGTAAGTATGTTGGTATTTACGCTTTCATGTATCGGCGGTGCTATTTGATGTGTTTCTTATCGTGTATTGCGGGACATCGGGTGGAGTCGTGGCGAGACACGATGGACCGGACTAGGTGCGGTGGTGGCGAGGTCGAAGCAGTCGGGATGTGTCGAAGGCAGCGTGGACTCGAGGTGGTTGCGGCGTCTTGCGAGGCGAAGCGCTGCTTCCGGAAGGTGCGGGAGGCTAGCAGGCAGAATTCGCAAAATTGCTGGCGGGAGGCGAGCTCCGTTGGATTTAGCGGTAATGGGTTGGAGACCCATTAGCCAAGGGCTATAAATAGGAGTGAGTGGCTGCTTGTATTGGTGGGTTTTGTGAGATAGTTAGGGTTTGCTAGGGTAAAAGAGGCTTTAGTTGGTGAGTTGTTGGTATAGGCGGATGAGGGTTCCTGTGTGTTTCTGTGTGAAATCATTCCTCTTGGCTGCGACCTCTGTCTTTGCCTTGGAGAAAAAGGGGAAGCAGTGGCGGCGCTTGTGCTAAACTGAGAATCATGAATCTCTGAGTTTTATTTCCATCGGGTTGTTTCTTGTTTTGGGATTTTTCTTGCCGATCGTCTGAATCTTTGAGTTTGGTTTAGTCTTTATGCTGCTCCTCTGGAAAATATCGAAGTCCTGTTTGATCTTTGGGAGTCTGGCGGTATGTGGTAAATCTTGCGTTGTGTTTGCCTGTTTTTTACTCGTGTTTGCTCTGAAAATCGGTGATCGGCTCTAAAAATCTGGCGGCTGCCATTTTGTCAAAATCTGCATACTGAAGAAAATAGGCGTAGGCGGCGTCTGTTTGCCTCATGAGAAAGTAGCTTGGGGCGACTGCGGCGCTCAAAAATCTGGAGCCATGGCGTGATTTTGGTTTCTGTTGCTATTTAAGTCTTTCCTTTATTACTTGGTACACCTTGTTGCCTCATTGACCGAGCAATTTTTTGTGATTGATGTCCCATCTTGTTTGCTTGGCATCCATGAGGACTCCACAAACAGGATCAAGATTCTTTGAATTCTTTGTTGAGTTTTGATTTGGTTTCATTGTTCTACTTGTCCCATCGGTTGTGAAATCAGTTTTTGGAAGCGATCGTGTTGCGGCTGGAGCGCCCTTGTCGCCGTCTTTGTTACGAATTAATTGAAGTTACGCTTAGGAGCTTGCGGCTGTTGAGTCCGCCGGAAGAAAATAGAGAGTCCTAGCGGCGCTGAAGCTCTTGTCATGAAAAAATCTTGATCTGTGCGGCTGTTTTTCTTGCTCTGATCTGTAGCTTTGATATTTGTGGCTGCAACTTGGATTTGTTTACTTGAGCTGCTTGTTTCTGTGCTGTGTGTTTGGTTTCTTTATATTCACTGGAGCTGTTCCTTCCTGGGTATGTTAAACTGATTTGATTTTGCCTGAAGTTTGTGCGTGTCCTATCGGCTCCTTGTGGTATTGATGCCCCTGTTGAGCTACTGCAAAATCCTGTGCTTGACTGCTCTGTTTATTAGCTTGGGGCTGCTACAACTTGGTGATTAGTTTATTTTCGGGTTGCTACAGTACGTTTTTCTTTTGCTGATTTTCAACCATTTTGCATGCAGATTAAACAGCGGTATTTTCAGTTGAATTTTTCTTGGTGGTCTCTGATTTATGCTGAATTTTTCAGTGTCACATGCGTTCGAGGTTTCAGCAGAATTAACTCTCTGTGAATTACTTTGTTTTGCTTCTTCTTAAAAAAAATTAGTGTCACGTTTTCTAAAGGCGATTTTAAAGAGAGCGACATTCACCCCCCCTCTGTCGCCATTTCGGTCCTACAGTTATTTTACAAAATTGTATTTCATACATTTCTGTCACCAGATAGTACATCAGGTGAGAAGGGACTATTCTTTTTTAAAAAAACTAGGGTCCTGGACCTCCTGGTAAAATGATTTTATATTCAGTATAAAGAGTTGTACTGTGCATGCCATTAAACAGATGTTTCTGTTTTTCCTTGTACTAAAGATTTCAATGAAAATGACTCGAGGGCCAGCAGAAAATATCCAAAGACACCAGTAGTTAGTATTTTCCACTGGCTAAAGGAAGTATCCACAAATCTATAAGAGGTTGCAAGCAAAACCCCACTTTTTACTGAAGATCATATACTATAATCAGATGTGATTCCACTCTGTCAATTGTTATCATATACTATAATTTGTGGCTCTTGCATTATTACCACCCTCAAAAAGACGATTGTGGATATCTTAGGAAGAATACGATGCTGATAATGGCAACAACTTCACATTATGTTGGTCCGGCATCAGATTCGATCTCCAAATACATTTCACCTCGAGAGCCATATATTCTAATTGGGAAGAAAGAAAGCCTCATGATAAGGAGAAGGATGCACGTTAGCCATGGCCCCTCAACGCCAATCTGACAGCTGAAGTACTCCTTGCCGTTAGTTATTATTCTTTGGCCAGCGACCGTCGAAAATGGACAGCACCACGGCAAGTCGGCAACAGCAAGATCATAGTAATCCTGCAAACTTTTCTGTTGATGACTACTCGTCTGAGACGTCCACAACTCGGTGACTAATGCCAGAATAGAGCTTCCCATTGTCCAAGTACAGGAAGCAACTTATTAAATTTGCATCTGGGTGGTAAAGAGCGGTAGGTGGAGAGATGAATCACCAAAGGTTTACAGCGACGGGAACCTAACGTTCCCTTGGCATCGGCAGCAGTGTAGTGCATGCAGCGTGCCTACCTTTTCACGCAGTGAAGGAGTAGACGAAAGACACTGGGACCCATCATACACAACTCAGCATGCGTAACCTTGCCTCATTGGTCATGCCTTGACGTGTTCCATCCAGTAAGCTACCACTAAGATCTTCCTTTGATATCGTACTAGTGTTGGTCTTGTTTCTTTTTTTTGGGTTGAAAAACTGATCTGAATTGCTCGATATTTGGAGACATGGTATTGGCTGGAGCTAGGCTAGAGCTAGCTAAGCCCAATCACATGGAGGTATGCATGCACATACGTGTGGTACTCTTCGCACAAGGCTGTCATTTTCTATCCATTGGGCAACCTTGTCCCAGGAAGAATTGATACACAAACGTCTTAGTTGGGGTGTTAACATCTGCCGCATTAGGACCAGCTACAGGAAGTGATCTTCATATCTCCTATAAAGATGTGCTAGCTACGCATACATCCAAAAAATGTACTCTCCATCCATACGCCTGCGTGCTATCCGGCTTGCTACTTTCCCATCTAGCTAGTAGTCAATCAGATGTGGGATGAAAAATTGGAGACACCCTACCTAAGCTACTGTTTAAGATAAGGTCTTAAAAAGTTTTTCCTGCAAGGATCAATGGCACGACATCTCAAAATGTTGCTCGCCTTTTTGTCCTGATCTGAATTCTTCAATTCAAACTCAGTGGATCTTGACTCAGCGTTTTCATAGGTCCTCTAGCTAGTTCTCAAAGTGCCGGAGACCATCTGAATTTGAAACATGGATACTGTCATCTTGTGCGGTGTTTGGTCGCTTCCATTAGTCTCATGGTTGCGCCGTGTTAGTCTGACACCGACATCGCTCTTGTTTACTACTATTTCTTCTCCCTAATGCGACTTTTAGCAGCTCCGTGGAACATCCAGCACAACCGAAGCTGAGAAATTAATGATCGCGGCGTCTCGGTCACGGATGACGTCGCGGCCTTTAAAAACGAGGGAAAACTTATGGTAAGGTCTAGTGGAGTTTTTTTGAAAAATATAATGATTGATAAAGGTTTTTCTCGGCAATAGATTAAATGGGTTATGAATTCTGTACAGGGAGGTAAGGTGAGTATTAGCATAAATGGTACCGTAGGTCCTTATTTCACTACGTACAGAGGTCTGAGATAAGGTGATCCTTTATCTCCTCTGTTATTCAACTTGGTAGCTGATGCACTATCGACAATTATTGAGAAAGTACGGAAAAAGGGGTTGATTAAATGGGTGGTTTCTCACTTAGTCCTAGGGGGTGTGCCTATTTTGCAATACACTGATGACACAGTTCTGATGATAGAATGTGATGACAATTACATTCTTAATCTTAAATTTCTTTTATATTGTTTTGAGTGGATGTCGGGGTTGAAGGTGAATTTCATAAAAGTGATGTTTTTGTTGTTGGGATGAATAGAGAGAAAGCTATGAGAACTGCTAATATGTTCAATTGTAAGTTGGGGGATCTCCCACTCACTTACCACTCACTTACCTGGGGATTGAAATTTGGGAGAAACAGTGTAACATCCCAAAACTTCATAATTGTAAAAATGAGGGATTTTTAAAAACTTTTTATATAATGTCTATTGATGTTCGTTTGCCTGCATCTTTGAGCTTTACTTAAGGACATTTTGCATCTCTTCTGCTCTCATGATTTTATCTACCATCCTGTCAATTTCCCTTTTCTTAAATCTATCTAGTTTTCCTTCCTTCTCCCCCTACCTCCTTTGGCTAAAATGTTGATCAGCCTAGTGTCGTCAAACCACCTACTCCGTGCATTCCCTTTCCTATCCTTGACCCACAGGTGGTCAAGCCGGTCTGACCAAGACCTCTGGTCAGTAGACTAGGAGTAGTTAGCTCTCTCTCTTTTAAGGCGCCAATTGCACGAGCAAGAGCTTAGGCTGAGGATGTCAATCGACCATTAATGACCATCACAACACCTACTGTGTGCCGCTCCATCAACAGACTGACCACCACTCATTGTCGGACCATGACGAAGTGCCCATATATATATAATTGCTCCAAGCCCTCATTGCTTTTTCTTCGCCATTTCGATTGCTTAGCCCCATCCTCTTCTTCCTCGAGAGAGCTCGAGCTCGATTAAGCTCAAGCGCTTGTCTCTATCAGCGCCCCATACCGCCGCCTTGCGAAGCTTTCGCCGAAATTGCCTTGGATACAACTCTTGTTCCTCCGATCAGGATACTCCAAGACCTCCTTGGCGGATCATCTATTTGCTTCTAGGGAGCACCCTTGAAGACCGAAGACCACCCTATTTTCCTCAAGCTATGTGCGGCACGGAGCTTCTTCCATTATTGTGATCCACCATCGCCAGCGTAGCTCCAGCTAACCACTCCCCAGTTCCGTACTGGTAAGTTCCTAGTGGACGGAAACTCTTCATAGTTCGAGCCGCCTTGTTCTCTCTTGGATGTTTATTTGGTTCTTCTTTTGGCTTTTCCGCTGGTTCATTCGATTGCATCAATATAGTTGAACCCTTGCTTCTTTCGACCTCTGCAGTGTAGTTGAACATCTCTCCCATTCAACCACACACGATTAACACTCCCACGACCTCCCTCCTTGCACAGACCTCCCATTTTACCAAGGCCACCCTCGTAGTCGCGACATCCCATTTTACAAAGACCACCCCCTACCTCGCGACCTCCCCTTTTTCAAAGATCACCTCCGTGGTCACGGCCGCCCATTTTACAAAGACAACCCTCTTAGTCGTGACCTTCCTTTCTGCAAAGACCACCCTCTATCGCATGACCCTTCTCTTTGCAAAGACCACCCTCTTGGCTTTTCTGCAAAGACCACCCTCCTGGTCGTAATGCTTCCCACGACCTTCCACCTCGTACGACCTCCTCGGGTCGTAACACTTTCATGACCTCCCCTGGTCCTGGTATCTCCAGGACCCCCTTTGCGTTCATCATGACCGTCGGGATCCCCTCTGTGTTCATCTTGACCGTCGGGATCTCCTTTGCGTTCATCTTGACCGTCAGGATCTCCTTTGCGTTCATCTTGACCGTCAGGATCTCCTTTGCGTTCATCTTGACCGTCAGGACCTCCTTTGGTTCCATCTTGACCGTCGAGACCTCCTTTGTGTTCATCTTGACCGTCAGGACCTCCTTTCGTTTGGATCTAAGGGTCCAGACGTCCTTTCGTTTGGATCGAACGGTCCAAGCCTCTCTTCGTTTGGATCTAAGGGTCCAAACCTCCTTTCGCTTCGTTTAGATCTAAGGGATTAGACCTCCTTTTGTTTGGATCTAAGGGTCCAGATTTCCTTTCATTGGATCTGAGGATCCTGACCTCCTTTTGTTTAGATCTAACGGTCCAGACCTCTCTTCGTTTAGATCAAAGGGATCATACCTCCTTTCGTTTGGATCTAAGGGTCCAGACCTCCTTTCGTTTGGATCGGAGGGTCCAGGCTTCTCTTCGTTTAGATATGAGGGTCCAGTCTTTCCTTCGCTTGGATCTGAGGGTCCGGACCTCCCTTCATTTGGATCTGAGGGTCCAAACCTCCCTCTCATTAGATCTCTCGCTTAGTCTTCTTGCAGAGACCACCCTCTTGGTCTTTTTGCAAAGACCACTCTCTTGGTCCATGACCTTCCTTAGTCTTAGCACTCACACGACCTCCCCTGGTCGTGGCGCTTTCGCGA
The DNA here is from genome assembly GCA_036346405.1 of Phyllostachys edulis. Taxonomy (NCBI): domain Eukaryota; kingdom Viridiplantae; phylum Streptophyta; class Magnoliopsida; order Poales; family Poaceae; genus Phyllostachys; species Phyllostachys edulis. Next base: position 32,264,237 of record CM070552.1, read on the forward strand.
CCTCCCCTGGCTACAGTAATTTCAGGATCTCCTCTGGTCACAGTACCTCCAGGACCACCCCAAGTCATAGTACTTCCACGACCGCCTGAATCCAAGCGACCAATGAGTTTTTATTTGTCTTTGGTCTCATATTTCTAATCTACGCTTTTGCATTATTTGGAGTTCTTCGCATATTTGGAAACGATTTGAGTTAGAATATATGCTTATTTGCCTTTTCGATTGTTTTGCGATTATAGAAGCCGAGGCAACTAAAGAACCGTTCGTTGATCAGGATCTCAATCAGCAGCACTCTGAACAAGGCGAGTCAACACTTTGATCATATCGCACCTACCTTTTGCAAATTATGTTGCTTTAAATTAAGAAATTTCATTGCTATGTTTTATCAAACTAAATTGGTCTAGCTCATAGTTAATGCCTTAACAAAAACTTGTGTATAAACTTCCAATCCTTGAACTTGGACACTATCCTTTGTCACCCAAGACTTAATGGATTACATACTAGTCACTAAGTCTGTATCTAAGTGTCATGCTTAGCCTTGCTTAAATACAATATCATGTGGGCATTAAATTGCCCGACCACAATCATTAAAAACTTTGGAAAATGATTTGGAGCAGTTAAGGCTGAGAGCCTGGCTGGTATGTTAAGCTAATGATATTTTCAAAATAATAAAACCTGAAAAGTTGTTTTCGACTGGGGCGGCTAGAAAGAGTGGCCAATGCCGGGGGCACGACAAGATGTTGGTATGTGGATGTACCGCCCTGGTCAATTAAGGACCAAATCTTGGAATGACCTTTCATGCAAAAACAGTGCAACCACAAGTCCATAATAAGTACGACCTGGCTAACTAATTTGTTCGCCTCGGTGTGGCCTCTCCACTGGTGGGTATATGGCGTGGGTAAGGGTAAGGGAGCCACAGGAAAACCACATGGCGCAAGAGGGGGCCTCCTGGGAGCGTGGATGGAGCCACTCAATGGTATAGGAGGTGGGACCTCCGCTAGTACTTTACAAATGGAAACTCATTTATGAAAACAGATTTGTTAAAAAATGCTAAGTCTCAGGATTTCCTACTACTCATCTATTTCAAACTTGGCTTTATGCAAATAAAAGAACTCTAAAGCTTCCCTTGACTAGCCCTGCATCTATACAACTGCATTGTGTGTTGGCTTGCGAGTACGGTTGTGTACTAAGGCTCTGCCATTTTAATCTTTTCAGACCCAAATGATCAAGACCCCTACCAGTACTTCACAGAAGCTGATCCAGATAGTGGTGACAATAATGAAGCTTAGGCCGGGACCCCCAGTCGCTTGCCTGTGAGCAAAGTGAATGGATCCATCACGAGTTATTTTGCTTCCGCACCTGTTTCATATTCAGTACTCTTGACTTTTGTAAACTTCCGCCTAAGTGGCGCTTTTGTAAAACAGTTGGCCGCACGGCCTGATGATTATGTAATATATTCTGGGCTTGCACTGTTCATAACGAGTACCCTTTACATTGAGCAAAGTTACGATCAGTTTGTTTACAAACACTAAATAGATGTCTTAAGACCACCCCTAGATGTTCTAGAACCACTGCTAGGTGACTTGGGACAACCCTTAGCTGGCGGAAGACCTCCACCAAATGACCTACGACCACCTCTGGTCAATCCAGGCCTGCTACCAAGTGACTTACAACCCCCAAGAGTTTACTACCAGCTCTAGAGAGTCTAGGACCTCCACATGACCTCTAGGACCTCCTCAGGACCTCTTAGGACCTCCGTTGACCTTCCCAGGACCTCCTCATAAACTACAGGACCTCCCTTGACCTTCTCAAGATCTCCCATGACCTCCAGGACCTCCTCAAGATCTCCTAGGACCACCCAGGACTGCCACAGGACCTCCTCATGATCTCTCTAGACCTCTCCTCAGGACCTCCCTTGACTCTCTGGACTTCCTCAGGACCACCCCTCAGGACCTCCTTTGACTCTTCAGGACCTTCTCAGGACCACTCCTGGAACAGTACTCGAAGGGATCAGTGACCAACGAAAGGATCACTGCAGGACCTCTTCAAGATCACTGCAGGACCTCTTCAAGATCACCTCAGGACCTCCTCCAGATCACAGGACCTCCTTGGGATCACCCTTGAACCATTCTAGAACCTCTTCGAGACCTCCTTAGATATCCTTTTTCCGTTCAATAGTGGTTGTAACCGTGAACCAAATTGTGTGTCAGCTTTGAGCTCCCGACGTTATGTGAGTGAACCGCAACGTAACTGTGTGTGTCAGCTACTGATTCAGGGAATGACATGTTAAGCGCAGTGGATCCCAAGCTCCAAATTTGGGGTCCGACAAACAGCTGAGTAGATGTGCTAGTGAGAAGATTGCAAATAAGCTAAGTAGTAGATTAGACAACTGGAAAAATAATCTCCTCTCCTCAAGTGGGAGGTTGATCCTGGTAAATAGTTGTCTTAGTAACCAACCCATCTACACAATAGGGTTCCATAGTCTGAAAGAGGCAACTCATAGAAAAATGGATTCAATTATATCTAGATTCTTTTGGAGGGGAACTAATGATAATTTCAAATATCATATGGTAAAGTGGAAGGCTGTATGCAGACCTAAAGACTATGAAGGATTAGGGGTGCTAAATACCAGACTTATGAATGAGTGTCTCATGTGTAAATGGATGTGGAGATTAAGTAGAGCTAAAGATGAACTCTGGATCAGGCTTCTGAAAGCTAAATACTTTTCTAATGGGCATTTTAGAGACTCTTTGTCTTTGAAAGGACCCCAATCCTAGTTTTGGAAAAATATTTGCAAGGTCAAAAACCTTTTCAAGTGGGGGGTCTCTTATCATATTGGCAATAGGGAATCTATCTACTTTTGGAAGGATGTTTGGCTTGGCAACTGTCCTCTTTTCATTAAGTTTGACAGATTGTATAATATATCTTAATCCTGATCTGAAGCTGTCAGATTGTTTTGTGGAAGGGGTTTGGCATATCAAGTTCTTTAGAAAATTTGGGAGAGAAGAGGAAGTGATGTGGAGAGATTTGAAAGAGGAGGTACAAGGGGGTGGAACTGACAACTGAGCAAGATAGGGTAGTGTGGTGTTTAGAAAAATTTGGGAGGTACACTGTTAAATCCTTATATATATATATATATATATATATGACTTTTGGGGGAGTCACGAGCAAAATGCTCTAGAATCTTTGGGCTAGTAGAATTCCTTTGAAAGTTAAGATTTTCCTTTGGCATACATACATGAATAGGATCCCGACTACATAGCAGCTTGTGATCAGAAAGTAGACAGGGGACAATAATCTTTGGGCTAGTAGAGTTCCTTTGAAAGTTAAGATTTTCCTTTGGCAAACATACATGAATAGGATCCCGACTACATATCAGCTTGTGATCAGAAAGTAGAGAGGGGACAATAACTGTTGGCTTTGTGATAAGGAAAAGATGCAAACCATGTGTTGTTTCAATGTGTCATAGCAAGATTCGCTTGGTCTTGCATCAGAAAAATCTTTAAGTGGGAGAGAAACCCTGAATCTCTTGATGGTCTGCATATTGGCTGGTTAGATATCAGGGGTGCTAATGATTATCATATTGGCTTACTCAGTTTTGTAGTTTTTGCTTGAACGCTTTGAAAAACCAAGAACAAATGGGCAATTAAGAAGATTTTCCCTAATAATTCAACAGAAGTTGTATTTCAATTTATATCATGTTTACATCGTTGGCGTATTCTTACCAAAAAAGGTGATCAAGTGAAGCTTGAAGGGACGCTGGCCTCGGCAGAAAACTGGCTGAGGGAGTTCAGAAGTTTGGATAGATCTTAGTGTGCTTTTGGTGTTTAGTTCTTTCTGTAATTTCTGCTATCCTTTGGACTAGTTTGGACTGTCGGGAGGTTCTAAGTCTTGTTGGGGTGGCTTTTGTTTCAGTGCTTTGTACTCTATGCGTTGACTGGTTTATCCAGTCTTTTTTTGTGTTCCAGACTTTTGTAACTTTCTTTATTGGCTTTCAATAAAAGCTGGTTTAGCCTTATTATAAAAAAAACGAGGGAAAACTGTCATTCCAGGTGGGACAACCGTATCAGGTTACACGATCTACTTGCCAGGGACGGGACGGGACGGGACATGCCAGGTCTGGTTTGTTTGGTGTTGGTGAGTCGTACGCCCCTCGACACCACACGATTAACTAGGTTGCTGCCTGGGCATACGTACCAAGATGGCAAGATCCAATAAAACAGCAAGACTCTCTGCCTCTGCCTCTGCCTCTGCCTGGCAAATCCAGCCCCTGACTCTAGGCCGGTGGAGCGGCGTGTCGGCTTGCCGATCCATCCGCGTGTGCAAGCGATCGACGTCGCGGGCCAAACAAGCGAAAGAAAAAACGCCAAGAACCTCTAAACATGTGGAGCAGATGCGCCCGGCGCAGGTGGTGCGACGGGTGGAACCGATCCGCCAGTCGCAAGCCCGCAACGGCACCGTCCGTGCCGGTGGCTTACGCGGCAGCGGTCTCTTTTTTGATGACGCGCGGCCGATCCGTCGATCAGGGCCGGGTCACCCACCAACAGCGTCCCAACCACTGCGAGCTAAGGCGAAAAGTTAGCTTTCCTGCTCCTCTTAGCACAGCGTAAGCTTAGCTTACTCCTCTTGGCTTGCGGCCGGTTGGGTCGGCGCGCGTACGACTGCACGTGATGTAAAGCAGAGGAGAGAGATCCCTTGCAGCTTTGCGTCCCCGGCACGAACGAGGCCGCCACATGCAAAAGGCATCGCTCGTCTCATGGGCTTGTCTCGACGCGGAGAGGCCACCCGCCGGCGCATACGCCGCCCCCTGGGGCAGAGAATATTGGCTCGGTGCCAGATGTAATTCTTACGGCCGTACACATGCTACGTTTCGAGCTGCTCCTGCTAAATTGGGCAGCTAGCTAACATTCGCTCTTTTCTGCCCATCTTGCGAATCTGATCCCCACCTCTAAAATGGTTTCTCTGGTTTGTGAATGGTTGGACCCATTTGGAACGACCGGGTTTCACGTGGAATAGTTTGATCCCTATAAGAATCTGAAAAAAAAACACCCCATACGTACCAAACGGGACTTAAAAGCACCGATACAAAGGAGCCATCTCGCACTACTAACAGCATCTTATTTATACCTAGCAGGGTGGGCCACAAATTTGTACGACTAGATTTGTTTTAAAGTTTGTAGTATCAAATGATATCACTTAGATGTTTGAAAATATATTTACGTATCTTGTAGGTTATTTAAAATTTTAAGACAATATAAACATTAGAAATGACAATAGAAGCTTGAAGAAAAATACAATCTAAGGAACATAATTGAAGTATGAGATTTGATGAGAAAAAAATCATAGAGCATAATAAGTTGTTAGGGTTCTTAGAAATGTAACAACTCTTCATCATGCACGGATCTTGTAGTTGCATCACATATTCTTCTCCATTAGTTAATCTTTTCCGAAATGTATGCATGCATATGTACGTCTATTTAATCTTAAGCAATACGTTAATTATATGTACGGTAAATTATCTTATTATTTTACATGGTATTAGAGTATATTACTCACACATATATCGATGTATCATGAGTGACTTAGTTTGAACTTATCTTCCCTTACACGTCGGTTGCCCCACCAAACCGCCACAACTTTTCTGCTTCAACCTCCAACAACAAGACCAATTCTTGATTAATCTCTCTCGGCTAATACCCCTTCCAATGCAATACTATACCACATAGACTCTGGTTCTTTTTATTTATTTATTTGGACCGTTATAATCTAGACCCACCACAATCCACGGTGTATATCTTACTATTTTTCACCGATTAACGTGAGAATTTATAGCCTTTAAAAGCGAATGGGATTGCTTCTTTTTCTATCGTTTTAATAATATAATAGATAGATATCCATCCTGGACTCTTCCTCTGTTTGATTCTAATCTGGGTCCTTCAACCCACTTTTGAGTAACAGTTTTTGTTGCTGCTGGTTGCACAAGAATATTTCTACTATTAGAACTTCTATTCGCGTACTGTTATAGCTGCATCTGAACGTGTACACAGCATCCTTTTTTAAGCGCCAATTACAAGGATACGTGCCTCATCTATCTATCTAAATTATAAGAACACATCGTACATGCGCTCATCTACCAATCTTAGCCAACATGGACCGGAGAGCTAGAGTTGACAGTTACCCTATTTTTCTATCCAACTAATGCAGGCAGCCGTACAAAACAAAGTTATTTTAAAGATAACAACTTTCTAATTTTATTTTCAATTCTAACCTTTTCGGTCGCACCATGATCAAACTATGTTGTAACGCCACCGACCGCGGTGTGACCAAACTATACTGTCACGCCACTCTTCTTGGCGTGACAGGATTTAGTCCAAAAATAAATGTGTCCAAAAGGATTGGTGGCGTTACAGCACAGTTTGATCACACTGTGATTGGTGCCGTGGCAACACGTTAGATCATGTCATAGGCCATGACGTGACTAAAGAGATCAGAATTAAAAATAAAGTTAAGAAGAAACTATAATTAAAATAATTTTAAAAAAAGATTTTAAAATAAAAAATTTCTATTCTGAAGAGTCCAGCCATGCAGTCGGAGCCCCATATCTGGTGAAATTCCGTACGCTGGGAAGCAGGGCATTTCTTATTGTGAACGGGTGGGCCACGAGCACCGACGGTTCTAAACTTCTAACCCCATGGATGGGTGATGGGATAGGAGCACTCTTGAGCATCTGGCGAGCCAGGCCGGTAATTTTTAATGGACGTCAGTTCTAAAGAAGCATACGCGTTTCAAAAAAAAGTTCTAAAGAAGCATATATCCATAGCATCAAGATGTGCCGTTTGATGATCAGATCCGTACATGCCTCTGACGGATAATATTCCATAAAGCTAAAGCTTGTATCGATGGGTTAGTTTAAGCAACTCTGCTCTCTTTGGGTTACTCTGGTGTAAGTACGAATAAAAAGGAAAAGAAAAGAAAAAGAAAGTTAACTATTACTGCAACCATGCATCATGATTCATGATCGGTGGAGCATGCTTGGTTGGCACCAAGACCACCACAAGATCGATCACACGCAGGTAGAGACCCACTCAGCAAGCAATTCGATTTGGTAGATTATCATCATCGTATCGTAAATTAAGTACGGCAAGAAAGAAAAGACAATAACAGGAGAAAACAAGAGCAAACAGATTTTTTGAAGAAAAAGGAAGAAGAAAGATTTGTATCAGACGTACCAGTACGGTGATCCCTCGGAACACGTCGAGCGAGAGGAGCCGCTGCCTCGCTGCCGCCGGAGATGGCGGCCCCGCCGACGGGGAGAGGTCGGCACCGGCGGCGATGCCCTTGGGGTAGCCGCACCTGCCGGCCTCCAGATCCACCACGGGGGCGGCCGCATCGTCGCTCCGGACGAGTTCGTAGCCCCCCATCCCCGCAGCCGCCGACGCCCCTGCATTTGCCACGGCGCCCATCACTTCCAGCTTCCCGGCGGAGCAGCAGCAACAGCAACAAGTGCGTGACAAGATGAGGCGCGGAAGGCGCCCGCTCACCTGACTGCGCAACCACTTGCCTTCCTCTCCCCGCGTGCGTCTCCTTCCGGATCGTGTGTTCGGCTTCCTCAACCACCTGAACTGCCGCGCGCGGCGCGCCTCTTCTGCTCCGTATGTGATTATCGTTTCCTTGTAACTTCGGCACGAGATTGGCGGACGGCGGGTATATATAGCGCGGGGCCTCGCTCTCCGTTTCGCTTTCCTCCCGATGGATCTTCATTTGTGTCGAGGTTGTACAGTTCCGCGCGCCGTCTCGTCGCTTCGATCACGTGCCAACCTGCCGTTCCGGTCGATCGATCTCCTCCCGGCCGTTGGATCGTTTTCGATGTGTTTGGTGCCGTCTTCCTTTTTGATCGTCTGGTCGCATGCAGGGGTGGTGAGGTAGTTAAAGCCTTAAAGGCCTCTCTTAAAAGTTGGGGTCAAAACGGATATCTATATATATAGAGAGAGAGATGCTTTGTGCTCGGCCCGGACTCATCTTGTGTCCGTACAAGATATGGTATTTTGTTGGTCTGGCTGCAACTGCTTTGCTTTGCTTAAGATCAGAATCATGCATTTTTTACTGCAAACCACCGGAGGTCGTTATAGCGTGTCTGATGGTATGAGCGGTGATGTCTATATATTATCTATATCGACTTGAGAGCAATATGAAAAGGCAATTTCATCTGATAGTATAGGCAATTTCTTTGTCTTTATAGTTGTCTTTATAGAACACATAATCTTTTAATGTTTTTTTATTTCTTGTCTTTATAATTATTCTGAGTTGTAAGCGATATCTTTCTCTCTCTTCATTCTTTTTTATCTATATCAGTAAAAATCCTACATGACAATAATTATAGACGACTGACATAAACCCATTGTATATACTCTTAGACTAGACATGGTAGCATCATACCACATCGCAGAAGGCATGGATCGCGAGACGAGAGCACTCGGGGACCGTACCGCTCGCCCAATCGGGTCAGAACGGAACACTGGTGCCGAGATCCAATGTTCTGCCCATCATAGCACGACCGTGCTTCAAGGCTTCATTATTAGTTCACGCACGGCAGTTTTGTGCTCTTTAAGCTTTGGGCCTTCAAAAAGCTAAACGATCCTGTTTTGATCTGGATGCGTTGTTCAGATAGGTTGCCTAGGTGGGCGTTTGTAACCTTGAGTTGGGCACTTGGGCTAACGCTGTTTGTGCTCCGGAAGACTCTTTGATCAAGATTGAAAGGATGGTAAAATTGGCCTGTGGGCTTTCAGTCAACTCATTTAGGCCTTCGCTCCAGATTATAAGATTATATAAGATGGTTTTTTTTGGGTGAATGGCATGGCAGCCACATGTTTCACGAATTTGTAAGTTTGCCACGGCTAGTTCTGAGAGTTGGACCGTGCTTTTCTGGATCGGCTCAAGGTCCGTCCGGCACAGCACAACACGACACATGGTGGGTCGAGTCGGCGCAACCTGACAGTGGCCGGGTATAAGAATCGAGCACATCGAGCGGCAACAACCGACCTACTCGATGGGCGCGCTCGGTCGGCATGCCACGAAAAAGCCCAATGTAGCCCGACGCCTTGATCCATAGCCTTGATAGGTAGCCTTCTGGCGATGAGGCACACTCACAGTTGGTACCTCACCTCGCCGATGTCACCGTCGAGAAGAGGGGAGGAAGACTGCTGTGAGGCCCATCACCGATTCGCCTCCCCAAATCCCCCCTACCCAGCTCTGGGAGAGGGGAAGGGGATAGCCGAACAGCCACCATCGTCGTGGTGGACTTCGTAGACGCCGCCACTCATATCTGGGAGAGAGGGAGAGGGGAAGGGCGAGCATGTGGGGGAGCGTCCGTGCGGGCCATGGCTACCTCCAACGGAAGAGGGAGAGAATGAGTTGCGGTGAAGAGAGGGGAGGGTAGGGAGACAGAGGCACCTCGCCGAGGTCATCGTCGCCATACCGCCACCGTCGTCGCCATCCTAGACTCGTCCCCCACGCCGATTCCACCGCTTCATCGTTGTCGAGCTCATATCCGGGCCTGAGACGCCGCCGCGTGGTAAAGGGAGAGCTGGAGAGGGAACAGGACATATCTAGCCATCGCTCAGATCCGGCCATCCTTGACATAGCCACCACCAGAGGGAGAGAACAAGAGAGGGTAGAGGGATTTGCAGGTGGTAACCGGTGGGGGAGGGGAGTGCGCGAGAGCGAGAAGGAGAGAGTGTAGGATCAAGGATAACCGACTAGAGGGGGGTGAATAGGAGGTTTTTAAACTTTTTAACAATTTAACAATTTTAGCCAATTAATAACTTAGTCTAAACAAGTTACACTACTAGCTAAGCAATTCAACACAATAAACAAGCTAGAAATATAAATGCGGAAATGGTAAAGACTAGAAATAACCACAATGACACAACGATGTTTTTCCCGTGGTATCGAAGACTTGCCGGTCTTCACTAGTCCACGTTGAGGAAGCTTGACACCTCAAGCCGGCTCCACGAATTAAGCCTTCCCTCGATCACTATGGTTGTTCTTCCTCCGCTCTGGAGATGGTGAACACCGAATCACTCACAAGCTTGCACCGGGTCTCTTCACGATCTTCTTGAAGAGATTACCGTGCTCCATTGCCAAGTCGTCTAGAAGTGCAGCAATACTTCAAGAGTAATAGATCAACAACCTTCGCTTGACGGCACTCAAGTGCAAATGGATCAACTAGGAGAATGGATGTACTTGAATGAAACTCAACAACCTCACAATGAATGCACAAGAGAATTTTGGTATTGAGTGAATGCTCAAGGCTCTCAAGGCTCTATAGATGTTCAATGGACACTAGCAACATGTCCTTGAGCGGTTGGGGGGTATTTATAACCCCCACCAATAAATATGACCGTTGGGGAGGAGTCCTCAAACTTTCAGAGAAAATCGATACAACCGTTGTTCAAGTTGCGGTACAACCGCTCTTGTAACGAGCAAATAGCAGTTATAACGATCGTATTTAATGCTCGACATAGCCGTTGGAATTTCCCAAAGCGATGCGACCGCATCGCCGGTCAAATGCCGTGATCAACGGCGGTACAACCGATCGTAGGGTTTCCAAAACACTGAAATTACATGCCCATTGGAAAAATCCAACCGCCATACAAAAATCGGTACAACCGCATCGCGGTTCAACCGTTTCATAGAAGCGGAACGACCGATTCTCAAAGAGGGTTTCTGAGCCAAAATGCACTTATACTGTTTTTATTGAACCGCCAACTAAAATCGGAACGACCGCAATGCGGTAGTACCGCTCAAGGAGCCGGTCATACCGCATTTGAGCTTAATTGGCTGATGCCTTCAAAATCTGATACTACCGCCAAGTAAAGTGCGGTCATACCGCACCAAGCGGTACAATCGCCATTATAACTACGGTACTACCGATTTCTGACAAATGCACTTAAGGCTTTCAAATTCAATTTCAAGTTCAAATTCAAATGCATGCATGATCCTAAATTGATCCATATGGCACAAGAACATGTTATCAAGCTACTAGCCATGATCCCTCTTAATAGTACGGCATTTAACCTATAATCTGGTCTTCCAACCAATTCACCTAAGACCGGTAAAATGTAAAAGGATCCTAGACTACTTGTACCTTGTCTTTAAGCCATGTAAATCTTCATATTGTCCTTTAGCATGCATCTTTGCGTCAACAAGTTCACCAATGGGATTAAACCTTGTAAATACCCAATAAACACGTTAATCCCATATTCACATATTATCATTAATTACCAAAACAATTTTTAGGGGCCTAGATGCTTTTAGAGAGGCGGTGGCAGGCGGGGGAGAGAGCGAAAGGGATAGGGGTGAGGTGGAACTCAACATATATCATGCTAAATAAGTAAAAGGGTATGAAAATATTATAACTATATTGGTCAATGCTAATACTCAAGAGAATGATTTCATACTTACTGATTCGAATTGGACCATTGCTAATCATTTTAAAGATTTTTTTATACTCTTTCTATGAAGCAACTAACTAGTAATCCGGTGTTTACTACCTTACCTCATGCTTAGTGATCGATTGTATTTGGCTAATTGCAGAGTCATTTGTTAGTTATAGACATGATGCACTTTTAGGCCCTATTGTTGCACTGATGGAGGTAAAATTTCTCAAATATTTCGGTTCTATATCACATCTCTCTATTGTTTTGCTACCAATTTTGATCACGCAAGAAGTTGGATGGATTGAAAATTTCTATGGAGGAAATAGGTAAGGCACTTGATCTGGATATCTCCACTCTTTCAACCATGTGAAAGACAAACTCTTTTGTGTATTCAACTTGTACTACAAAAAGTATGACACCAGCGAGATGGAGTCGTATGCTTTGGAGCAAGTGACGCGGCCATCCAAGGGAAGTGTGACGGTCCACTTATGGAAGAGGATGAAGGGCAAGGAATCCAACTAATGCGAATATCGACAACATGCATAATATAATGGAATAAGTCCATTTTACCCCCCTCGAACTTTCCAAAAAAGTCCACTTAACCCCCTCAACTACAAAACCGGTTTTTACCCCCCCCCCCCAATCTTTCAAAACCGGGTCAAATAACATCCTGAGGTGGTTTGGTTGGACGGTTTTGCATACGTGGCAGGAATAAGTCCATTTTACCCCCTCAAACTTTCCAAAAGGTCCACTTAACCCCCTAAACTACAAAACCTGTTTTTTACCCCTAGTATTTCAAAATCGGGTCAAATAACACCCGGAGGTGGTTTGACTAATGATGTAGTTACTAGGGCCCACATGTCATACACACACACACACACACACAGAGAGAGAGAGAGAGAATGGGCTCACCAAGATGAATGTGCTTACCTCCTTTTTGTCCCTCACCCTCTCCACTACCGCCCCTCTTCTTCCTTAGCACCAGCAGCCGCCTTGCACCGCCACCATGGGCCATCTCTAGGAGCACCGCCGGCACCCCCTTGACTCCCTATAGTCCCAAGGACTCATTTTGGCTGCCCGCCGAGCGCGCTGCCTCCTCTGTTTCCTCTGCTATGCTCTCTCTGTTCTCCCTCTGTCTCATTCATACATGAGCAACACACCTACACATTTTGTGCCTTGGGCTCTTCTCCCCTTCGGTCCATTCTCAAGAAAAAGAGTACCTTGTACCCACTATCTAGTCTTTTTGCTATGACGGTTGATGCCGTCCGTGCGGATCGAACAAGAAGCTGCGCATGAGAGGAGCTGAAGGCACTTCCACACCGCCCGAAGCCACCTTCGCCCGAAACACAACTCTGGCCAAAGCCCACTTCGCCCCTGGGCCGAAGCCCACCCCGCACCTTTGGCAGAAGCAAATGAGTCGAAGACCAATCCCACCCCTCCACGCAGCGCAAGGACCCCCTCAGCCTTGCCTACAACCTTCGCTCCGGAGGAGCTCCGCTCGCGCGCGACGACTTCGCTCCGGAGGCCCCCTCGCAACTTCACTCAAGAGGCCACGCCTTCTCTCCAGACGCCCGCCTCAGCACCCTCGCTCCGAAGCATCCCCCGCATGTTGGGCCTCGTCAGCCCAGAGCTTCCCCGAGCATTGGGCCTCGGCGAACCAAGCTTGACTTCAGAAAAGCCTCCCCATGAGGTCGGCTTAGGGCTACAGTTCATGAACCAACTCACGCGGGAGGTCCACCTCGCTCCATCCAGAGCAAGAACACCCCAATCGGACTCTGTATGTAAAAGTTATGGCATTTTTATTACAAGCCTGTTGGGCTGTCCCGAACCGAATCCGAATTGAATTCTGAGTTGATTCCGAGTTTGATTTCGGTTCGGCAGAGAGACATTTCACATCACGCTCAATCGCGCAAAGACCCTAGTCGTTCCGAAGGCCTTGCCTTGGCGACTAGGGAGTCTCCCACCTCGAGAGTCTCGTCTCGGCGGAGAGACATTTCACATCGCGCTCAATCGCGCAAAGACCTTAGTCGTTTCGAAGTCTCCCCCTCACTAGCTTTGGGCTCCCAAATGAGCCCAATCAAAAGAAGTATGGGGGATGACGATCGGCTTTGCCTCTCCCTTGCTAGCTTTGGGCTCCCAAACGAGCTCAATCAAAAGAAGTATGAAGCATGACGATCGGCTTCGCCTCTCCCTCGCTAGCCTTGGGCTCCCAAGCGAGCCCAATCAAAAAAAGTATGGAGGATGACGACCAGCTTTGCCTCCCCTCACTAGCTTTGGGCTCCCAAACGAGCCCAATCAAAAGAAGTATTGGGGACGGCAAACGGCTTCACCTCTCCCTCGCTAGCCTTGGGCTCCCAAACGATCCCAATCAAAAAAGTATGAGGGATGACGATCGGCTTCCCCCCTCTCTAGCTTTGGGCTCCCAAGCGAACCCAATAAAAAAAGTATGGGGGACGATGATCAGCTTCACCTCCCCCTCCTAGCTTTGGGCTCCCAAGCGAGCACAATCAAAAGAAATATATGGGACGACAATCGGTTTCACCTCGTCCTCGCTAGCTTTGGGATCCCAAACGAGCCCAATCAAAAGAAGTATGGAGGACGACGATCGGCTTTGCCTCTCCCTCGCTAGCTTTGGGCTCCCAAGCGAGCCCAATCAAAAAAAAGTATAGAGGATGACGATCGGCTTCGCCTCCCCCTCTCTAGCTTTGGGCTCCCAAGCGAGCCTAATAAAAAAAAGTATGGGGGACGGCAATCGGCTTCGCCTCTCCTCGCTAGTTTGGGCTCCCAAACGAGCCCAATTAAAATAGTAAATCGCCTCCTTAGGCAAGCAAACATCAACCCTTCACACCCCTCCAAGTCACGGGCACAATCCATTGGGAGCGGTCGAAGGGGGGAACGGTATCTGGCCCCCAACAGGACCATCACAAACGGTCACACTGAAGAAGTAATTAAAATACAACAGGGTAGTAACGACTATGCCAAGACGCGCCGACCACCCCGAGCGCCATGCCTCGACGTGGCGGCTCTGCGTCGACTTCACCCACACGGGTTCCGCCGCTGCTCACCGCCCACCTAGAGGCTGTAGCCCCGGTGGGGCGGCCCCGACGCACCGTCCGCCTCGAGGGCCATGCCTTGGCGTGGTGGCTCCGCGTCGACGTCGCTCACATGGGCTCGCCACGGCTCACCGCCCGCCTCGGTTTAGTAGCCTCGGCGGGGCGACTAACGCGCCGCCGCCTCGAGGACCATGCCTCGGTGTGGCGGCTTTGCGTCGACGTCGCCCACATTGGCTCCGCCACTGCTTACCGCCCGCCTCGAGGCTGTAGCCTCGGTGGGGCGGCCCTGACGCGTCGCCCGCCTCGAGGGCCATGCCTCGGCGTGGTGGCTCCGCATCAACTTCACCTGCACGGGCTCCGCCGCCACCCACCTCGAGGCTGTAGCCTCAGCGTGGCGGCCCCAACGCATCGCTCGCCTTGAGGGCCATGCCTCGGCATGACGGCTTCGCGTCGACTTCACTCACACATGCTCTACCGCTGCTCACCATCCTCCTCGAGGCTATAGCCATGGCAGGGGGCATGGCGGCTCCGTGCCGACTTCTTTTGGGGTATCTTGACTCCCGAGGGGCCGAGGGCGACAAGAGTGCGTCCGCTCACCCCTTGAAACCACGTGACATGTCCTCGCAACCTCGGACCACGCAGACGAGGGAGTTGTCGTAGCAGGGCACCAAGGGTGCCACATGCCTAAGGTCGTCGGGAATACCGGTCTTGGCCGTCGGAGATCTGTACATGAGTAGACCAAGTCTGAGAGACCATGTGGAGGTCGTCCCGTGTGTGTGATGAGTAATTGACATAGGTTTAGGAAGTCGAGTTTGGTTTGGGTGGTTTGGACCATGTCGTTCGCGTGGTGCAAGAGCTCGGTCGGTTTGGTCAAACTTGGTCGTATGGGATTAGGATGCATATTCTTTGATTCGACAAGTTTGGATTTTGTCATGGTAAGTATGTTGGTATTTACGCTTTCATGTATCGGCGGTGCTATTTGATGTGTTTCTTATGCGTGTATTGCGGGACATCGGGTGGAGTCGTGGCGAGACACGGTGGGCCGGACTAGAGTGCAGTGGCTTGAGGTCGAACAGTCGGGATGTGTCAAAGGCAGCGTGGACTCGAGGTGGTTGCGGCGTCTTGAGGCGAGGCCTTGAAGCTTCGGAAGGTCGGGGAGGCGAAAGCAGGGAATTCGCAAAATTTGCACTGGCGGGAAGCGGAGCTCAGTTAGTTTTAAGCGGGCGTGCAGGGTGGAGACCCGTTAGCCATGGGCTATAAATAGGATGGAGGGTGCTGCCCAAATCTGAACACTTCAATGATTTTTAGGGTTTCCTTTAGTCAAAAGAGGCTTTGGAGTTTGTTTTGGCTTTAGGCTTTAGTTGTTGAGGGTTGTTCCCTGCTTGTCCCCTTGTCTTTTCTACAAGTTGGCTGAATGTTCTTGAGGTTTGAGAGTGGGAGAGGATGAGTTGAATGCTTGTAATCATTCCTCTTGTATCAATCTTGTATCTCTCTTCCTTTAGATCAATATGAGATGGTGTTTGTTTATCTTGGCTGCTTTCTTACTTGCATGTGAGCAGTTCTTGATTTGGTTTAATGGTCAGCACTTTTCAGATTCGTTTTGCCTAGCTTGTACTGCTTATGCGGTTTTTCATTGATGTGGGTGAGGCTTTGTTTCGGAATTGATTCAGGCTGTTCCCTGTTTCTTTGTGCAGCTTGACTGCTCTGTAAGGTTTGGTGCGGCTTTTCCTATGCGCGAGTTGTAGCAACTGCTTTTTGTTTCTACTGAATCTTTTGATTGAGGATTATTATATTGCTTGGTTTCAACTCGGGGCTGTTCGGATCTGTTGACGCCTTGTTCCTCCCAGCGGTTCTGGCTGATTACAAATCAGGAGCTCCTGGAAAAACTGTGCGGCGGCAGCACGTTTTCTCTAAAAATTCCTGTGCTCGTTTTTGCTTTGTTGCCCATTTGTTGTTGCGGGTGAATCTTGTTTTAGCGTGGCTTGTTAGCGCCGAAACCTGAAACTTGTGCGGCATTCTGACCCCTGCATTGATTGGTGGTGGTTTTGATTGGTTGACTGCAGTTCTTCCTGAGGCTTGGCCGCTGCAGCATCTGTGTGGTTGATGCACAAAAATCTGATTAGCCAGATAGTTCTTTGCGGCGGATCAGATTCTTTTATTGCTTGTCCATTCAATTTGTTTCTTGTCTGCTGATCGTTGATGCAATCTTTGTGTCATAAAATCAATGTCCTAAGCGGCGGCCGTTTTAAATCTTTGGTCATAAAAGCAGTAAGCGATGGCTTGCGACTTCCTTTGTAGTCGAGAAAAATGAGATCGCTGCAAGCTATAGTCCTTCTTTGTTTTAAGATCTTTTATTTTGGCTGTATTAAATGAGATGTGTGAGGCGTTGGGTGTAATGGCAACTAAGTTCTAGTCATTGCTTTCTGATGCATTTTCCTTTTTTCTGATTTTCAACTATTTTGCATCTTGATTAAACAGCGGTATTTTCGGTTGAATTTTTCTTGGTGGTCTCGATTTATCTGAATTTTTCAGTGTCACATCGTTCGAGTTTCAGCAAATTAACTCTCTGTGAATTACTTTGTTTTGCTTCTTCTTAAAAAAAACAAAAAAAAAATAGTGTACGTTTTCTCGAGGCGATTTTAAAGAGAGCGACATTCACCCCCTCTCATCGCCATTTCGGTCCTACAATTGGTATCGAGCGGTTAGCTCTTTTCAATAGATCTTAACGGTCTCAAGAGCGTGGCGATGGACAAGTACTCGACCAAGCCGCTTTGTTTTCGATGGCATCGATCACCCTTCCGAAGAGCGAATGGAGACATACATCCGGGCCGGTATGCCATCTGGCGAAAGGTCAAGGTTCGATTATTTGTTCTGCCGATGAGAACATCAATCTGGGAACATGGTTGATGTTGAGGCGAATGCAAAGGCAAGAACATCATCATCCGGGGTTTGAGTCGTAGTGAGTTTGACCGCATATCTCACTGTCGTCGCCTCGATATCTGGGTGACCCTCGGCGCATACCATGAGGCACCACCCAGATCAAGACGGTTCGGCAGGACCGGTTCAACGAGAATACAACAAATTTGAGATGCTTCTTTGGTGAGTCCCTAGATGAGTGCCCAGCGTTTTCACAAGATCTTGAGCAACCTCCGGCGGTCGGTCTCACATACCCGACTTCGGACAATGCTCGTCGGATGCTCACGGCACTTTCGTCTGCGTGTTTGGGAGATGAAAGTGACCACCATCAAAGACACGACAGACCTCTCGACCACGACTCTTGGCCTTGCGTACTCGCGCCTCAAGACTCACGAGATTAGCGTTGTCTCTCGTCGGTCGAAGTCACGATCGATGGCCTTAGTCACCAATCCGTTTCTTCTTAAGGCTTTCTTGATTCTTCTTATGGTTTCTCCTTGCTGCTCTCGTGGCGTAGCGATGATCGATTAAAGCGGCTCGAGGATGAGCAAGCGGCCCTCCTAGCTCGGAAGTTTTCTCATGCTTACAAGAGGAGGAGGGGCGAAAGAGGGAGGACACGTGATTTGCTTGAGTGTGGTGGCCCCAACCACATTGAGACAAGCCCCTAAAGGCGGAGAAGGGCAAGAACGACTCGGCGGTTCGGGCAAACGACTACAAAACAAGAACCGCAACAAGCCTCCAGCTCGGGCGCCCAAAGAAGAAGAAGTTCGCGACTTGGCAAAGCCAAGCTCTTCCACAGCGTCCTCACCGCCTTCGGCGACCTCGACCTCGGCGAGGTGGAGGGATGGAAGCGACGATGACGGGACGGGTGACCAAGAGCCCAAGGATGGCGGCGACGACTTCTCGGCATGTGCTTCATGGCCCTCGAGGCGAACTTCGGCGACAATGGTGTACTCCGACTTCGGACGAGGTAGATCCCACCTCTGAGCAGCTCAATCATGCTTTTCTTAAGCTAGGAGGTTTTCATGCTAAAGCTAAGGCTAGGTGTCTTTGAGTTAGAGAAGGAAATAGATAGATTTGTCACTAGAGATTATTGCTCTTACATCGCCCTTCTAGTGATGATTGTGATACATGCTCGCTTTCTTTGGTTGATATGGAGAAGTTAAGGACCTCACATGATAGTGTGTCCTCCAAACTTGATAGTGTTAAGGTGGAGAATGTTAGTGCGCTTCTTTGAGTTAGAGTTGAGTAGGATGGTCATTACCCTACTTATTCTTGATGAGACTACTTCTCCGCCTCATGTGAGGGTAAGGACATTCTTTGCTAGAGGATCTTATGCCATGCTTCTTGATCTGCCTAGAGTCTTGTGAAAATTGCAATAACTTGAAGATGAACTTAAAGCAGGCGGATCATAAAATTCTTTGAACTACAAGCTTCTTTACTTGAGCCGATTGATTCATGCTCGAACTGTCCTAAGTTAATCTTGAACTTGAAGTCGTCTCCAAGCAGTTTCAAGATATGATTGAACATGAAAGGAAGTTGGCTCGGTTTGCTTCTAAGGACCTGTTAGCTCACCATGCATTAAGTGTAACAAACTAAAATCGACTTGATTGCTTTGGATGAGAAATGTGTGAAGCTAACTAAGGACCTTCTAGAGAAGCCACATTGTGCTTGCAATATGATTGTGGAGAAGGGGAGAAGCCCGGTGGTAAGGATGAGGCAGCTTAGCAACGTGAACCAAGCGGCTAGCGATGGGGTCGTCCCTTGAGTCGGTGTGCGTGCACAAGCCATTCTTCCTCTCTTCTTTGGTTCTTCTTTTGCTCCCTTACCTTCTGCATCTCTTCTTCCCCTGCTCTTCTTGCACCTCTCTCTTTCGGAGTGTCGGTACCTTATGAACACTCTCGAGAGATTTGTAGGAGGCAAGAAGAAGCTCAATCTTATTCTAGACCAATCTAAGATCTGCAGATTTAATCGGGGTCTAGGATATGACTTCTTTGAGGACATGAGGAAGCATCCACTGCCGTGCTCGGACCCATAGCACTGTGTGTGATCGAGATCGAGCCAGGACCGAGAAAGTCCATTTCAAGTCGGCGGGCTATGTCGAGTTTGACGATGGGTAATTTCACATCTTTGCTTCTACCTCTCGGAAGGTGAAGTATCCTTGCACCTTCATCGGAAGGATGGACACACATCGATCGATGCTTGGTAGCGCCAAGATCAGCGTAGAGACCATGTTGAGTCTCTTAGGCGCATTCGTGTCGACCCGGACCTTGAGTGCACCTAAGACCAACACGAGTCTAGGCTTGGTTCTTCGATGGGTTTGTGCGACGCCGAGGACTTGGTTTTCGAGTTTTACGGTTTTCGTCCTCATCTTTGCTTCGATCATGACTTAGCCAATCTGAGGTAGATCTCATTTTCCCCATCGAGATAGCTACCATGGCGTGTTCGATCTATTGCGAGTGCTCGACTCGCTCGCCGTGCGATCGGACTCGACAACTGACCGGGTTTGCTCTTAGACCTTCTGCTGTGGTGACAGGCGTGGGGTAGATAGAGGTCGATCGGGCTTGACTACTTCATCTGCTCGGCGTGTTACTCGATATTGGGTGCCAAAATCATTGTTGATTTATCGATCTTGAGACTTTACTCTGTTTGACTCGGGTTAGCGGGTAGGGAAGGAGAAGGTTTGGCTTGTAGACTCGGTTGTTCTCGTCATATGACCGGAGACTCCGTTGGTTCTCTTCCTAGCCAGCGCTCCGGTGATGAGGCGATCACCTTCGGAGCAGCTTCTGGTAGCGTCATCGCCAAAATCTTGTCGCGTATTAATGCTTCTTTTATTCTTAAGGATGTTGCCTTGGTTAGTAAGTTGCGGTACAATTTGCTTTCGGTTTCTCGGCTTATTGATAGCGGTTTGAGGTGAGCTTTAAGAAAAACAATTGCAAAATTCTTGACTCTTGGGTAGTCGGTTTCTGGATTTCTCGTTATGGGAGGATCTTTCGTCTTGATTTCTCTGAGTCTTCGGCGATCATCTCGGTGTTTAGTTGCTACGAGTCCCGCGATCTCTCTTTACGGCATAGGAGACTTGGTCATATTGGATTTGACCATTTGACCCGAGTTAGCGACCATGATCTCATTAGTGGTCTGCGAAACTCAAGATGGTCAAAGATCTTGTTTGCACTCCATGCTTAACCGCGGCAAGATGGTTGCCGCTTCTCATCCTCCGGTCCACGATTACTATGACCGATGCAAGACATTGCTCCACATGGACACAGTTGGACGGCTCGAGTCTTGATCGGCGGGAGGAAGTGGTATGTTCTTGTTGTGGTCGATGACTTCTCGAGGTACTCTTGGGTGTTTTCTTAGCCTCGAAGGGCGAGACATTTACACATTTCGAGGTCTTTTTAGTAGGTTTGTCTGTTGAGCTCCGGGTGCCTTCTGAGCGTCCATGATGACAATAGCACGGAGTTCAAAATTCCTACTTTGAGAGTTTCTGCGGTGAGGCAGTGTAGAGCACCGAGTTCTCTTCTCCATCGTCCCTCGGCAAAATGGCGTTGTGGAGAGGAAGAACCGTACCTTAGTCGAGATGGCGGGCGATGCTTGATGAGTACTCTACAGAGAAGTTTTGAAATTTGAGGCCATTGCGACCGCGTGCCATGTTTGAATCGAGTTTTTCTTGGGCACTCCTACACCGCACTTCTTATGAGTTTGAGATACGGTAAAGCCAGCGTCTCTCATTTTCGTGTGTTTGGTTGCAAGTGCTTTATCTTGAAGTGCAGGAACCTAGACAAGTTCGAGTCACGTTCTGTGGCGGTATCTTTCTAGGCTACTCGACTTCTTGGCGGGCTTCTGAAGTGCAGGCTGCGAGTCTAGTAGAATGGTAGAAACACAGTGAGGTGACTTTTGACGAGGCGGTCAGGGACTAGGCGAGATATCTCGAGTTCTTTAGAGCGGTCAAGAGACTATCTTTGTGGATGATGAGGGCGAGGAGGCGATGGTTGTTTACGATCCACTCCTCTTCCTTCCTTGAGATGCCTTCTTCCACGGCACCTCAAGATGATCGACCCTTGCCTTCCTGAGCTAGTGGCTCTGTCCTGCCTCGTCTGCACACGAGGTAGAGGCCACTTCTTCTTCTCATCCAGGACCTCCCGACATATCCGAAAAAGTCATCCTTGAGGCGGATTATTGGAGACCTTTTGAGCGTGTCTGCGCTCTAAGTCCGCTTTTCTCATTTCTGTCTCCATTCGCCTTTGTTGCCTCCTTTGAGCCCAAGGATGTTTGTCACGCCCTTTACGATGAGTCTTGGGTCAATGCCATGCATGAGAATTAGAGAACTTTGAGAGAAACAAGGTGCAGTCGCTTGTTGAGCCCCACGAGGCCACAATATCATTGGAACCAAGTGGGTGTTCAAGAACAAGCGAGTGAGGATGGGGTAATCATCAAAACAAGGCTAGATTAGTAGCTCGGGGTTTTCGAGTTGAGGTCTAGACTTGAGGAGACCTTTGCCTGTGCTCGACTTGAAGCCATTAGAATCTGCTTGCCTTTGCGGCTTCTAAGGGTTTCAAGCTTTACAGATGGGCGTGAAGAGTGCCTTTCTCAATGGCCTTATTGAGGAGGAAGTCTCGTCAAGCTGACCTCCGTTTTCGAGAACCCCAAATACCTAACCATGTCTTCAAGCTTTCCATGTTGTATGGACTTAGCGGGCTCCCGAGCTTGGTATGAGAGGCTTAAGTCCTACTTGTTGAGTCATGGGTTTGAAATGGGTAAAGTTGACAAGACCTTGTTTATCCGTAGGCTTGGTAGTGACTTTACGCTTTCGTCCAAATCTATGTCGATGACATCATCTTTGGCGGCTCTTCTCATGCTCTGGTTTCCACGGTTCTCGGATGTCATGAGCACCGAGTTTGAGATGAGCATGATGGGTGAGTTGACATTCTTTCTTGGCTTCCAAATCAAGCGGACTCGGGAGGTACTTTTCTTCATCGGGGCAAGTACACTCGTGATCTCTGGCAACCGACATGAGTGATGGTAAGCTTTGTGTCGACTCCCATGGCTTCTCTGACCTATCTTGATCGAGATGAGGATGGCGAGCGATTGATCAAAAGGAGTTCCGCGACATGATTGGCTCCCTCTTGTACCTCAACTTGCCTCACGACCGGACATACATTTCTCTGTGTGTTTGTGCGCTCGTTTTGAGCTTCTCCTCGCGTTTCTCACGCCAAAGGTGGTGAAGCGCATCTTCGATATCTGCGAGCTACCATTGACTATGGTATCTGGTACTCTTCTTCATCTGTCTTTCCTTGAGAGCCTTCTCGGATCTGAACTTATTGGTCAGAGGATAGATAGGAAGAGCACTTCCAACCGCCAATTTCTTGGCACTTCTCTTGTTTCTGGTCTTGAGGAAGCGGTCCGGTGTTACCTGATCCACCGCAGAGGCGAGCACGTTCTTTGCGGCCGATTCTTTGTAGCCAAGTGCTCTGGATGACTTCGACCTGCGGGACTTTGGGTTAGTTATCGGCGGTGTTCCACTCTTTTGTGATAACACTTCTGCGATTAACATTGCCAAGAACCCAGTCGACATTCCGGACCAAGCACATCGATATCCGCTTCCACTTCCTTAGAGACCATGTAGAGAAGGCGATATAGTGCTCGGTTTGTGGAAGTGACCACCGGTTGGTGACATTTTCACCAAGCCATTGGATAGTTCGAGGTTTTCACTCTGCGGGAGAGCTTGGGGTGGTTTGTCCTTATGGATTTGTAGTGAGGAGGAGCTTTGGGTTTCTTGCTCTACTATATTATTTATGCTCTAGCTCCTTACTATTGCATTGCATTTTGGGTGCATTTGGGATTAGTCCTCCTAGCATAGATTAGAGTGCTTCTTTTGTCTAGTTGTTTAGATTTACGCTCTTATCTTGTGATTCTAGGATCTTGCTTATTAGTCATTACTTATCTCACTAGGTTGAGCTCACTCACTTCTTGTAGGTTCTAGCGAGGTTGGGCCACCCTCGGGTAGGCAGTGCGTGTTTGCTCCTAGGTGTGTTAAGTGGGCGCTTGATAGTCCTAGAGTCATATGGGGTAGATGAGAGTTAGTCTGAGCCATAGTATTCTCTATATCTTATCTATGCTTTAAGGATTTGCTGTTTTATGTTTTCTTTGCCACTTCTCGATTTATTGTTTTGGTTCAAGGGAGTTCATTTGGGAGCTTCGGGCTTAATATTGACATAACTCAACTTGAACTAAAAGTTGCATCTATTGTTGAGGGGCTGGATCTTACGCATTTCTAGCATTACGCATTGTAATATAACTACATTGAGCCTTGATTATTATCCTGCTATGACATGTTTACAATGCTTTACACCTTGCCATGACTTGTGCTTATTTGCTAGATTTATCATGACTTCATATGTGTAGCCTAGCTTTTGCCATGATAAGTTAATTAAAATTGCTCAACAAACTAAAACTTGTCTTGTTAGCACTCGAGATTAGTCCTTCTTGAGCTATCCTTTTATGATTCATGCCATGTCAAATAAATTTGGGTAGAGTGATGAATCTATATTGAGCCATAGAAAGAGCTTTTTAGTCTCTTGATGATGCATGAGTTAGTACAACTTGTTAAAAGGCAAAAAGATCTCTTTTGTCTTGAAAAACCTGATCTCACCAATTCTCTCCTATGAGGCGGCTTGCCATTGCACTTGGCATGAACTTAGGGGAGTTTTGGGTGACCTAGACTATCTTCTTAAGCTTCTCGCTTGGAGTAGTCGCATAAGGCTTGAGACCTAGCACATGATAAAACAAAAATCTGGTTGGAAACCACCATGAATTTCAAAAGAAAATATGTTTCATGTGTTCAAAGTGCTTAAAGCCACAAAAAGTATCATGTACTTTAACCAATGTTTCAATCTTGAGCATAGCACTCTATTTGGTCTCAATTTAAGCTTCTTAGTTCCGCTTAGCTTATTGACATGGCTGCATCATCCTTGGATATCTCTAGCGAGACTTTGCTCATTGATGACTTGACTTGCTCACATAATGTACCTCATTTTCAGATTGTCATCTATGTGTTCTAGCTAGCTTATACATCTCTTGTCATGATCTAGCTAGCCTTTTTATTGAGTTATGGCTTGGTGTATTACATTATGGTCATATTGGATAATCCTCATGGCTCTAACTGCTAAGAATAATCAAACTTCAGCCATTTCATCCATTGACTTGTCATATTCTCTCTTGAGCTTTCTTGATGTGTTTATTGCCAAAAGGGGGAGAATAGAGAAGAAAAAGTTAGTTGGGATCTTTTTAGAGCTTTGGAGAACAATTTGCTCTTTTAGTTGTTGCTCTAGTGTTCCTTCTGTCGACATGGTCATTAGTTTCACTCTTCTTCTTTGGACCATGTTGGTTTCTTCAAACTCAAACTCAACTTTGCGCTTTTTCGGAGTTTGTCAATATACTCATCAAGGGGAGATTGAGAGACCATGTGGAGGTCGTCCGTGTGTGTGATGAGTAATTGACATAGGTTTAGGAAGTCGAGTTTGGTTTGGGTGGTTTGGACCATGTCGTTCGCGGTGCAACAGAGCTCGGTCGGTTTGGTCAAACTTGGTCGTATGGGATTAGGATGCATATTCTTTGATTCGACAAGTTTGGATTTTGTCATGGTAAGTATGTTGGTATTTACGCTTTCATGTATCGGCGGTGCTATTTGATGTGTTTCTTATGCGTGTGGATGCGGGACATCGGGTGGAGTCGTGGCGAGACACGGTGGACCGGACTAGGTGCGGTGGCACTAAGGTCGAGCAGTCGGGATGTGTCAAAGACAGCGTGGACTCGAGGTGGTTCGCGGCGTGCGAGGCGAGGCCTGAAGCTTCGGAAGGTGCGAGGAGGCGAAACGGGAATTTCGCAAAAGTCACATAAGCGGGAGCGGGCTCCGTTGGTTTTAGCGGGCGTAACGGGGTGGAGACCCGTTAGCCATGGGCTATAAATAGGATGGAGGGGGTGCTGCCCAAATCTGAACACTTCAATGATTTTTAGGGTTTCCTTTAGTCAAAAGAGGCTTTGGAGTTTGTTTTGGCTTTAGGCTTTAGTTGTTGAGGGTTGTTCCCTGCTTGTCCCCTTGTCTTTTCTACAAGTTGGCTGAATGTTCTTGAGGTTTGAGAGTGGGAGAGGATGAGTTGAATGCTTGTAATCATTCCTCTTGTATCAATCTTGTATCTCTCTTCCTTTAGATCAATATGAGATGGTGTTTGTTTATCTTGGTCGCTTTCTTACTTGCATGTGGCAGTTCTTGATTTGGTTTAATGGTCAGCACTTTTCAGATTCGTTTTGCCTAGCTTGTCTTGCTTATCACGGTTTTTCATTGATGTGGGTGAGGCTTTGTTTCGAATTGATTCAGTTGTTCCTGTTTCTTTGTCTTTGATAGCCTCTGTAAGGTTTAGTCTGGCTTTTCCTATCTTGAGAGTAGCAAGCGCTTTTTGTTTCTCTTGAATCTTTTGATTGAGGATTATTATATTGCTTGGTTTCAACTCGGGCTTTTATTCGGATCTGTTGACGCCTTGTTCCTCCAATGATTCTGGTGATTACAAATCGAGAGCTCTGGAAAAAGCGTGCGGCGGCCCGTTTTCTCTAAAATTCTGTGCTTTCGTTTTGCTTTGTTGCCAAATTGTTGCGGGTCGAATCTTGTTTTAGCGGCTTGTTAGCGCCGAAACCACAAACTTGTGCGGCATTCGACCCTGCATTGATTGGTGGTGGTTTTGATTGGTTGATGCAGTTTCTTCCCGAGGCTTGGCGGCTGCAAACATCTGTGTGGTTGATGCACAAAATCTGTTCGCCCGATAGTTCTTTGCGCGAATGCGATTCTTTTTATTGCTTGTCCATTCAATTTGTTTCTTGTCTGCTGGTCGTTGATGCAATCTTTGTGTCCGCAAAATCAATGTCTAAGCGGCGGCCGTTTTCGTCTTTGGTCATAGAAAGCAGTAAGCGTTGGCTTGCGGCTTCCTTTGTAGTCGAGAGAAAATGAGATCGCCGCAAGCTATAGTCCTTGTCGCTTTTAAGATCTTTTATTTTGGCTGTATTAAATGAGATGTGTGAGGCGTTGGGTGTAATGGCAACTAAGTTCTAGTCGATCGCTTCTGATGCATTTTCCTTTTTTGCTGATTTTCAACTATTTTGCATGCAGATTAAACAATGGTATTTTCAGTTGAATTTTTCTTGGTGGTCTCGATTTATGCTGAATTTTTCAGTGTCACATGCGTTCGAGTTTCAGCAGAATTAACTCTCTGTGAATTACTTTGTTTTGCTTCTTCTTAAAAAAAAAACAAAAAAAAATAGTGTACGTTTTCTCGGGGGCGATTTTAAAGAGAGCGACATTCACCCCCCCTCTGTCGCCATTTCGGTCCTACAAAGTCCATATGGTGTATTTAGGCAAATGTACTCAAATGTCCTCTCTCTATGCATTGTGAGGGCAAGAAGGTAAATGTCCCTTCTTGCCCCCTATAAATAAAGCCCCAAGGGTATGTGCAGAGGGGACTTCTCATTCATACATGAGCAATATACCTACACATTTTGTGCCTTGGGCTCTTCTCCCCTTCGGTCCATTCTCAAGATAAAGGGTACCTTGTACCCACTGTCTAGTCTTTTTTGCTACGTCAACCTTTCTTTCTTGTTTCTCAAGTAGTTCACAAAATATCTTTAGCTTTCTTGTTTCTTAAGTAGAAAGATTTCAATTTGTATTTTGCTACTTGTTTGAGTAACCATTTCTATAGTAGCATCCACCTTTTGTATGTCGGTACCATAGCAACTGACCTAAATAGCCTATATAAGGAAGGGTACCACCCACGTAATAGAAAGATGGTTGTGTATTGATATTATGAATGATAATTTTAGGGTTGTATCCCTTGATATCCTTGTAAGTATTTTGATAGTTTGAGTGACTCTTCTTATATCTTTGCAAGTTCTTTGAGTTTTCTTAGAGTGATCTGTCATGATCAACCAGTTCATGCTTTCGCCGATAGCAAGTTGTGTGGATTGGAGCCTTATAATGTTGGTAGTGTGATTGTGGTGTTGGTGTTCTTGTGCTTGACACAAGGTTACCTACTTTATCAAATCACGTTACTTTTTCGAGTTATCTTCGTTGTTGATCATTGTCGCCGTAAGATCGGGAAACCCCCCGTATTATTTGGTATCAGAGCCAGGTCGCAAATAATAGGAGGGGGGGTCATTCAGTATGGTCAGGAGAATAATTGAAGAAAGGAGATCGTCCTTTATGCCCGAGATAGTGGAGGCAATCACATGCCTCAAGGATTGGCATAAAACATACGAGCGGCAACATCATCAATTGAAAGATCCCGAGATCGTGCATCCATTAGTAGATCTCAACATCGAATAGCCGATATGTATGTATGAATGTAGTTACTGTACTCGTTTCTTACCAGGTGTAAGGTTTTTAACGAAGCAGTAACAATGTATCTGTAAAATATCAATGAAATTTCACTTCCCAAATATTTTAAGTGTCCATAATGTATCTGTAAAATATCAAATATTGAGCATGTCGTCGGTGGTCTCGATCAGTAACACCTGAACAAAAAATTGATATGTAGTAAACTGGAAAGCAGTATGCAATAACATGAAAGGAAATATGTAGTGAAACAAAAAGACGATGAATATCTCCAAGTCGTCAGTTCACTAATTCATTTCCTCATAAATGCGCTTCACGCCAAATGGGCAATAACACCCAAACAAAAAAACCAACATATTGTCCTGACAACCTCTTCTGGTATCATGGATCATGAGGAAGCTACGAGGAAGAATGTTGGTGATGAAGTGCTAGCTTTTTTCTACTAAATATAAATTTTGTGAAATGATTTCAAATCGGTGTAGTAGGATGCTTGCCCAGGAGAAATGCAGTAACACAAAGGAGAAAATACAGTAACACAAAAGAGAAGACGTAGTAAAACTCCATGTACTTCATGGATGTAGTAACACCAAGGAGTAAATGCAATAAAACTCCATGTACTGCCCGAGTCCGACGACGGCGAGCTCGAATCCAGCGTGTGGCTGGACTGGGCGGTGTTGGGGAAGAAGGTTGCACGGCTCGCAGCTCGTAGCAGCGGCGATATGCTCACGGTCCGCTCGAGGCTTGCCTTGGCTTCTCTCTCTAGCTCCATTGCTCAATGGTCGTGCACTTGGCGGTGACCGATCCGGGCAAGTGCATGGCGGTGGCTGAGGCGAGGAACCGCAGTGGCAACAGCCGAGGTGAGCGGAGGCAGGCAAGTACGCGGCAGCAACGACATCCGAAGGTCTGAAGGGGGCAACTGTGGCGGCGAAAGTGGACAAGCGCGACACCGACGGTGCCCAAGGTATGTGTCTAGCTCTACCACAAGCAACGTGTGTCGTGTCCGTGACGTCACAGCTCGACAGTGGCCCGGTGCGCCATCGTGTCGTGCTAAGCCTAGCAGGCCGCTGTCCGTGCCACTATCCTACAAACGTGACAAACTGCTTAGAAATACTACCACATTTTCTAAATACTTGACCCTCTGTGAATTATTACTGTGTCTAAAGTTAAACTTCGACTCTTAATTTTATACTAATACACTTATAAAATTTTATGGGAGTATAATTTATGAAAGTATTTTCTACGACAAATCTAACGGTATCATTTTAATACGAGTAATCTACGTATTTAGGAAAATATCATTGATAAAAGATTACCGATCAAAATCAAAGAGGATAAGTATTTATAAACGGAGGGAGTAGCGGCCAAACAGCCGGGACTGGCAAAACGCCGCAAACCCCGCCGCACCGCGAATTTTTTTTAAAATAATCTATTTTTTTTTCAAAATATCAAAACTATTCCAGCCAATTTTTTTTTTACAGAAATATACGTCTGTCGCCGAATGGTTGGGCGACAAGCTCAGTCGCTTAACCGTTAGGCGTCGAAGCCTATCGCCCAACGGTTGGGCTTTAAAAGCTACAGAGAGGCGGTTGGCGACATCATTACGATCGCCGCACGTTAGGCGATAGGGTCGATCGCTTAACCGTGCAGCCGATGCATGTTCGATCATAGCTTAACGGCGGCGACTGGTGCCCTATATAGGCACTGCGGTCCCCGACCACTCATTTCGCCGGCAAAGGTTCGCCGCTTCTGGGAGAGGAAAAGAGAGGGAGAGGAGAAGAAAAAGAGAGGAAAAGAGAGGGAGAGGAAGAGGCGAGAGGAGGAAAATTTAGACTACGAGGTAAGTTTGTTTTATTTTGTAGTGTATTTTTTGTAGGTAAATAGTTTGGTTAGATAAAATAATAGTGTAAGTAGCGCTCGGAAAGCGTAGTTAGAGAAAACAGAGTAGAAAATCGAGTTGATTTGTATGTAAGTAGAAGCGATAAAAACTTTAGAAAATCCTCAAACACCGAGCGATAGTAATAAGATAAAATAAATAGATGCGGACATTCAACTAAGGTGTTTGATAGGATACTTCAAAGGAATCGAGATTCGGTGATACTTTTGCAAACATACGGGAATGTAGAAATGTTATTTGCATATAGTCAAACCCTTCGGACAACTATTAAAATGGCATACAAACTGTATTCCTTTGTGTACAAGAATTGAAGCATCGTAGGGTGTTCTACGTCTACCATGTGACTAACCAAAGGCAAAGGTCAGTATAATGTAGTGTATTTTTGTAGCCGTGCGGTCTTGTGTGTAATGTAGTTGATTTTTCGTAGGAAACTTTATTTTGTAGTATACTTTTTTGGGTACGTAAATAGTTTATTTAGTTAAATGAGTAGTATAAAAGCACCCGTAGGAAATTGTAATTAGAGAAAAAAAAATAGAAAATCGAAATGTTGTTAATTTGTATGTAAGTAGTAGCGATAAAAACTTTAGTTAGAGAAAAAATAGCCTGTGAGGGAGTATTATTAGTGTTGTTTGTTAGATGTATTGTAGTAGTGTAGGTGTGTGCGTGGCCGACTATTCTTGGGTCAATAATGCGTGACCGAGCGCATAAGGAGGATGAATTATTTGTATAAACTAATTAGTAGAAGTAAATTAGTATGAACTAACTGACTTAGGTAATTGGTATAAGACCGGAATGCAACTTGTAGCATTTCGGGTTGCAAGTTAGCGTCCGAATCGGATAATGCATGCTATGGAATAGCTCGGTTTTTAGGTTGAATCTGAATATCATACCACACGTGCATTGCGGCCTCTGCCTTAGGGAATGAATGATGTCTTGATCATGCTGTCGTGTAGTTGTCGACGATAGACGAAGGGCCTTACAAATGTGAATTACAATGTAGCAGTACTTGCATGTCGTGCGTTCTTGCTACCGACTAATTGCAATGTTGGAAATATTTGCACCATACAATAAGTCATGCTGACGCGCTACATTGAAAGTGCATTACGGTGTTGGCACCATTCGTGAAGGTCCGTGTGGTGTTGACTTGAGCGATTTTCGACAAGCCACTCTGGTACACCCGGACGGCGAGAATGCATGAATCGAAGATGTGAAGCATTGGTGACCCGCAGCCTTCTCTTTGAACCCCGAGGTGTCTGTGTCGACATACAAGGGCTTTGGAGCCGGTCTTCCACGAACATCGGTGGGAGTTGAGAAGACGATCGCCTGGCGGTGTGGAAGGGCTTTATAGAAGGATGTCGGCGCCAGTGGATATGAGTGTGTGATACTTGTGCAACCATGCCCAAAAGAAGCCGTGGCAGGGGCCCCTACGGATATCATCCGGTGTTTGCTGGCGGCTCGGTGCGGCATGTTGGTGAAGAAGAGGACCCGGAGGGTCTGTTTCTGAAGAGTTCAGAGAATATTGCTTGTGATGAGCCCGACGCGGTACATACAGGAGAGGAAGATCGGCCACCGCATGGTGAGCCTACAGGACAAGCTGATGAAGGAGAGCATAGGGATTACATATTGCATCAAATGGAAAGTGATGACCGGATGGCCCTGGCTGAAGAGGAAGCTTTACAAGAAGACGACGAGGGCAGTTCCGATGAGGACGGAGCTCCCATCCACCGGGAATGGAACAGATTTGACGCTGAGGGTCTATGTACGCACGACGAGCACGAATCGCCGTGGGAGTACCATGCCACGGAGGTTCGGTTGCACTCAATATTTGCTGATAAGACATCCTTGCAGGATGCCATTAAGCTGGGGCTATGTCTATGCAATGGACGTTTGGTCGTCAAATCTAGCCAAGAGCGATGATACAAATCAAATGCGAAAGGGCGGTTGTCCTTGGCGAGTGCACGCATAGACCAAGTATGAGACTCACCGGATTGTCTCGAAGGTGGAGTCGCTCGTGCATGCTCAAGATTGTTTTGTGCAGACATCGTAACATAACGTCGACATTCATAGCTAATTTGATGTATGGAGAGATAGTGGAGAAGAAGGATATGGAGGCTAAGCACATTATGGTGGCTATCGAGAAGAAATTCAAGTACAAGATCAGCTATGGGAAGGTGTGGCGTGCGAAGCAGAAGGCTATGGAAAGACGGTTTGGATCTTTTGAGGCGGCGTACGACAACCTTCCTCGTATGCTTGAGGTCTTTGCAGAGAGAAACCCGCACGTACATTCTTTGTGAAGTACATGCCATCTAAAATTCGCGAGGTTTTTAGTAATGCATAGGGCCTTCAGAGCCTTCGGTCCTACGCATCGAGGCTTTTAGGCATATCTTTCGTGATCTCGCTTAACGGACTTTTTGACCGGAAATACAAAGGCAGATCCTTACCGCCATAGGCATTGACGGAACAATCAAATTACGCCATTGGCCATCGCATTTGTCGAAGGTAAGAATTTCCACACCGGTTGTGGTTCCTTCAACATCCGAGGGTGGGAGTTGTTGGAGCTCGTCTGGTGTGTCGTGATCCATGATCGCCACGCCGGATCTTGAAGGCCATAAAAACTTCAGAAGACCCGGAGGAGCCGTTCCTTGGCCGGATATGACGAGTAGATGGTGTATTCGCCATTTGAGGGCCAACTTCTTCAAGAAGTTCCCGGCAACCCTTGGTGAAGCTATTCAAGAGGTCAAGCTATCGAGAACCGGCGCAAATTTGACGCCTTATGGGCGCCGCCGATTTAACACAAGAGAAACACGTGGACACGAGGAACCAAGGAGCAGTCTCAACTCTGCCGGTCGGAGGCGAGAGGACCTCGAGGAACATCGAGTGCTTCTCCCATCGGATCGAGGCCCACCATTGGACAAGTGGTCTCTGCGCATGACACGGACGGGGCAAGGTACGACATAATGACCACTAACCTTGCGGAGGTGTACAACCGGGTTCTTAGGGCCTTCGTTCTCGGCCCGCCGCCATCGTGGAAGGTGTTACGCACGCACAATCGGGTATTTCAGGAGAGGCATGCAAATGCCGCACTTCATGCCACGAACCCTCAAACACCGTCTTCGCTCGAAGATTACGGCATACATGCGAGCCAAGACACGAAGGGCGGTCGCACACGGTGTGCGTGATGGGCAATATGGAGCATCGTTTCGCGTGCTCTTGCGGGATAGAGCCGGATTTGGGACGGCTCGTTCTCTTGTCACCCACGAGGTATGCCTTGGAGATCATGTCAACGAGCCGTCTTTGTCGTGCAACAAATCAAGCTCTTACACAAGCCATGCTCTCATGTGCTCGCCGCATGCGGGTCGTCGCGTATGGACCCTTTGAACTTTGTGTCCGAGTATTTCTTGAAGGAGAGGGTGGTGCAAAGCGTGGATCGGCGAGCTTAGGGGCTTCAGGGTTGTGGGTAACTTCGCCACCTTGGATATTGCAAATAGGATCTGGATTCCAGATATTGACATGCTGAAGGGTAACAAGGGTCGTCGACAGAGTCGTCGTATTACCAATGATATGGACGAAGCACAAAGCGGGCGTTAGGTAGACGATCGAACCTGCGGCGGGAGGGGCACACAGCCAGACGATGCAAGGCACCAGCTGAGGAGTAGGCACTGCTATGGTTTGCGTTAGCACTTCTGGCGGTGTGCAAAGTGGGACCGAAATTGCAAATTAGTGTAAATTGTCATTTGTACTTTGTATTGTTTATGTAACTGTTCTGGTACTACCCAATTTTCATTTGATGTACGTAATGCCGTAAGACATGTATTGTATGTTGCACGTAATGTTTATTTAAGTATTGTACTCTTTTGATTTGTTTGTTTGCAAGTTAAATTTACTCGTTCGTTACACTCTATGTTTTATTTCGCGTGTTTGATAACTTAAAGTTGTTTTGCGGTATGGCTCACGGAGGCGATCGGAGTTTCGCCTCCTAGAGGCGCGATCGACCGAGTACATCGTCGTCATGCCGTGTCCCTCATCCCACGGGCCGCCGACGCGATGTGTTAGGGGTGATCCGCACGCGACACCTCGGGTGGCTGGAGGCTAGACCCACGCCGACGAGCGAGTTAGTATCGTCCACACTATCTTCTAGCGAACCGCACCTTTCAGATCGACCTTTTATTCCTTCGCAGTTGAGCGCCTTTGGTCTACTACCTATCGCCGGATGGTGCGAGCCACGGACGAGATGAGCCGGCGGCGGGCAGCGATGGCGACGACGGAGACGTCCATCTTTGGGCAGGCGATCCACGACGCTTCCGCTCGACCGCTCCCTCTTGGCACTCTTGTGGGTGGTGGCGACGAGAGACGACACTTTCCATCTCCCATTCGGGAGATGGCCCCTACCCCGCAGATGTCTCCACTTCTTGGGCTCCTATCGCGGAGGTGCCGCCTTCGCAGAGCCTCCGGAGAATCGGGCGCGAGACCTTCGCCGGGTTTCGAGGAGTCCTCCCACCGTGGCGCGCGCGGTACTACGCCTCTTCCGGAGGCACAGAGGCACGCCCGCCCTTGCGGTGATTGTCGTAGTACCGCACGTGTTCCACACCGTGCTTTCGTTAGTCTTGTCGCTACCGTCCTTTCCGTCTGAGGGTTTTACTATAATTTTCGTTGTGCACAGGTCGAGCGGATGGACCCTCACGCGGACGACCAGCAGGTGTCACACCACTTGGAGGCGTACTTGTTGTGGCTGTTTGGTTGGGTGCTGTTCACCAGCAGTCACGGCGACACCGTCGACGCGAGGCTCATCGCGTACGCCAGGGCCATCGCCGACGGGGAGGGCCCCCAGATCAGCTGGGGTTCGGCCGTACTTGCTGCCACCTATCGCGGCTTGTGCGATTCGTGCATCAGGTCGAGACCGAACTCCATCCTCACGGGGTGTCCTCTCCTACTGCAGTTGTGGTTGTTTGAGCGCTTTAGCCTCGGGCGGCCCCTGTTGGACGACAGCGCACCGTACGGGCTGGAGATGTACAACCCAGACGAGGTGGACCGGCCGACGATGGGCTCTCTCTGGTGCCGGCGACGGGTACGTACTCTTTCCCGTGACTAATTTTTCATATTACCGATCGTCCTACCTAATATCCTGTGTTCGTTGCGAGGTATTCGCGCAAGTCGCGGTGACACGGCGTCTGAGCCGTTCGTGGAGTAGCGATTCACCGCCTCACGGCGGACGACGTTATTGGGAGCTATACTCGCCTCAGGAGGTACTTTCCGCGCTCCCCACGGCTGTCCTCGCCAGGCTTGCGAGACCGAGAGTATTAGTCGACCAAGCAGGTGCTTGTCTTCGACGTCTTTGTGGAGGACTACGAGGCGCATCGTGTGATGCGCCAGCTTCGCCTACACCAAGAGTTCGATACCGATTAAGCGTCTGATGCGAGAACGTGCACTCGTGAGTAATCGGCATACATAAGTTGTTTTTGTTGTCATTTCTTACACACGACTGCTAACTACATGTTACGTCTTGCGCTTCATGAGGAAGGAGTCCGCCGCAACACTGGCTCGGGAGTAGGATGGGCCCGGGTAGCGCAGCGGGGGAGGACGCACTACAGACCGTGTGCGAGAGGACATCCCTACGACCACACGAGCTATGACGAGTACATTATTTGGTACGCTCCGCAGACATCGCATTGCACTTCGTGCTCGCCGCAGACGAGCCCGCACCACGTGTCCGCACCGGACCGACCGTACGCACTGCATTTAGCGCAGACGCGTACAACGCGGTACATTACGTGCAACTCCGAAAATTTTGCTTGTGTTATCCGCCATTACAGTTTTTACCGTGTCTTCTTTTCGATGTAGGCGGGCATGGTTGCTGAGCTTGCGATGGACTGCGACTCCTGGCTGCAGAGGTTCACGGAGGGTGTGGAGGGCACACGCGACGACACGGCCCAGGTTTTCCATCGCTGACAAGCGATGCGGGCGATTTTCGGCTGTTATCGTGCACCGTGCTCCGGAGGTTGGCACGCTCCACCGTTCACACTCCGTCCGTTATCGCCCGTCCGTGCAGCACCACAAAGAAAGGGAGGGTCACCGACCACGCCCGACATCGACGCTACGACCAGTGCTCGGCAGACCACCTCCGACATCGACGCCTCGACCAGGTGGCTCGGCAGACCACCTCCGACGATGACGCTACGACCAGTTAGCTCCAGCAGAGCACGTCCGACACCGGCAACCTCGATTACGCCGTGCCACACTTCCGTGGGGGCGGCTTTTGTACACGCCATGGCGCTTAGCCGAGGTACGCCACGTCTCTGTTGGTCGCGACGCTTCGCATTTCTTTTATTAACTAACAATATTTTGTTTGTGCGGTACATTGCCCTATGACGACGTGGGCGCGCATCACGCCGACGCTGCAGACGTGGGCGAAGCCGGACGAGGACGCGCAGACTTTTTGGTGGGCGAGGACCCGACACCTCGGCCCACACCCGCCGAGGTTCTCGTCCGGCTCCGCAGCTTCTCGGTGCGCCAAGACTCCACACAAAGACCAGTCTTTGCCCACCCTTTGCCGCACCTCGGTCCTCGTCGGATCGTGGCTCCAGACCGTCTTTCCTCTCGGGCCGAGGCCCCAACACCAATGCAGAGAAGGCGCCAAAGCGAGCCCGTAGGGGAGGACGCGAGGCGGATCGGCGGTGGCGACGCGAGGGATGCTTGGGGGTGCGGTTGGGGGGCTAGTGGGGCGTCTTGTTGACCGTACACATTTGTTCTTTATGTGATACTTTAATTTTGCACTTAATATATAATGCCTGGATTACTTTTGCGTTCTTCTGTATACTCTTTGATATAATGCATGTTTGTTCAATGCATATCAACGCCTATAGCTTAATGCACACGACACCTCGATGCAAAAGCCAACTCGATAAATGGCAACTGCAATGACGTGTCCACCATTCACTTACATACGTTACGAGATTGAACGTAAATGCGACACATCGATACAACATGTCAACTCGATAAAAGGCAACCGCAATAACGCGTTCACCATTTAGTTACATGCTTCATGAGATTCAACATAAGTGCATACAGAAGGGGACACTAGCGACGTCACGAGCTTCTCCGCCTCCCTAATTGTAGAAGGTGCCTCGCAACCCACATAGAGTGTTCCCGGTTAGGCGCCTCGGGCGTGGTCATTGTCGTTGTAGTGGCACGCACATATGCGAATTTTGGTTCGCCAAAGAAGATGCGGATCATAGGAACTTCCTATGTTGACGACCTCCTCATTGCCCTCTCCGCACAGCATCTGTTGGCGGAGGTCGTCATTTTGCTCGTTCAGATCGTCAATTTGTGCCTCCAAATCAAAGATTCGGTTCCACAATACATCCACGCATCGCACAACAGTCGTTCATGGGGAGGATCGATCCAATGAGTGAAGTTGCATTTAGCCATCTCGCTACAAGGGACGGTTAGTAAGGACGATGTATTTCGAAGAACATAAACAAAACTACTTACCCCGAGTATGGACATCGAAAAAACGTCGTCCCACCATCGAAAGGGCCGTCTATGGCTCGCGACGATAGCGTCCTCCCGTGTCCGCATTTCGCCACTTAGGTTGAGCACGCTTGTTCGGCATCAACCGTGGTTAGGGCGAAGTCCTCCATCCTTTCGGGAGAAGGTCCGCCGGTGACCGGTTGGGTCGGTCCTCGGCGTCGCCATCGTATGTTACTGTAAAACGGAGAAGGTTCTTCCTCCTACGGTTTCAACGGTCGAGTGGTCGCATTTTATAGGCCCGCGAGGCAGCTTTGCGCAGTGATAAGACCGAAGGAGACAGCTTTCTGCAGTGACAAGACTACACGGGCTAGCTTTGCGCAGTGATAAGACCAAAGGAGACAGCTTTACGCAGTTTATGGTTTAGGTTTAGGGTTAGGCTTTTCAGATCGACTTGACAACCTTGACCACCTTGCCAGCTTTTAAGACCGAAAAGACAAGACTCTGCAAAGAAAGACGTGACAACACTCTGCCTCGCCAGCTTTTCAGACCGATAAGACAGCACTCTGCAAAGCAAGACATTACTTCTCCCTGCAAAGTGAGACGTGACAACACTATGCCTTGCCAGCTTTCCAGATCGACATGACAACACTCTACCTCCTCATCTTTTCAGAATTCAAAGACATGACTCTATACTCCGTATCAAATTAACCACACCATGCCAACTAAGGGGCTTATAAAAGGGGGTTGAACCAAACCCAACACTACACAACACCACACAATAGATACCCAGCTATGGACTCTTCGGCAAACTTCTACGCGAGGATGTTGCAGAAGCAAAATTGGCTTAAGCAGAAGAGGAAACAGCTACAATACCCAGATAAATCAATGAAAGATGCTCCAGTACCACCACGTTTTCCGATCCCGCAGTGTGTGTGTGGCGAACCGGCAGAGATCATTCAGTCCACACACCCAGACACCGCGGCCCGGGCGTACTACACATGCGGGCACTATATCGTAAGCGTCTCTTTCACGCATATCGATTTTCCTCTCCCAACGTTCCATTCTTCAAATTTTTAACTCCATCCCCACGTAATGGCAGCCCGAGATGCGCTGCCACTTCTTCCAGTAGATCGACGGCCCGGAGATGTACGACAGGGCATTCATCCAGCAGAAGTACATGCTAAACTACTCGGTGCGGGCCGAGAACTTTGTGCGGTGGAAACCTTACGTACCGGACCCTGTTCAGGAGGCACCGAAGGAGCCCAATACTCGCCCGGGCGTAATCCATATCGATGACGTCAGTTATGAAGAGTTTACATCCTTATTACGTAAGGTTTCCCTGTACGGTGTACTTACATCCATCATACAATCGTAGGACATGGACAACCGACATACCAGCCGACGCGATCCCCGCGACAAAGGCAAGGGAAAGGCTCATGCGGTTGACCCCGGCCGCCACAGCGTATCCGGTCGCCCGGGCGTAATCCGTATGGACGACGTGAGTTACGAAGAATTTACATTATTCTTAAGATTTTCACTATACGGTGCCCTTACATCACGGAATCGCAGGACATGGACGACTTCGACATACCAGCCCGACGTGGACAGTCCCGCGACAAGTGCAAGGGAAAGGCTCATGCGGCTGAGCCCGCCCGCCACAGCGTATCCGGTCGCCCAGGCGTAATCCGTATCGACGACGTGAGTTATGAAGAATGTAAATCCTTCTTACAATTTTAAATATACGGTGCACTTACATCATGGAATCGTAGGATATGAACAACTTCGATATACCAGCCCGACGTGGACACTCCCGCGATAAGGGGAAGGGGAAGGCCGGCGAGGAGTTCAACGCGGAGCTGGCAAAGAAGGGAAAATGGCCCCAGTCCACGCAGTAGGTCAGGTCATTACGTAGTAGTCCCTCGTCCTACCCCTATGTGTTTTACTATCCCCTAAAGGCATGTATACTTACATGGTCCGGATGCTTGTGTCACAATGTACCGTAATAGTAGCGAGGATGACTAAAGCAATTAGCCGAACCATCATGCCATGTGACTACGTGTAACGTGCTTCTGTACGCGGACTCTAATGTAGTTCTGGTTCCAGAAACCCATCAAAGCAAGACTATATTGCAAGTATGCCTCTTCTAGTGGAATCCCAGAAAGAACCATTCGCACCGACATTGAATCCTCCATGTTTTAGGCCATCTTCATAATCACAATGATCGTTCTCAGCCCCTTCACTCATATTCTGTATAAGCTTCACAAAGTACGACATCGACTACGTGCCTACATACGCATATACGTTCAGACGACTTCATCGAGGAGAGACTCTCGCGTATCGTAATATCACTTACCTTTGTACTTACATATCATTACTGTCTCAATCGTCCTCACAAAATTCAATGAAATTTACCGCGACTACAACAATATACAACGATCACAAAATGTTATTGCGAGTCGACAAATTTCGTACCCATGATATTCTACTGAAAATAACAAATGACCAACCAACATCACACAAAGACTATTATTTTCAAAATAAATAACATGATATAATCAGATTTCCTAAATTTAATTAACCTACAAAATATAATATTCATTACACCTCAATTAAACAATAATTAAAGGGGAAAAAGGATGAGGGAGCTCCTATCGCCATAGGGTTGGGCGACTGCCCCTCCTGTCGCCATGGGGTTGAGCGACTGGTTCCTGTCGCTATAGGGTTGGGCGACTAGTTCCTGTCGCCCGGCTGTTAAGCGACTGCAAGCAGAAATGACGCAGGAGTTGGGCGACTGGTTTCAGTCGCCCAACCTCATGGCGACAGGCTTTCAGTCGCCCAACGGTTGGGCGATAGAAGCTTGTCGCATAACCATTGGGCGACAGAGGTATATTTTTGTAAAAAAAAAATGGCTGAAATAGTTTTGATATTTCGAATAAAAAATAGATTATTTAAAAAAAAAATTCCCGCACCGCTGGGCAGACCGCACCCATCCATCCCCGATCACACGGCCGCTACAACGGCTCGACGCAGCCACCGAACCCAGCCATCCCGTTCGGATAAACCCGTCACGCGCGCGTGGCCGCCCGACCGGAGAATACCGCCCCCGGCGCCTGTGGCGCGGTGGAATCGAAGCCAAAAAAAATCCCTTTCTTTCCTCCCTCCCCTAGTCCCCTCCGCTCCGCGCATCGCATCCATCACCGCGCCGCCGTGCCGGTTTCCCCTCCCTCCCCTCCTTCCTTGCGTGCCGCCTCCGCCTCCGCTTCCCCTCCTCGCTCCTCACTTGATTCCCAAGCGGCAGTAGTATACATCAACTAACAGCCACTATTCTATTCCATTTCGTATTTTCGTGCGACTTTATAGCCACACCTTACAGCAGATACGAGTCTAATTGAAGAGGAAGCCTCCAATCCAAAATCATACACCGAACCGATAAAAAAAAAGAATTGGGAGTTTGTGCGGCGTGGAGCTGTGCGACTGGGGATAATGGAAGCGTGCTGCTGCTCCTCCTCGTCGTCCGTGCCGTCCGCGTCCATCCTCGCCACGGGCACCGGTCTCCGCCGCCGCTTCTCCCCGGCGGCAGCGGGCGTGAGGGCGCTGGCGCTGGCGCACCCGCTCCGCGCGTCCGCGGTTCTGCTGGCGGCCGCGGCCGAGCCGCTGCGGCGGGGGCAGCAACGGCGCGGGACCGGTGGCGTCGTCGTGAGGGCGGTGTTCGAGCGGTTCACGGAGCGGGCGGTGAAGGCGGTGGTGTTCTCGCAGCGGGAGGCGCGCGGGATGGGGACGAGTCGGTGGCACCGCACCACTTGCTGCTGGGGCTGGTTGCCGAGGACCGGTCCGCGGCGGGGTTCCTGGCGTCGGGCGTCCGCGTCGAGCGCGCCCGCGAGGTGTGCCGCGCCGCCGTGGGCAAGGGCGGGCCCGCGCAGGCGGCAACCGGTCTGGCCACAGACGTGCCCTTCTCCAGCGCCAGCAAGCGCGTCTTCGAGGCGGCGGTGGAGTTCTCCAGGAACATGGGGTGCAACTTCATCTCCCCGGAGCACATTGCGCTGGGCCTCTTCAACCTGGACGATCCCACCACCAACAGCATCCTTAAGAGGTTGGTGGTGATGTTCTCCTGTTCCATGCCTCCCATAAAAAACTTGCTATATCTCATCTCTATTGATCAGCGGTCTGTGGTAATGTGATCAAGTAGCAGTGCTCAACAACCTCCACATTTCCTAATAAGTATGCAAGGTGGTATCCATTGGAGTGTTACAAATAACTAGAGCCAATTAGCTAATAAGCTCATTGACAAAGAGGACATTTGTCTTCTGTACTTGCACAATAGGAGTATATGATCAGCCCAGCAGCAGGGAATGCAATCAAATTTACCCAATATCAAGCTCTAATTGTGATGGATGATCATTGATCAGACAGGTGGATGTTGGCTTTCCAAAGAAATTGCCATTCAATAAAGCGATGTATGAATATTTTTTTGTCCTCTCGCACATTTAATTATTTGAGGGTTTTACAATGAATTGTGTTCATTGTAGCTTGGGGGTAGATCCAAGTCAGCTAGCAAAGCAGGCTCTTACCCAAGTTCAAGGGGAGCTTGCGAAGGATGGCAGGGAGCCTGTGGGATTATCTTCTTTCAAAGTGCGTGAGAAATCTACTCCTGGAAGTGGGAAGACTGCAATTGTCAAATACTCAAATAAAAAGAAAGGTCAGGGGTTAAGCTACTTTATTGGGGTTTACGCTAATATTAATCATAACATAACTTGCGGAAAGATGAACTTGTTTTATTTGTCTTCTCAGAGAAGAAGAGTGCGCTAGCTCAATTTTGTGTAGATTTGACTATGCGAGCCAGTGGAGGATTAATTGATCCTGTTATTGGTCGCAAGAGGGAGATTGAAAGAGTAGTTCAGATTATATGCCGGCGCACAAAGAACAATCCGATTCTTTTGGGCGAAGCAGGTGTTGGTAAGACTGCCATTGCCGAGGGGTTGGCTCTTAAAATTGCCAATGGAGATGTTCCTATTTTCCTTGTGGTAAGTTTCAGCAACCTGCACTTTGCACAATCATGTTAGCTGTAAAATTTTGCTTGCACGTCAGTAGTTTGTAGTTATCACTCATTGACATGGTTATATAGGCAAAGCGCATATTGTCATTGGATGTTGCTCTACTTATGGCTGGTGCAAAAGAGAGGGGCGAATTGGAAGCCAGGGTTACTAGTTTAGTACGTGAAGTGCGCAAAGCAGGTGATCTGACTAGTGCATTATGAAATACCAAATTCAAAACTTCTTCTATTCTTGGTTTCAATATTTAAAAAGCTCCAAAAATTTGATGCAGGTGATGTAATTCTCTTCATTGATGAAGTTCATAATCTTATTGGATCCGGAATTGCTGGAAGAGGAAGTAAGGGAGCTGGTCTTGATATTGCCAATTTGCTGAAGCCTGCACTTGCTAGAGGTGAATTGCAGGTATCATTTTCACAAAAAGATCTCCCCCAATCTATGTTGCCCGTCTTGTTTCTCACTATACTTGACACTTTCTGAAAAGGCAGCAATTGGTGCATGGATTACATCATTTTACTTACTGTCTAGATGTACGATTTGCACATCGCCCTCATTTCTGTCTAAATATCAAATGGCTTGTTTAGTTGCAATTTTCAAACAGATGACACTATACAGTAATACAGGTCATACCCTGTGATTTGCTATTTGTACAATCAGCAAAGTATGCATTCCATGCCACCTGTAACCTGTTGAATGTCGATAGATGAAATTGCATATGATTGCATAGCCTATCTGTAATCATGTTTTTTAGTTTTAAGAAAATGTAGATAGGGAATAGTTGCATATCTTAACAACACTTAGTGCTAGT
This sequence comes from Phyllostachys edulis, assembly GCA_036346405.1. Lineage (NCBI taxonomy): Eukaryota > Viridiplantae > Streptophyta > Magnoliopsida > Poales > Poaceae > Phyllostachys > Phyllostachys edulis. Next base: position 32,307,233 of record CM070552.1, read on the forward strand.
ACAGTAGTACTAGAGCATTAGACTAATGCTTTACTGCCACACATACTCCTGTTGTTTCACTGTGTACTTTGTCACTTGAGTGATGTTCCATCTTTATGAACTAGTGTAAAATGTTCGTGAATATCACCGGTTATGATCCACATGGATCACATCCATGCTTAGGAAATAATGTGAAGTGATCTATGTAGAACGTCCAAGTTTATTTTTCCTTTCCCTGTGGTGATGCTTGCTTGTGCTCTTAGTGCATTGCCTCTACAACTCTGGATGAACACCGTTTGCATTTTGAGAAAGATAAGGCTTTGGCCCGCCGATTCCAGCCTGTATCTGTAAATGAGCCTAGCCAGGTAGTGCAGATTTTCAATTCCAAGTTACTTAGGGCTCTTGGGTATCAGTTTTTTCTTAATCATACTTTGAACTCTCCGCAGGAGGATGCTGTGAAAATATTACTTGGTCTGCGCGAAAAATATGAGACTTATCACAAATGCAAATACACTTTAGAAGGCATCAATGCGGCAGTTTATTTGTCAGCAAGATATATCCCTGACAGACATCTTCCTGATAAGGCTATTGATCTGATTGATGAAGCTGGTAGTAGAGCTCGGATGGAATCATTTAAAAGGAAGAAGGAAGAGCAGTACTCTATTCTTTTGAAGTCACCAGATGAATATTGGCAAGAGATTAGAGCTGTCCAGGCCATGCATGAAGTGGTAATAGAAGATATACAATAGAGCTGTTGTGAAGAATTTTTTGTCCATCTGCTTATAGATGTTTAATATTTCATTGCCCAACTCGTTTCAGGCACTGACTAATAGGTTGAAATATTCTCTAAATGAGAATGACCAAGAGAATGATGTTAATGTTGAAGTACTGAATGAGGGCAAGACGAGTCCGACATCTACACTGTTAGCTTCAGCTGATGAGTAGGTTCTCATGTCATCCAGAGTAGACTCCACATCCTGCAGTCCTGATTATACTTATAATACTCTTAACAATGCAGGCCATCTCTAGTTGGATCAGAGGAAATTGCGAGAGTCACATCATTGTGGTCGGGCATACCAGTCCAGCAGTTAACTGCCGATGAACGAAAGCTTCTAGTAGGATTAGATGATGAACTCAGAAAGCGTGTCATAGGTCAAGATGATGCTGTTGTGGCCATATCTAGAGCTGTGAAGAGATCACGCGTTGGCCTGAATGACCCTGACAGACCTATTGCTACACTACTTTTCTGTGGTCCAACAGGAGTTGGAAAAACTGAGCTCACGAAAGCTCTAGCAGCAAGTTATTTTGGATCTGTGGGTTACTCTTTGCTGATTACATCAATTCTATTGTTATTTTCAGAGTTCACAACATGTTCTATGGAATGTCTTGGTAAAGTTGTTTATTTCATTTAACAGGAGTCAGCTATGGTTAGATTAGATATGAGTGAGTATATGGAGCGGCATACTGTGAGCAAGCTGATAGGCTCTCCTCCAGGGTACATGGGATTTGGTGAAGGTGGTACTTTGACTGAAGCAGTGAGGAGAAAACCATTCACTGTAGTATTGCTTGATGAAATAGAGAAAGCTCACCCTGATATTTTCAATATTCTTCTTCAAGTATTTGAAGATGGTCATTTAACCGACTCACAGGTGCGAGATCCTTGCATTTGCGATCTTTCTTTCTGCAAGTCTAAATAAAATGCATACTGCATTTCTCACATGATGTTTATGAGATCATGCACCAAGAAAGTTATGCTGGCTATTTTGCAAACTCAATAAGATGATTGTTATGCCTGACCCTCTTGATTGGGATCATTGTGATGTGCATTGTTATATCTTTTATGTGAACTACAGGGCCGCAGGGTTTCCTTCAAGAATACATTAATTGTCATGACATCAAATGTTGGTTCTTCATCAATTTCCAGTGGAAGGAGGAGCATAGGTTTCGTGACTCAAAATGATACAGAAGAAAGCACATATGCTGCAATGAAATCCTTGGTAATGGAAGAGTTGAAGGCATTTTTCCGTCCTGAATTGCTCAATAGAATGGATGAGGTGGTTGTGTTCCGTCCTCTTGAGAAGACTCAGGTCTGTTTTTTTATACATCTTAAATTGGAATAAGTCTAATTTAACCCCCCCCCCCCCGAACTTTGGGGGTGCGTCTAATTTGCCCCCAGAACTACAAAATTGTCTAAAATCTAAATGATCCTCTAAACTATTCAAAACCGTCTAAATAACTCCCTGAAGTGGTTTCAACGGTGGTTTTGTCAATTTGGCAGTGGTTTGCCACCATGGCGATGACTTGGCTGACAATCTCAGTGAGAAAACCACTCTAGCATTGCAATATTGACAACCATGTCATCGGCCACGGTGGTTACCACTGTCACAGTTGCAAAACTGACTCTCAAACTGCCTTAGGGGGTTATTTAAACGGTTTTGCATAGTTCAGAGAACTATTTAGACAGTTTTGTAGTTCAGGGGTAAATTAGACGCACCCTCAAACTTTAGGGAGTAAAATAGACTTATTCCACTTAAATTTGTTTCCTTAATATTCTGTGATTTTAGATAGCTATCACTTTATTATGAAAACCAAGAAAAACACCATTCCATTTTGCACTCAATAACTAACTTGATAAATTCCCCTTAAACCTAGAGTAAAATCATGTACATCAGATTTTTCTGTCCCCTTTGTGGCAAAACGTTGTATTGTACTTTCTTACATGTAGTTCCGCCATGCTTTGGATCACAAATGAGGCATTCATACCTCCCAACTTTTTGCAGATGCTGGCCATTCTCAATATAATTCTGCAAGAAGTGAAGGGTAGGCTTTTAGCCCTTGGGATTGGCTTAGAGGTATCTGATGCAATGAAGAACCTGATTTCTCAGCAAGGATACGACAAGAGCTACGGTGCGCGGCCACTGAGAAGGGCTGTCACCCAGCTGGTTGAGGATGTGATCAGCGAAGCAATTCTCTCTGGGCAGTACAAGCCTGGCGACACCATAATGATGGACACTGATGCCACGGGGAAACCTTGCTTGAGCCGACTGAATGATCAGACCGTCCAATTGTCTGATCCCACGCCAACGCTTTGAAGGTTCCAGCACCCTATGTGTAGTAGTGGCATTACTCTTATTCGTCCATACCGATAAGCTTCTTGATTCTTTCGTGCATAGATTACATAGTTCATGTTCATAGCGTCCGGATGCCGGAATTTCTCCCTGAATATAATATAAATTTAAATCTTAAATCAACTGTACATATTACTGAATTTCTAAAACATGTACATTATTTACACCAACTGGTCAAATATACACATTTTCGGTTCTGCTGAGTTATTCAATCCAGATCATGTCAAATATGTACATTACTTACGTACAATTACAGAGTTGTTCATATAGTTGATTTCTGCTGTAAGCTCACCAATATTACTCGGCCATCTCATCATTGAATTCTTTTTTTATCTGTTAGGTTTTTCAACATAAACTGATTAATAGTAGTGCCGGTGTTGCATGTGAGGTGGCTCATTATGTACTAGTGTGGATCTTCTGGTGAATGGTGACCTTACAAGGTTTTACATTTTAGTGCCAATCCAGCATTTGCATTTCCTGGGGAATTCTATGTGTAAGGTCAACATGTAGTGTCTACTGTGATCTGAGAGTGAGAAGGTTACATTGGCAGAAGCAGCTTCTGATATACTCATAATTATAAATCAGGACTTGACTTCACCTGGGATACAAACGATCGAAGAGAATATAACTAACATCCACAGGAGAGAGTAAAGCTTTCCATCTTTACTTGCCCAAAATGGAAATCTCGATTACTCAGCATAAAAGGGTTCCGAAGAATAAATTTTGCCATAACAACAGCATAGAATAGGTTGACTGACCGATTGATGCATGTAAATTAATCAGTCGACTACAAAAACATACTATACTGGTTATCTTTTACAATCATACTGCTGCCTTGAGCTCATTCTTGAAATAGCTAGATTGGACTTCTGAGAACATAATTTATGCAACTTGAGAAAAAAAAACTGGTGCCAACAGGCAGTGGCAATCAATCACTTCAATTTGATTTCTTCAAATCAGGATCTCTGTAAAATTCGAGAAGAATATGCTATTAGATCAACGAAACTAAACGCTAGACACCAGAAATTTATGCAATCATTCTAAACCTTTTAATGTGATCAAGTATGAGAAGTCTCGGACCAGGTGGGATCTTCACATCTCTGAGTGCACTGGAGCAAGATAAATATAGAATTTCATCATGCGTATGGACAAATTTCAATAAGCATATGACCATTTTCTTTAAGATTGCTTCTTCTGAGTTGTTTCAGGAAATTAACTCAACCCAAAAAATCTTCTGAATTGTCTCAGGAAATTAATTGAACAAAAAAACATGTACCTGTCATTAAGGAGGGGCAATGTTTGATCAGTCAGAAGACCATTCTTAAAATTCTTTTCATAGTTCTGAAGACCTAATTCTTTCAACATATTTCTTCCACAAGAATAGTACACATCTTCATTCTGTGGCTGCGAAAATTTCTGCCCAATCTACAAAATAGATGGATTGACAATAAGAATTAGAACATAACAATGGTGGATCAGAAGTTATACCAATTGGTCCTACTCCACTGAAAGATATCAAGCAGAAATATTTGTGGAGTTACAACACACTGTTCTAGGCAAGTACTTTGATGGGCGTGGGCCCACTGCAAGGCACTGTAGCGCGGTTATTGTAGCAGTGCCAACAACAGCAGATCTGTTTTGTTGACTTGATTAGGAAGTTATCCTTAAGCGTTTGAGTTAGACTGGATTGTTGGAGATAGATTTTGAGTCGGGGAGGACAAGTCGAGTAAGCCCTATAAAAGGCTACACATTGTAACTTATAAAATCAAGCAAGACGAAATACTTAGTAACTCTTCCTCATCAAAATTCTTCTCTCTTGTATGGTCTATTTCTCCCTATTTTTAGTATCTCATTTCCTTCAAGCCATGCTGTCCTGGCCCTCTTCTATACAGTATTTATCCCATCATGAACCTTCATGACAAGTACAGGGACTGCATTGGCCACCCACTAACTCATCCAGTACTAAAATCTAGAGACATAATTCAAGTGGAACAAAATGTCCAAAAGTTCTTACCATAAAAAAGCCACCTTGAAATACTGCAAAAGCAACACCAGTTGTAATTGCATTAGCAACTGGATTTGGAGTTCCCATTCCACTCACGATGGAGAATAAAGCACCAGAACCAAAAGCTGCTGCCATGCTATAAAAATGATAGTTCGTCAATCACGCAGGGAAAAAAATAATCTTCACCAAATTATGTATATTCATCTGGTTAACAATCAGCCTTCTGAACTTGCAATGCGCTGATTTGGATTGACTGAGGATAAGATGAACTTATGAACTTGTAAGTATTTCAAGTTTTCCCTCTACTAGTTTTTACTGTTTTATGAACTTGTAAGTATTACAAGTTTATCTTAACATAAGACGTTTTGCTGCTTCTATCTTGCATTGGTTGCAAGATCAGAAAACGTACTTGCACCAGGTGAGCTCAGGTATGGCTTATTCTGTTTCCAGCAGTAAAGGAATAGGGGTTTATGCCTTGTTCGAGAAAAAAAAACCTCAGCCTTAGTGAGGCCAAATAAAAGCTAGACAAAATTATTTTCGGGCAAGGTAATTAGCTGGATGACTTCAGTTGAAAATCCAAATAAGTTGGTCCAACACAGCTACAATAAGGATTCTTACCGATACTAGCTAGTGTCCATGTGTTACAACAGATCTCAAATAAAAGATGCTACAAGTTCTAAACTCTGAAAAAAAACAAAATAATTTGTTTCCCTGTATACATGAGTAGGCTGCTTGTGCTTTGCAACAGAATCTCAAAATCTGCACTAAATTAATATAGTAATATACTGAAGCAACCATACGAAATCCATCATGCACTAATAATCAATCCCTAGCTAACATAGTGCCCACTACCCACCAACCTATATCTCATGAGCAAGTGATTTTCCCTAAATCTGTAAATTGCATACAAAATTAGAATTATACCACAAGCCACATGCATACACATATGCACACATGACCCCATCTTCCGTAGAAGATCCTCCAAGGCATATGAGCATGCATGACAGATCCAGCTACAAAAGATCCTCCAAGGTGGAGGCGGGAGAACCTATCACCATCACCACTAATCGATCTTTCTAAGTAGTATAAATAATTTTGCATGGAAAGAGCATGTGCTACATTAATGCATATCTTTACTGCTTAAAAAGATTCAGTGATGATGATCCATTCTCTCTTTGCCTCCAAGTCGCACTTTTATTTTTTGCTTTGGCCTTCCCTTTCGTGTTTCTTTTGGTTTGTCGTGTTCTTTCAGGTCAGGCAATGCCTTTAATTTGGCTAATTTTCTTAATATAGACTATTTGGCTAAGTGTACATTTTGTATACATAGGAAACATATAAAACATTTTGTATATAGAGGAAACAAATAATAGTATTGTGATTTTATTGGCCTTTTGTCTTAAAATTTGGGAATCTGTTGCAATGCATGAGTATTCAAATAGTAACTTAAAAATGGGATGGTTCTCCTGTTATTTGCACTGTTACTTGCAAATATTTACATAACAAGAAACGATAACTTATTGAAACCTCACCTTCCCTGGACATCCTCCACTCCTCTTATCCTTCTCATGACACAAGATATGCCTGCGTTTGCACCAGTCATGACTGCAAAGTTTCGTGCTTGCACCAGTGGTCCACCTGCCAATGCCTGCAAATCAAAACTTTCTGTTAACCTGAATGCTTAGAGGAGAATAAAGATTGGCACTTTTACTTGCATGAAGCGCAATATTGTTTACGTATTAGATGGTTTGTGCAATGTAATCGATGCATAACACGTCTTTTTAGCTCCTCTATGCCAGACAGCCTTGAGGAACACGAATGACTTTGCTACACTAAATTCGAAGGAAGAGTGTCTGCTTTCTTTAAAATGCCATCACATGGATACAAAAAGCAGCTATCTTCCTTTGTTCTTTAATAAAGTTGCCTCCTTCCAAATGACAAATCCATCAATTTCAAGTCTGAACAACAGAACCGTGTCACTGTTGAAGTGGTGATTCATACCAGAGAGTCAGAGACTGTCGACGTTTTGTAACTTATCGGTAAGGTTAGTTTGATTTATATTCTAAACAGATAACCACGCGAATTAGTCAGAATGAAGGCCTCTTGACTTCAGTTCGCACTTGTTCGCTAACCCTGCATATATAATTAAATTTGTAACTACGGGAGGGTGGGGAAGAGGAGACCTGCGCTTGCTTGAAGGAGGCCATGGCCTTGGGGTCGGCCCCGGGCGGCAGCTGCGGCACGGGGAACGGCGCCCCGCCGTCCGGCGTGAGTGTGCCCATCAGCCCGCCGAGCGCGGCGCCCTGCACCGCGCCGACCGCCGTTGCGACGGCAGCCTCGACGTGCGTGGGCTGCTTCGCCAGCCACGCGCGCAGCCCGGCCTCCAGCGACCTGACGCGGTCGCCCCACTCGGCCAGCGGGTTGGCCCCGCCCCGCGCCGCCGCCTGCGCCGTCGCGGACGACGACGAAGCCATCACCACCAGCGGCCGCCTCTTCTGCCCCATCCCCTCCATCTCGAAGCTGTCCGTTCCCCTCTGATGTTTCGAAATGTTGGGGGGGAGAGGAGGAGGAGATAGCTGCTCGGTTGCTGGCTTGCTGCTGCTTTGTCCCCCCCTCGGATGCTCCGCTAATAAAGTTGCGAGCGCTCGTCCTCGCCTAACATTTCTCTCGAGCCGTTGTTCCACGGTTCTCTACCAAACCCCAAACCCCTCTCGTGGATCACGTGGGCCGGTTCTTCTGGGCCGGCGCGTCGATGGGCTGCGTGTTCAGACGGCGCTAAATACATTCTTTTTCAAGTATTTCCATGTCGAGAAATAGGACGGTACAGTTCCTAGGTCTCTACCGCATCAATTTCCGTGCGTCCTTTTTGTCTTTTGAGCCAGTGTCCATTTTTTTATAGATGACAAAGGCGTTTTTATTGCCTGCTGATAAGGACGTCTCTAATAATACATTTATTGTCGTCTCTTAGTCATGATATGTCAATAAAATTCTACGTAAGAAGAGAGGGAGAGGAGAGAAAGTACAGATTGTCTCTTTTTGAAAAAACTGTCGTACACGAGAAACAAGACATGATACATTTATCTACTCTAATTGACATAGAGGTTCGTTTCAAAGAAAAATATAAAATATAAATATTGGAGAGTGTATTAAAGACTATCTATTGGAGATGTTGTCTCTAAAGATAGTATAGTATATGTTAGAGATAAGATTATCTCTAACTATTGAATATGCCCTAAGTACTTTTGGACGGAAGCTACAGAGGAATCTTGTTGAACTGATACTCCTAAATTTCTTAAGTGTGCTCGTTACCATTCTTTATGTAGAAGACATACGAATGGAGGTTGAGAAAATACAATATATCCGGAGATATGCGTGTAGTCATCCAGTGGACGTTGCCACCATCCATCTTCCTCCTCTCTGGCACCACAGTACCCCACCGCCGGCTGGAGGGGAGGCGTGCGATGCTCTCTTTTTTGTCGAGGTGGAACAAGGTAGCAAACAAGCTTGGCGACGAAGATGTTCGATGCGGCGGCCTAGATTTGATCCCATGGGAATCTGATGGCAAGCTCAGGTGTCTGACCCTACCAGAATCCAGATTACTCATCCCCGATGGTTTATGGCCGCTAGGGAAAATCCGAATTCTGGTAGTGTTGTATCCTAATCCAATAGATGTTAGCGTATCAGTGTCTTTGATATATACTGAGTAAGATAACTTGTATCCTAGCGTATCAGTGTCTTTGATATGCACTGAGTAGGATAACTCGTATCCTAGCCTGTTAGAACTTAGATTGGTGTGTTACTAGGATACATATCCTAATATACTTCACTTTGGAGGACGGTATAAAGATACAAGGTGTGGCGTTAGAGAACCCAAGCAAGTCAAAAGACAAGTAAAAGATCTTATCTAAAGTAAAGACGCACGAGAGGATTAGAAGCTATTTTTTCTTTTAGCATTATATTCTTGTATAGGGCAAGTATCCAGGGTTCTAAAAGGTTCGAGAGATTTGTACGAGAGCGATAACCCATTATACTCTTTTTTGAAGAAAAAAAATGATTGGTTTCATCAAATATTTCTCTTTTCTCGTGATTTCTTGGTCTTCATTATTTCGGTTCTCTCCATAAGATTAATCTTTTTCGTTTGTGATACTATGCACACTCGTATCGTATCTCAAAACTCTAGACCTATATGTGAGTTGTGTGCCTAAAAAAGATACTAGAGTATAACAAATATAGCAGCGTGGAGTTTGGTCGTCATAGATCAGAACAGACGCCCCCATGCACTACGCGAAGTGAGAGGATTTCGATGGTTTTATTGTATGAGCTAGCTTGATATTGGTACCGGAAAACTCCAGTCCGAGTTTTCCAAACATGATGTGATCGCACAGATGCCCCAAGTGGCACGTGCAGATGTGACTGCACGAGTGATAAGCTCCTACTTTGCTTTTGCAAGAACGAGACAGCACGGTAAAACGCGCATCCAGCCTTGCGCCGACTGGATCCGGATTCTCTGCGTTACAACGAAATGCACTATTGCCACTCTAGCGCTGGCATTATAGCACTTTGATTTGAACTATTGGATTTTGATTGGACGGCTCAGTAGTGCCCCCTAATACACCGGACTATTCATCCTCTGCCTTTACCCTCTAATACAGAGGATCTGTTCTGCACCAACTTGGCATAGGAAAGCAACCATCCATTTCTTCTTCGGAATTGCTAATTATCAGTTGCTTGGGATTTAAGAAACTTTCAATTGTTTTCCTCGCCATTGGATCTTGCGTTGCGATTCGTGCGACTCATTCTCTCCGGCGATGGCAGATGGTGGTGGTGATGGCTGATGAATTAGGGCGCGGGGTCACCCATTTAGGTTTCGAGTTCACCAATGCCATCGCTTAGAGGAAGGCAGGGGTGGCGGTGGGCGGTGTGTCAAGGCGATAGCAGCGTCGCCGAATGCGAGCGAGGAGGAGGGCAGTGGAGGTCGGCTATGGCGAATCTGATGGCGATAACCACCGGAGATGAGGAAGAGGGCAGCGTGAGGAATCATGCCAGAGAGGAGGAAGAAAGTGGCGGTGGCGGGGAGAAGCTAGCCGGTGGGCCTCGCCGGCACAGGGGCGCACGTTTGGGTGGGGCTGCGCGGCGGTGAGGGTGAGGTGGGTTAGGGTTAGTTTGCACGAATCTTGTAACAATCCAAGCCATTAAAAAGTGACTGATTTTTTGCAAATTTTTTAGACAACTTAGACATAGACAGTCCATTTCTTCTTCTATCCGCTCCTGCTGCTTCTATCAATCAAAGTGGACTTTTGCACCACGCGGCAGGGGACAGAACTGCTCCCACATAAACGGAGGACCTCACTCGCGTACATTTCTGGAAAGCAACACAAAATGGTGCAATATTGAAAACATAAACGTGCATGGAACCACATGGCACGGGCGGCGCGGCAACCGATGTACCAGTAGTCTACTACTAGGACCCACTGATGGGTCGATCAATCGGTCTCCATCAGTCTTTGAAGATGCCAAAGGACGGGTTCACGACGGAGAAGCCGCCGTCGATGAGCAGGTTGTGGCCGCTCACGAACCTCGCGTCGTCGCTGGCGAGGAAGAGCACGGCGGCGGCGATGTCCTCCACCCGCAGGCCCACGCCCTTCAGGTTCGCTACGGCCTCCATGACCTCCTCGAACGCCTCTCCGTCCAGCCCCACGTACCCCGTGGCCAGCGGCGTGGCGGCCGCCGCGGGGGAGACGCAGTTGACGCGGATCCCGTGCCGGCCCAGCTCCGCCGCCGCGTTCTCCGTCAGCCCCACCAGGGCGCGCTTCGCGCACGTGTACGCATGCGACGCCGCGCCGGCCACCGCCGACGCCAGGCTCGACGTCCCGATGATGCAGCCCCGGCGTGCGGGCACCATCACCCGCGCCGCGTGCTTCGTGCCCAGGAACGGGCCCACCAGGTTCACGGCCAGCACGCGCTCGAAGTCCGCCTTGGTGCTCTCCCGGATGCTGTGGCACGCCGCGCCGCCGATGCCCGCGTTGTTGAACATGATGTCCAACTTCCCGAACCTGGCGATGGCGTGGTCGACCGCGCCTGCGATGTCGTCCTCGCTGGTGAAGTCGTAGCGCACGTAGCTGGAGACCCCCGAGCCGAGTTCGGCGTAGAGGCACGCACCGAGCTCGTCCTGGATATTGGCGATGACGACGCTGGCCCCGTGCCTCACGAACAGACGCGCCGTGTACTCGCCGATGCCTCTCGCCCCGCCTGTGATCAGAGCCACCTTGCCCTCCAGCCTACAGAGACGCACGTACGTGGCAAATTAATTTCGTATCAACATGGTACGTACAGAAGGTACTAGTATATATATAGTATGCTCTTGCTTTCTTGCAGATGCAGGAAGATCGGAGCTGCTTGCCATGGCCACCTAGCTTGTGTTCTTTTTGCGAGACGACGCGCTAGCTTGCAACTTATACTAGCTAGTGTCTGGTGACCAACCAGTGTAATTTAACAATTTGCAGTAGTTTGGCATCTCCAAATGTGAGATTCCGCCCAACAAAGCGGCAGGGTGCCGTGGAAGCTGCGAAGTGGCCAGTGCGCTAGGATTACTACGTACTGTGGACAACTATCGCCGCCCCATACACGCTCGCTCGTCGTCGTTTTCTATACCTATTCGAGGGTGTGATCGGAATGGGCCGGATGGGTGGTTGCCTATTGGTTTATAAGCACGCCTTTAATTTGTGGTCAGCGAAAGATCGGCAGAGCGGCCATTGCCGGCGCCCAACGTACGTACGTGTCGACTATCGAGCTACAGTGGATAGCGCCGTTCTTTCTGTCAGTTAAAGGGTAGCCTCCATCGAAAAGGCTGGATCATTTTTTTTACAAGGATGGCTGGATCATTTCGTGTAGACGTGCATTCAGCCGGGCTAAGATGCATGGATGGTTGATCAGGATTAGCGACATCAGGCCGGCCTCAGCCATGCCGGCCGACGACGACGTCAACGGCGACGGCACTTTGGGCTTTGCGCGAGCTGTGAAGTAGCGATCCATCGTGCATATCTCTGCGTGATCCATTCGTGCTAAGGCAGTTTGCAGGTCCAAAACAGAACAGTCAACTTGGATAGCCATTATGGGCCTAATCCAGACGTAAATCAGGGCCCGTTGGTGTTTTTGAGACATGACTTGTTTCGCGAAAGCGTACGTGTATGTACTTGTACCATCTTCACTCGAGGTTGTTGTCGGATCACAGCTCATCTAGCCTTCAGGTTCTCCCATTCTTACGTACGTAGGCAGAGGCACAAAGACAGGTAAAGAGTAGAGCTGAAAAAAAAAAGCTCAAAGCCTTCTCGGGCTCATCACAGCTCGGGTTAGTCCGGGCTCATAAATTTTCGAGCCGAGCCATATATCCAACTCGCCAAGCAAACGAGCCGAAGCCGAGCTAGCTCGTGAGCCTCATCTGGCTCGGCCCATGCGCCAGGCCCAGCTGCGAAACGCTGCCCTACCTCCTCAAATCCCTAAGTCCTAACCTCCCCCAATCCATTCCCTGATCCATTCCCCTCCCCCTCCCTATCCCCTTTCTCCCCCGATTCCCCATCCTCCCTCGCCGCCCTTGCCAGTGTTAGAAATGTTAGAATAACAAACTTGACTGTTAAGTTAGCTAATTATGGTTAGTATATCTTTTCTGATCCTAACCGATCCTAACTGATTCAATCTGTATATTCCATGTATATGCTATGCCCATAAGTCACGGACTGTAATCCATATTGTAATTGATCTTGTATTCAACGTGTCGGTGTTTTAGGACCAAACTTACGTAAAGATTGTTTGATTCAGGGGTTCCTCTAGGCTCAAAATCACACAGAGATGGAGACACGGGAATTTTATACAGGTTCGGGCCTTCTCCTAGGAGAATAACAACCCTACTCCTGTGTGTATGTATTGAGTATACTGGATTACAAGATCAAGCCAGAAAACTAGAGTATTGTGCTTCTCAGAATTCGGGCTCCCCCCATTGCTCTGATGATCCTTGCCTTTTATAACGTCCCCAGAATGTACACCGTTGGACCTCTAATAAAAGGTCACTTAATCATCCAGATCGTGGCATCGTTACTGGAGGTTACTACAGGAGTTAAAACGTTTCCACGTTGCTAGGCAATTATCATCATAAAAGGGAGTTAAAATCGTACCATTATCTTAGGAAATAATGGCGTAGTTTACTGCCCGTATTTTGAATACGGTGCGGAAGATTCCTTTATCGACTAGGCCCACATGTCTGTGAGATTTGTCGACTAGGGCCTGGTCATAGAAGGTCTTACGACCAGGAGATGGTCGTAGGAAAGCTTACGACTGCATACTGATCGTAGTAGAGCTTACGATCATGGGATAGTCGTATAAGGACTTACGACTATGTGGTAGTTGTAGGAAGACCCACGACTACCGGGTGGTCGTCGAAGAACTTACGACCTCCAGCTTCTCCCTTATTAATATTTAAGGGGTATACTCAGGAGTTATGTGACATCATTATTACCTCATAATATGAATTATGGATAAATGATTAAATGAGGATTATTACATCCTCGTCATCTAGCCCCCCAGCTTAAGCGAAAAATAGCTTGCTTGATAAAGGAGCAGTAGATGATCTTACGACCAGTAGATGGTCGTGGAAAAGGTGGTCGAAGGAAAAACTCTTCGACTAATGTTTCATTTGACTAGAAATTTACTTAGTCAAGAAAGTTGTAGGATAACCTTGCGCTCACAAGGTGATCGTAGAAGATCTAACGGTCCCCGAGTGGTCGCAGTACTGTGGTTGGAAGTAGAAACTTTCCAACCGTTGTTACTTTTGACTAGAAAAGACTTGGTCAAGAAGGTAATTTCGCTTGAGGTGTAAAAACAGACCTGACTTCCTCGAGCAGACAAATTTTAAGAATCCCAATCGACTCCCTTGCCGTTGTTTGCTGGAGTAGTTCCCAAAGCGTTGGCAACCGTTGGGTAGCCATGTCTTTTCATCTTCGGGCGTGCGGTCATAAAGTTTCACCGCGGGTGAGGGTAAGGTCTTTTACCTTCCCCCAATTTGTTCTTGCTGTTCAAAACTTTTGAGTTCTCCACCGCCGACCAAATCGAGCTTTCATCTCCAACCCTTCTACATCCAATCTCTTAGCTTTCGGGAGAAATGGCCGGAGCCGCTTCCCAGTGGGATGAATCGGAGATGGATGCGGCTAAGATTCAAGCTTTGGTCGACTCCGAGAAGATCCCGAAGGCTGAATTCGTGAGATGGATCGAAGCCGCCAAGCAGCATTGGTCGTTGGGGGAGATGGGGCAAATCCCCGTCTTCCAAGCATTATGTGAGTGCGGCCTCCGATTACCTGCTTATCCTTTTCTTACATTGGTACTTGAATACTTCTAAGTAGAGTTGGTGAACCTCGTTCCCAATTCTATCACTATGTTGGGGGTATTCGTGTACCTTTGCGAGGCTACTGGGATCCCTGACACTCGAGTTGTTCCTAGATTACTACGGAATGACTCGGTTAGGCGGAATTGTCGGTGGCTGTAGTCTGAAGCTCCATGACGGGAAGTCGAGGGAGTACATTTAAATGTTTACTCGGCCGTCGTGCCCGGGTGGAAGAAGAGGTGGTTCTATTGGGAGATCACCAATGAGGACAACCTCTCCTTTATTGGAAAGCCGGCAGAGAAATTTTCTTCATGGGATGCGATTCCTAAGGATCTTCGCCGGATTGCCCCTTTCATTCAAGCCATCACAGACTTGAAGGAAGAGGGGCTTACTGGATGGCACGTGGTGAATGATGTCATCACGCGTCGCATCAGCCCTCTGAAGAAGAGGGCTCATCAGATGTGGAGGTACTCGGGTTCATCGGACCCGACGAGGGACTATGTGGAGGGTAAGTAAATCTTAAGCTTTATCCTTCTTTCTGTTGATTTCACAATTGGCTTTATTTAAGGTTCTCTTGTTTCTGCAGACCTCTCGCAAGAGGAGATTGACGCCCGAGTCAAGCTTATCTACGAGAAGCCCCCTGTCAACTTCTGATAAGTTGTCCATTGAAGATGGTACTCTTCTCTCCCCGTCTGATGCAAAGAAGTACCGCAGCATCGTCGGAGGTCTTCAGTATCTCACTATCACACGGCCGGACCTCTCTTTCGCGATCAACAAAGTTTGTCAATTCCTGCATGCACCTCGCACATCTCATTGGATCGCTGTCAAGCCCCTTCTTTGGTATGTTCGCCATACCGTGTCTCATGGACTTCAGTTGCGTGCCTCTCCTTCCGCACTACTCTCAGCGTTCTCTGACGCTGACTGGGCAGGCAATCTTGACGATAGGCGATCCACAAGGGGCTATGCTATCTTCCTCAGTGCAAACTTGATTGCATGGAGTTCTCGTAAGCAAGCCACAGTTTCCAGGTCCAGCACGGAGTCTGAATACAAGTCATTGGCCAACGCTACCGCTGAAACTGTATGGGTTCAATCCCTTCTTCAGGAACTTGGTGCTTCTCAAGATCGGCCTCCTGTCCTCTGGTGTGACAACCTAGGGGCAACCTATATGTCAGCTAATCCGGTCTTCCATGCACGCATAAAACATATTGAGGTCGACTTTCATTTTGTACGGGAATGAGTAGTGCAAAAACTCCTTCAAATCAAGTTCATATCTTCCCAAAGACCAAGTTGCTGATATATTCACCAAGCCATTGCATACACAACTGTTCACGAGTTGTAAGCACAATCTCAATCTTGTTTCACCGGTTGAGATTGAGGGAGGATGTTAGAATAACAAACTTGACTATTAAGTTAGCTAATTATGGTTAGTATATCTTCTCTGATCCTAACCGATTCAATCTGTATATTCCATGTATATGCTATGCCCATAAGTCACGGACTGTAATCCGTATTGTAATTGATCTTGTATTCAACGTAATATAAAGAGAGAAGAGGCCAGTTCTTGAAGTAGCGTTGTTCCAATCTGCTAAACATCTCTCCATGTTTTCACAGCCAGCACCTCCACCCGCCGCTGCTCCTCCACGGCCACCACCCCCAGCGGCGGCGGCCTCCACCTCGCCTCCTCCACCTTGCCTCCTCTAGGACCTCCACCCGCCTCCTCCACCTCGCGGTCCTCGCCACCTCCACCTCGCTGCCTCTACCTCGCCTCCTCCACCCGCCGCCTCCACCCACCACGCCTCCACTCCTTGCCCCGCTCGCCCAGCTCCACGCCTCCATCCACCGCCTCCTCCTCGCCCAGTCCGTCGCTTCGAGCGCCGCCTCCGCCTCGCGCGCTGTGTGGAGCTGCGGGTGGAGGAGGGACGTGCTCTACTCCGCTCCCGGCACCGGCGATGATGCCGATGTGGAAGACGCGACGCGAAGCGGGAGGGCACGACGGTGGAGGAGCAAGGGAGGCCCTCTTGGCTTTGAATCTGTGATGCTTCCTTGTCCAATTTTATGCCTTTGTTTGTGTAGTTTTGATGCGTGAATCTGTGATATGAATATGTGATGCTTCCTTGTGCAATTTTGATGCGTGAATCTATGATATGAATATGTGAATGTGATGCTTCTTGTCCAGGAGAAACACCTCGAGCTTGGCTCGCGAGCCTGTTCGAGTCAGCTCAAGCTTAGTGTCGAGCCGAGCCCCGCCCCTCTTCTAGTTTGTTTTCGAAACGAGCCGAGCCGAGCCGTCAGAAAGCCTCAAAGCATTGTTGCGGCACTCTGACAATCGTGAGCATATCAATGAAAGGAAGCATATGCATGCGTATTTATATGCGTTTTGGCTGGAGCAGCGGAGCTCGTACGATCTAGAACTTCCACGGAGATGCCTGGAATTTGTAATTCGATCAGAATACGGAGTGCCCTTAGCATATCAGAACTTTCTTTCCGATGGGACGAGACGGAAAACTCCATTAGGCTCCATATGGAGTCCAAATCCAAAGCCCCAAACTGCAGCTTTGTTGCTAGTCTTCCTTTCCAGTCAGTTCAACAGCAGCAAATCATTGTTGTGTTCTCTCCATTGAGCAGCAAATCATTGTTGTGTTCTCTCCATTGATCTCATGGGAATCTTATCTGGTCCTTGGCATAATTCGCGAGGATTGGGTAAGTGTCAGCTGTGTTAAGCGTGGCCCGGTTCATGCATCAATGGTTTCCACGCACCTGGCGCCCAGAGATGCTAGTTTATTTCTCTCACTAGAGATAGTGATGCTTAATCATCGGACGTAGGCAACGTGATCTCTTGGTCCGTGACAGCAGCATTCAACCGTTCATACTGTAGATTTTTTTGCCGATACGGCCGATTTGGAACCCGTATTTACAGTTTTGACCGTATAATAGCTGTAGTTGTAAAAATGTCAAGCCGGGTGTATAGCCACCGTGCGACATTGGCGACCGACGACGGCCACCGTGGCGCCAAATACCGAATCCCATCGACGCGTGTTCCGTCGCTACCCCCTCGCTTCACCCGCCCTACCACGTCGTATTGGCCATGGTGGCCATGCGCCGTGGGCTCATGGCCACCCTGCGCCAGCCAAATAGCCCGCGCTCTAATTAGCTGTTAGTTCATTAGCCGTTAATTAAACCTAATTAATTCATTAGCTGTTAGTCATGAGCCGTTAATTAAGCCTAATTAATGAGGTTAGTTCATTTAAAAATTTGTTGGCGCAGACCAACCACGCGCCAACCAATCATTGAGTGATTAGTTGATGTTAATCAGTTGTTAGGTGAGTTGGTGTTAATTAGTGGCTGAAATTTAAAGGAATTTTAAAATATAGCAAATGAGTCCAAAAATTTATGATATTTTTTGTGGAGCCTCCTGACACCATGTACTTGCTTGTGTAAATTTTTTATAATTTTATTCGTTCAAAATTTTTATCGCTATTTCGTACGAACATAATACTTATACGAAATAATGATAAAAATTCTGAATGAATAAAATAATATAAAATTTACACAAGTAAGTGGAGGACCTCACTCGCGTACATTTCTGGAAAGCAACACAAAATGGTGCAATATTGAAAACATAAACGTGCATGGAACCACATGGCACGGGCGGCGCGGCAACCGATGTACCAGTAGTCTACTACTAGGACCCACTGATGGGTCGATCAATCGGTCTCCATCAGTCTTTGAAGATGCCAAAGGACGGGTTCACGACGGAGAAGCCGCCGTCGATGAGCAGGTTGTGGCCGCTCACGAACCTCGCGTCGTCGCTGGCGAGGAAGAGCACGGCGGCGGCGATGTCCTCCACCCGCAGGCCCACGCCCTTCAGGTTCGCGAAGGCCTCCATGGCCTCCTCGAACGCCTCGCCGTCCAGCCCCGTGTACTCTGTGGCCAGCGGTGTGGCGGCCGCCGCAGGGGAGACGTAGTTAACGCGGATCCCGTACCGGCCCAGCTCCGCTACCGCGTTCATCGTCAACCCCACCAGGGTGCACTTCGCGCACGTGTACGCGTGCGACGCCGCGCCGGCCACCGCCGACGCCAGGCTCGACGTCCCGATGATGCAGCCCCGGCGTGCGGGCACCATCACCCGCGCCGCGTGCTTCGTGCCCAGGAACGGGCCCACCAGGTTCACGGCCAGCACGCGCTCGAAGTCCGCCTTGGTGCTCTCCCGGATGCTGTGGCACGCCGCGCCGCCGATGCCCGCGTTGTTGAACATGATGTCCAGCTTCCCGAACCTGGCGACGGCGTGGTCGACCGCGCCCGCGACGTCGTCCTCGCTTGTGACGTCGCAGCGTACGTAGCTGCAGGCCCCGGGGCCGAGCTCGGCGCAGAGGCGCGCGCCGAGCTCGTCCTGGATGTCGGCGATCACGATGCTGGCCCCGTGCTTTACGAACAGCCGCGCCGTGCACTCGCCGATGCCGCTCGCCCCGCCGGTGATCAGCGCCACCTTGCCCTCCAGCCTACAGAGACGCACGTACGTGGCAAATTAATTTCGTATCAACATGGTACGTACAGAAGGTACTAGTATATATATAGTATGCTCTTGCTTTCTTGCAGATGCAGGAAGATCGGAGCTGCTTGCCATGGCCACCTAGCTTGTGTTCTTTTTGCGAGACGACGCGCTAGCTTGCAACTTATACTAGCTAGTGTCTGGTGACCAACCAGTGTAATTTAACAATTTGCAGTAGTTTGGCATCTCCAAATGTGAGATTCCGCCCAACAAAGCGGCAGGGTGCCGTGGAAGCTGCGAAGTGGCCAGTGCGCTAGGATTACTACGTACTGTGGACAACTATCGCCGCCCCATACACGCTCGCTCGTCGTCGTTTTCTATACCTATTCGAGGGTGTGATCGGAATGGGCCGGATGGGTGGTTGCCTATTGGTTTATAAGCACGCCTTTAATTTGTGGTCAGCGAAAGATCGGCAGAGCGGCCATTGCCGGCGCCCAACGTACGTACGTGTCGACTATCGAGCTACAGTGGATAGCGCCGTTCTTTCTGTCAGTTAAAGGGTAGCCTCCATCGAAAAGGCTGGATCATTTTTTTTTACAAGGATGGCTGGATCAGGATTAGCGACATCAGGCCGGCCTCAGCCATGCCGGCCGACGACGACGTCAGCGGCGACGGCACTTTGGGCTTTGCGCGAGCTGTGAAGTAGCGATCCATCGTGCATATCTCTGCATGATCCATTCGTGCTAAGGCAGTTTGCAGGTCCAAAACAGAACAATCAACTTGGATAGCCATTACGGGCGTAATCCAGAAGTAAATCGGGGCCCGTTGGTGTTTTTGAGACATGACTTGTTTCGCGAAAGCGTGCATGTACTCGTACCATCTTCACTCGAGGATATTGTCGGATCTCAGCTCATCTAGCCTTCAGGTTCTCCCATTCTTACGTACGTAGGCAGAGGCACGGAGACAGGCCAGGAGCCTCAAAGCATTGTTGCGGCACTCTGACAATCGTGAGCATATCAAGGAAAGGAAGCATATGCATGCGTATTTATACGCGTTCTGGCCGGAGCAGCGGAGCTCGTACGATCTAGAACTTCCACGGAGATGCCTGGAAGTTGTAATTCGATCAGAATACGGAGTGCCCTTAGCATATCAGAACTTTCTTTCCGATGGGACGAGACGGAAAACTCCATTAGGCTCCGTATGGAGTCCAAATCCAAAGCCCCAAACCGCAGCCTCGTTGCTAGTCTTCCTTTCCAATCAGTTCAACAGCAGCAAATCATTGTTGTGTTCTCTCCATTGATCTCATGGGAATCTTATCTGGTCCTTGGCATAATTAGAGAGGATTGGGTAAGTGTCTGTGAGAACCCGCATAATTAATCTAAATTAATCAACAGTAATTAGTAATTAGTTTAAGTAAAAATTTTCATTAAAACAATGTCAAGCATAATCTTAGTTAATTTTAAATCACACAATCAAACAATGGATAATATAAACTGTGCATTTATCATTCCACATCACAGTTTACAACAGTCCAATTACAAAACTGAATTAAAATATTTCAATCCAATGCTTAATTTGAAATTAATATTTCTACTCTTTTACAAACATCAATTACAAGGATTAAGTAAATTGCAGCTGAAGGTGCTTGCATTCATTTTACCGAAGATCCCTTGTCATCTCATCTAGCCATCTTTCGTCTTTCCTATTTTTCAACCAATAGCTCAAGGAGTAGTTAGTAGAACCAAAAGCAGTAGTGCTAGCTAGGATAGAGGAGAAGGATTGCCGTCAGCATACCCTACGTTCAGTAGGTCTTCCGTACTAACCTAGGTTAGCTGGTCCCTCGATCGCCAAGATAGCCTGACCCATCAAAGTAGTCGGCATCTGTGGTAACCAAGATATCCAAGCCAACCTAAGCTAATAGGCACCCGTAACTTTTGGGGTTGTCATCATTCGGCGTCAGGGAAGCCAGCACCCACCTTGTTTCAATTACCACAGCCGCAATAAAGCCAAACAATGCATTTCCATTCATATGCGCCCTCCGTTTAAAACATCATTGGGCCATTGAATCCAACGCCCATAGTATTTAGTTCCGATCAAGCGGAAAGCCAACAGAGGTAACCATATTGCCCACAACATCATCATTTCAGCTCATATGCATCACAGTAGAGAGCAGCCAAGAATAGGAAGCAATAGTAAGGAAGTAGATAAGGTTGTGGTAATTGTGAATAGGAAAGCAGTAAATATGAAATTACCACAATGAGGATAGGATCAAACCCAAGTAGGATAAGACCACCCTCAGCTCAACCATCCTCATTCTCACCATTAGCCACAAGAGGAGGGGAACAACCAGGAACAACCAGGCGCACCAGGAGGATCCCCACCACAGCCACCACCCAGCCATTGGAGCAAAGGGGAAGGAAGCAAGGAGCACCAGCAAGCTGGCACTACAACCTGCTCCCCATCCCCAAAACCCTAGCAGGAGGTAACCCAGCCCGCATATATGTTTGTTCAAATCATCCATTAGCATTCAGTTGAATCATCAAACATCAAGTAATCACTCCCATCGACCCTCAGTTATTCATGTCATCACAGAGAAGAGGGGAGGGTTTGAGAGTCATCAAGCAAGGGGGTTTTATACCTTAGTGATGCATCGGCCAAACAATCCCCCAAATCACCACCATCACCTCTCATTTGCATCATCTAGAAGCAAATCAAACCACCATTATCTATG
Source organism: Phyllostachys edulis (assembly GCA_036346405.1). NCBI lineage: Eukaryota > Viridiplantae > Streptophyta > Magnoliopsida > Poales > Poaceae > Phyllostachys > Phyllostachys edulis. The sequence goes on from CM070552.1 coordinate 32,328,932, forward strand.
CATATCATTCAAGCACCAATAAGCAAATCGATAAAATCAACTAAGTAAAAATCAAAGCTTCAGTAAGAGGGTTGAGAGAGGTAGAGAGGTGGGCTCGTTGGGGAACCAGAGGGGAGCCGAGGCGCCATGCCATGGCCGGCCATGCGGCGAAAGCAATGGGTCGAGGCGAACCATGAGCCGAGGGCGAACCATGAGCCGAGGCGGTGAGATGTGGCAGCGCCCTGCCATGCCTCGGCCACGCCGGGACTCGAGGAGGAGGAGGCGTTCTGGCGGCATTGGGCCGAGTGAGGGCCGAGCCCATGGCAAGCAAAGACCCTCACCATGCGCCGAGCCTAAGGAGAGAGAGGCGGCGGTGGAACCGGCGGGGAGAGAGGAGGAGGCGGTGGAGCCGATGGGAGAGAGGAGGTGGTGGAGGAAGCTCCAGGGAGGCGGCGCCGATTGGGGGGAGAGGAAGCCCCATGGCGGCGGCGGTTTCCAGAATTGGGAGAGGCAGGGAGAAAGAGAGATGTGAGGGAAAGGAAGAAAAGAAGAAATGGCTTGGGTGTTGACCGGTTGAAGAAAAAGAAAAGAAGGAGGGGTATTTTAGGAAAAATGGATTAGGGTTAGGGTATGGTTAGAAATATCAATTTGAGTGTTAACTGTTGAGTATATCTAGATTTGATAAATAATCTGGCATATTAGTAATCGTTTAACTAGATTAGAATAATTGAGTTAATTAGCTTTGTAGTTATCTAGAGAGTTAAAGAATTTATTTATGTGCCTAGATAAAACCAAATAGATGTCAGTACGCAAATAAAATTTGTTAGACTTACTAGTAGGCGATTATGTGTAGTTTTCTCTTCGAGCAATTAATTTGAGTATCATCAATACTAACTCTAGAATCGATATTCTAGAACGACCATAGTTGGGGAGTACTAACTCAGTGGGGTTTCGAAACAATTACTAAATTAAAATCTGCTAACAAAATGATTCATTCGGCTAGTATGCACATAGTCGCACATACTATTCCTAAGTATGTAATTATGTATTTATTATTTCGCACCACCGTATAAATTGCAGCGGGTGAACCAACAAGAGTAGATAATATCGATTCCGTCGACGACGATCTTTCCTACAATTCCGCAGGCAAGCTACTCCCTTGTTCATTAACATAGCTATTTTAAATGTAAACCGTATATTGCTTTATCTTATATGTATTGCATCAAAACTATTTTCTCAAAAACCAATTCGAATGAATAAGATGAAAATGAAAAGATAAGAAGTATGAAAGAGATGAAAAGAATTAAGAAATGAGAAAGAAAGAGATGAAAGCTAATAGGTTGGTAAAAGGGGACCCAGGTGGGGAAATACGACGATGATGATGATGTTGAGGTAAGAGGTGGGTCCCTTTTTACTGGTGGTTATAATATAAGGACAAACAAAACTCTTACTCGGTCAGAGGCCGTAAATCAGTACCAACCATTTTCCCGTTTCGACGGGCAGAAAATGCTACCTCTTTACGTAATTATGATCTCCACAATAGGTCGCATTGGAGTGTTTGGGCACGGGAAGTGGGCCGCCCCAAAGGTGGATGGTTGAGCACAGATGCTAGCCGCCTCAACTAACATTACTGAAACTCGGTGTATGATTTAGGTCAAGAACGTGATTAAATCAAGACCGATTTAAAGGTAATGGGTGGAGACTTAATCACGTAATTGAAAACGCTCAGATTACGAACTTGAACCCGCATCAAAGGAAATGCAGGAACTCGACTCATTTAGAGTTCAGAATAACTATGGGTAAAGTGGTACAAGCCTGCGCAGTGCTATCAAATCATGAATTCATGCCAGTCTCCTGGATTGGAGTCTACGGGAACCGTCGGGGGTCTATCTTCTCTCCGAGTAATCAAGTAGTCTCTTCAGAAGTAAAATTGCAACCTAAGTTTTTGAAAACTATTTTCAGAATAAGAGATGAGGTAGGAATTTTGATAAGGACCAGAGTTAGAGTCATCAAATGCATTTTAGCTATTAATGCTTGCTGAGTACACTATAGTACTCACTCTTGCTATCTCTCCCTTTGCTTAGATCCACATCCGGCCGGGAGCTATCCTGGGCGGGATGAGGAGATTGCAGGTACCAGTGCAGCTGTAGAAGGGAAAGGCACTAATCATGAGGACCAGGGTGATATGAGCATCATCTTTGACTCGTGGGACGACTAGGCGACCAGTGCATCAGTGCAAGCGAGTGAAGCAGAGAAATTCCCTTTTGTAGTTGTGTAATACTTGTAATAAGAACTATAGTCTTGTGTGGCTATTTCTGTAATAAAGATGTACAGTTTCTATCTTATTGTTCTGCTGCGCAACTCTGATAAATGGTTTACTATTCGTTGGAGCAGTGTTCTACTGGGCAAACGAATAGTAATCCGTGTGCCTAAGTGTGATTACCCTTGGGGTAATGACACGGGGCGTCGCAGATGGTATCAGAGCAATAAGATCGGGCCACGCTAATAAAATAGAAACTGTAGCAAGAACTTAGGTGTGCTTCTCGCTTGCTATATTGCACTCATTATTTATTAACTCTCATCTCTATATCAATTTCCATTCTCAACCCTTTTCAAAGGTATTATGTTAAAAAGCCTACCTTTTCTTAAAGTGACCTTTCCTGCTAACATAGAACCCTCTCTGAGCTAACTCTTTATTCGAGAGATGCGGGGAGAACGTATGCCTCGTCTTAGGCTTTGCGTTGTTATTTCTGTTAAAGAACCTGTCAGGCTAGCCATCCAACATAGGATCGAAGCTTGCAGATTGTAGGCAGGGGAGTATCAATATAAGATCTTAAGTTTTCATGTCTGGGCTAGAGGCATGGATTAGAAGTCTGGCATGGACCTGCTCTTCCACTTGTTGGATAAGTATGGACCATACCCATAGCATCTCTTATCTCTTCATCTGTATCACTAAATTAAATCCGTCAGCATTTTAAAAAAAAGCAAGTATACTTAAAGAGAACACCTAAAGGCTGACGATCTAAAAAGGAGACGTATCCCATTTCTGCATTTCAGTTTTCCCGGACGAGTGGTCCGTGGCACTCCGAGCGTGCAGCTCTGGCGTACCCAGGAGCGAAATCTTGGGCGTACTCAGGAATGAGCCCTGAGCGTTTCCCAACACGCAGTTGGGCGGTCTCGAGAACGGGATCTCGAGCGTACCTGGGCACGTGGATCCAGGGTAGTGTAGGTTCGCACTCAGAGACAAGCTCTGAGTGGTCCCAAATATGTGGTTTGGGCGGTCTTGAGAACGGGATCTCAAGCGTGACTGAGCACGAGAGACTCAGCTAGAATAGGATTTGGATTCTGTTGCATCTCCTTGTTTCTTGGTGTTATTTGCCTCATGTGTATGGATTAATGCAAACCAACCGCGGCTAACTTCTACCAGATAAATATAATGCATTCTTCTCTACCACAAACTACTGCTAAAGAAGTAAAGAATTAATACTACCATCAACAGACTCCTCAAAATGAATATGCCACCAACATAACCACTAAGGTAACCAATTCTTGACACCTCCCCCTACAGGATGGAAGGTCAAGGAAGCGGAGAACGTGAACTGAGATTAACATTGGAACTCATGCCACGAGAACCGTCCCCAGAAAATCCAGCAGTGAATCTCAATGAGCCAGCACCTGTTCAACCCCAAGCCAATACCATGCCAAGAACCAGTCAACTACCACCCACCGGAGCAACTGATCCCTTAGGTATCATGGCAGAAGTACTCAAATTCTTAGAGAATTCCAGAAGAGGAGCCCAAGAAGACCAAAACCGCTTCATGGAGGCCTTGTTGACTCGAATGACACCTACTACCTCTCAGCCAGTGCACGGGGTTAGTTTGGGCGATTTCCTACAAACTCGCCCTCCTACCTTTGCTAAAGCCACTGATCCACTAGATGCAAGTGACTGGTTGATCGAGATAGAAAAGAAGCTGGACACAGTAGGATGCTCAGGACTTGATTGTGTAATATTTTGCTAATTTTATATGTGTTCTGGTATTGTCTCAAAAATTTAGAATTTAGGTCGCGAAAATTTTGATTTTAGGTTTTGAAAATTAGGGTTTCATGATTTCATGTGACTTGGAATGTAAAAAAAAGGCTATATTGCAACTCCATTGGAGATATCGATATACAATATGGTGCTGGAGTACACACGTACCAACCAAAATACGCGTACAAATATAGCAAAACAAAATCGCATAACACGCGATACTATATGGCTCACTCGTCTGAGCCATTACTCTCTGCCTGCTGCAGCTGTGTCCACGTGCGCGGCCTTGTTTTGCGTCGAGCATGACTCGTGGAATACGTCCACCGGTCCGGAGAGCGCGTGTCGGTTCGGAGGGGGTATGAAGACCGTTGAGGCGGAGGTGGACCAGGTTCATTAACAAAAAGTACGAATGTCGTCAATGAAACGGCCAGAGGTTGTAAGTGTCGTCATGTTGTCGCCATGTCGCGGCGTGCCAGGACGGCCGTCGCGCGTAGAGGCTCTCGTGGTGCGTTTGCGATGTCACCTAGTCCGGGCGCTCTGGTGGAGGAATAGTGAGTTTTGCGCGCGTCCGTGGCACGTTCCAATCCAAGTACGCATCGTACGTCTCTTGGTAGTACAGACGCAGTTCATTCCAGACATCCATGTGAGTCATGTCCGTCCATGCCGTAGTCCACTCCTGCTGGACCAGGCGCCAGTCCTGAGTATGCCTACCCGCCCTCGATTGCCTGCATTTCTAGAAGGATTGAAGTTAGAAAAGAAGACGGAAGGACTGTAAACATTATTTGGATGAAGTTTAACTCACAACCTACTAGTCCACTTCCACCTCAACGGTCTCCGTACCCCCTCCGAACCGACACGCGTTCTCCGGACCGTTGGACGTATTCCACGGGTCATGCTCGGCGCAAAACAAGGCCGCGCACGTGGACACAACCACAGCAAACAGAGAGTAGTGGCTCAGACGAGTGAGCCATATAGTATCGCGTGTTATGCGATTTTGTTTGACTATATTTGTATGCGTATTTTAGTTGTTACGTGTGTACTCCAGCGCCATATTGTATATCGACATCTCCAATGGAGTTGCAATGCAGTTTTTTTACATTCCAAGTCACATGAAATCATGAAACTGTAATTTCCGAAACCTAAAATCAAAATTTTCATGACCTAAATCCTAAATTTTTGAGACAATATCAGAACACATATAAAATTACCAAAATATTACACAATTAAGTCCATTGCGTGAGGAGCCTTCAAAATAAAATTCATAATTTTTTGAGCTTATTTTTTACATTTATTGATTCGTACGAGCAGGACACATAAATGAAATAGCGATAAAAATTCTGAACGAATAAAATTTTGAAAAATTTACAAAAACAAGTACACGATGTCATGAAGCTCAAAAAAAAATTCATAATTTTTTGAACTCATTTGGTATATTTTAAAATTCCTCCAAATTTTAGACCCTAACTAATTACCTAACTAACCTAAATACTAATCACCTACCTAATTGGCTGACGTATTGTGGCCATGCGCCAACGGGTTGGGCGCATGGCCACCATGCGCTAGCCGGCGTGACGTGGCGGCGAGCGGGCTAGCGGGGACATGCGGTGGCCAGGGCGGCGTGGGTGTATGGTGGGTGTGCGCCAAAGCCTTATACCGATCTATCTCACGTTGGCGTATGATAGTCGTACGCCAATATTTACGATATTAAAACACGCTAGATTAGCCAAAAATTCGCTGCTCTGCTGCTGCCTGCTTGCTGACAAAATGGTTCACGGATTTGCATGCTCTGCGCGTAAAACCTTCAACGCTTAGCCCGTCTGGTTTTACTGTTCACAACACCCAAACTATGGTAAATGTAAATATTACATCCACTCAGCAATCACTCAGCCGTTGTATGCGCCAATGTGAGCACACATCTCATGTGTGAAACTTAATTCGATCACCGCGGTACCACATGCTAAATGAGTGTGAAGCCGAAAGACAAATCGATGATGACGATGATCAATTTACCAGAAGAAAAATAAACACATGAACAAATTAATTCCCAAGTTTCTTTTCCCAATTCAAGGCTTAGAGCGGAGCTTGCTACAGGAGCCACAACACATTTCATCTTGGGAGAACGGACACAAGAGAACCAATAAATTAAGGAGGGGAAATTTATGACGTAGTATAGTTCAAGAAGAAGAGGGATGATCATGCAGCTGCAACCGATGAAGCTAACTCGTCGCCACCGCCGCTGAAGTCGCCGATGCGGAGAATGCCGTCATCGTCGGCATGTTGCCGACCGCGCGGTTGTGGGGCGCGGCCATGATGGTCTTGTTGGACGTGGAGCTCGTCGGCCTCAGCGCTCTCATGGGGCTCGCGAGTGCCCACGCCCAGCTCCGGTGGCTCCGCGCGCCAGGCACCCTCGTGCTCCCGCCGGCACCGGCGCCGCTCGCACCGTCGGCCGCGGAGAGCCAGTAGGAGGACGAGGGTGCGGGCGCTGCGCCGAGGCCCCCGAAGAACCCGGCACATTTGATCCGGTGCTGTTGCGCGTACTCGTACTCCTCGTCACCGTCGTCGGCATCGTGGGCGACGCCGAGCTGGCCGAGCGCGCCAGCCTTGGGCTTGGGCTCGCGGTGGGACTCGACGCGCCGGAGCGCGCAGTCGCCGAAGCCGGTGGAGATGCGCTCCAGGAAGTCCCCTGAGAAGCTACGGCTGCCACACCCCACGGAGCGCGACCGCGCCACCTTCCTCCCGAACGACGATGACGACGACCCCTCGCTGCGGCGGCCTGGGCTCTCCGGCTCCACAATCGCCTCCAGCCTCCGCCCCAGCGACAAGGACGACTCCGACGCCACCGACACCGACTTCCTCCTCGCCGACGCCGCGCCGCCCCCGCCGGCCAAAGACGGGGATGCGCTCTGGTGGCTGCTGGACGAGGAAGACGAATAGAGGAAGGACCAGAAGCTCTTCTTGCGGGGGCTGTCAGCGGTGATCGCGGACGGAGCGGGAGCCAGCGGCGGCTCCTCCGGCCGCGGCGCCACCCACTTGCTCCTCTTGAGCCCACCCGCCGCCGGGGCGGCCGACGAGGATGAGATCTTCGCCTTCTGTGGCGGGATCGCCATGTGAGAGGCGGCGGAAGGGTGGAGAGGAACCGGTGGCTCAGAGGAGGGGCGGTTGGACGGAGGGGAGGACGGTGAGGCGGAGGCAGGCGGCGGGTGGAAGGGGCTGGACTTGGACGACGAGACCAGCATGCCAAGCTTCTCCTGCAGGCAGAAGGCGCAGATGCCGCCACCACTGCCGGCAGCCAAGCCGGCCGCGGCCGCCGCCGCCGCGCCGGGCGGGTAGGGGTGCTCACTGCAGTACGTCAAACCGTCCTGATCCCCCGCCACCGCCACCACAGCCGCCGCCGCCGTCTCCGCTGCTTTCTCCTCCATTCTTGAACCCGCTCGCTCTCCTCACTTCCTGTGATCCTGGTAAGCTCTGCCGCGCTGCTGGATCTTGGCTAAGCGACCACCCTCCACATCGACGACTCGGCGAGCTCGCTCTTTCTTTCTTGGACACGAACAAATCTGCTTCCACCACAAGAGCTCAGCTCAATGCCTCTCGATCTCGATCTGCCGCTGCTGCTCGTGAGGACGTGCAGACAAGCACAAGGACGAGGGGGTGGGTCGGGAGCGTGGGAAATGGAGGCGGGTGGGGGTGGCACGGGCGCACAAGCGGATGCGGGGGCAGGGGAGAGCATAGAGGAGGCAGAGGCGGTGTGGCGCCCTGCTGCGCTGCGCCTTATTTTAGCGCCACTTCCGCCTGTTTCTTTTTGTCCGGCTCGCTCGGTTCGGAGGCCGCGACAAGGCCCGATCAGGGGAGCACGTGGGTCGTGGGGCGCGGCGCCTCTCTCTGTGCGCAAGCGGGGGTCCACGCTCCAGCCGCTGCCACTCTCCATCCATTTGATGGTAAGGGGTAACGGATCTCACGCAGCGGTAACTGGCAAGTCAACTTTACGGTGCTTCTGGGATGCAGCATGTGTGATGTACATTTAGGCTGCCCCCGGTGTCTCACTTTAGCTGATATCTTAAATCTGTCATGTAGATAAAATGATGATGTTGCACCATAGTTAATGAAGAGAGAGGGTACTCTAGTATCTAATTTGAATACCGGTTTGGTCTCGAAATCCAACGCATAAAATTTATTGTGATCGATTCCGTGTATTTACGTTTGTGTTTGTCAACAAACATGTATTGCTTTAGTACATGCCACAAATAGGCCACAATGCTCAAATACTAGTAAAGATCATGCATGTAATTAAATGAAACAGCTTAAGATACTACACCATAATAAACCATGTTTTGGGAAGATAGTATCCTAATACTCCTCATACACTACAGAAACTGCATTAAGATACTGCCCATTGGGAACAGCCTTATCTCGTAACCACTGGATCGAAAATAAAAGGAATCGATTGTTTACCCTCACTCACATTGCTTTTAAAATAAACTCTCCTTCCCAATGTAATTATTTTTATACCTTTGTTTAATGTGATCATCGATAAAATACACTGTTATAATAATAATAATAATCAATGTTTTTTTTTCCGTTCTAGCCACGTGAAAAGACGAAAATACCCTCACCCGACCACATTTTTGTCCGGGCTCAATCGCACCAAAGGCTCCTGGTTTTCAAGATTCGGATTGGACTGATGAAGTTGCAGTAAATTGGACTTAGGATTTTATTTACAAGAAATTGCAGTTTTCAGATTTCATCTTCAAGAAATGCGTCCATAAATTTTGGCACAAGAAATCAAAGACAAGACCAGCGAAAATGAGGGGAAAATCACATGAATCCGGTGAAGTGCTCCACCGCTGTCATGGCTGGCGGGTGGATCCGGCCTCGCCCCTGCTGGATTTGGTGCCCGATGAAGAAGTCAAGACCGGATCCCGGGAGGCCAGAGAGGTGGAGGAGGTCGGCTTGGTTGAGGACAATGGCGCGCAGTGAGGACGTACTCGCCGGAGAGATAGAGGAGGCCGACACAGTCAAGGACGATGACGAGCGTCACCGGAGAGGAGGCCGACACGGCACCACATCCTGGTTAGCGACGAAGAAGACCACCATGGCGATGACGGCGAGCCCGAAGCCTGCGAACTAGATCCACTCGATCCAGTCCCTCTCCACCTCACTGTCTTCTTGTCGAGCTCCTTTGCCGCCATCGGATCCGAGAGATCTGGATCTGGCTACACCATCGCCCATCGCAATCCTGCCATCGCTGGAGGGGAAGTAGAAGCTGTTGCCTTGGGGGGTAGAGGACGGTATCGATCGGCGAGGGGTACGTCGTCCTTGACAGTCGATTAGGTGTGAGCCGAGGGTCTTTGGTGCGACTGAGCCGTGTCGGATGACCGTTCCTCCCTAATGTTCTCCTTCGTGGGGGCGGCGATGCTTCATGGCCATCGAGGAGCTTGACGCTGAGGCGTCAGATGCACAATGCACACGATGGGGTGTGGCGTGGAGCGGGAGGTAGAGCTAGGGACTGGAGAAGCACCTGGTGGTGGAGGACGAGTGACGGTATTGGGGGTTGGTGAAGAGGAGGGAGAGAGACGAGGAGGCGGCGGTTGCCATGGTGCCGCGAGGTGTTTGGCGGCGCGATGGTGGTGGAGGAGGGGTGGGCAGGGAGTGATTAGGGAGGAGGTATCGATGGGTTAGGGAGGAGATGAGCGGTTTGGTGCGGGCCGGGTTCCTTTTGTGCGAGCCGGGCGAAAACATGGTCGAGAAGGGCATTTCCATCTTTTCGCGTGGTTAGAATGGAAAAAACACCAGATATAATAATAATAATAATAATGAAACACAAGGGTATTTTATCAAGAATCTCACTAAACTAAGGGTATAAAAACTATTACATTGGCAAGAAAGGTATATTCTTGAAATTCCGACCCTAGTTGCAATGCACAACACTGAATCTTCTGTGTTAAGGAAATTGACTAATGCAGAGGATAATTTCCCCGCTTGATGGCACTGCAATATAAGGTAGAAGCAACAACTGGTACATCAAGTTGGTTGGGTCAGATGGAAAGAGTGAGATATGTAGGTGTGGTTTTGTTTAGAGCTACACATTACAGGTTACTAGTAGGGTGTCCATGCGTTGCAACAGAATCTTAAAAGAGAGTGATACATATTAGCAGATGGGATCCTAAACCGCATAATAAATATTGATTTTCTTTCACACACACATACAAACATTAATATTAACTCCTTGTTGTGTAGAGGAAACATATCAGCAGGCGACGCAGGGTAGGATTAGGATGAAGAGGACGCAATGTGGTGAACTCAAGACGACACCACAGAGAGGGAAGGATGGATTCGTCTCTGCTTCTTCCTCATGTGTTGTCGCTGCATCCCCTCCCTTCCCCAGCGCCACCACTTCTCCTCCAAGGTGCCACTGCCTCCTCTCCTCCGTTCCCTCCTAATGCCTTCTCCCGTCCACAAAACCACCTTACAGCGCCACCGCCTCCCCTCCCCGCTACCTGTTGAGTCACATCGTGAGAGGACAGGGCGCGAGACAGGAAGAAGTGGGGCGGTGATAAATTTTGGTATGTGCATGTGAAGTAGTGGGGAGAAGGTGGTTTGGGGTGGTTGCGGAAGAAGTGGGGACATAGACGACTCAGGCGGATGCAAAGACCCTCCAAATTGGTAGTCGCCTCGAGCTTTGCCCCACGCTAATGGGCCACCGCCCCGACAGATTGTTGGTCATACTGATCTGCCTCGTGCCCGGGCTTTGCCCCTTGCCTCCCGCAGCTGAGTGCACTTGGGCTCCTCTCGGTTCTTCCCCTTCCCCAATCCCCAATTCCCCTCCCCTCCCCAATCCCTATTCCCCAACCAGCCAAATCCAACCCTAATCGAGCAATGGCGGCTAAGGGAGCAATGCATGGAGCAACGCAGCGCTATCGACGCCGGCCGGAGCAATGAAGAAGCAAGCCACGGAGCAACAATATGAGGGCGGCCATGAGCAAAGACGAAGCAGGTCAAGGACTCGAGGCAGCGGCGAAGACAAGCGCAACGGCCGGCTAGTGGCTGTGGCCTATGGGCTTGTGGCTCCCTCTCAGCGCTGGCTGCTCTGCACTGTGAGCACGAGCGCTACGGCTAGGTAGGCGAAAGCAAAGTGACATTGAGCCCAATTTCTCCCAATTTCTCCCAATTTCATGATTTCTTTAGTGCTAGTAGGAATGTAGAGTCATGACTCATGAGTGGATCAATGGATGACTTTGTTGTTCCAGTAGAAAATACACAATCCTTAAGCATTGAGATAATGAGAATTGTTAAAATTTCAGAAATGAGGAGGTTTTTGGTTGACTCAAGAAGCTTACCACAACCGCAACCACAAGATCCACAACCAAGTGATGAAGATGAACCAAATATGGCTAATGATGAGGTGGATGTGTTTAATCCGGATGAAATTATGTGTGATCCTGCTGTTAGGAAACAAATAGATGATTACCATCCGGATGTTCAAGACCAAGTGAGAAGAGCATATATTTTGAAGGGTCCAACCCAACCAATTGTGAATTTTCCTCGCAAATAATTTGGATGTTTGTGGAGGGCATTTTCAAAAGATTGGTATAAAAAGTATGATTGGATAGAATATAACGAGTCTCAAGATGCGGCATATTATTTCTATTGCTTTCTTTTTAAGAATACGGGAAATAATCAACGCTTTGGTTTTGAAGTCTTCACCAAAATCGGGTTTAATGATTGGAAGCATGCCTACAAAGCATTGCCCGACCATATTGGTAGTATAAGAAGTGACCATAATAAGGCAAGATTGCATTGTGATGATTTTCATAACCAAAGACAAAGTGTGCCAGTAAGCTCTCTTGTGCAACCAAGAAATCCGAAGAACAATATAAAATCCGTTTGACTTCTTCTCTAGAGTGTACAAGATTTCTCATTGGGCAAGGCATGGCTTTTCGTGGCCATGATGAATCTTCTACTTCATTGAACAAGGTTAACTTTTGTGAAATAATAGATTGGTACAAAGATAAGAATGAAAAAGTGAGGCATGCTTTTGACTGTGGCCCAAAAAATTGTAAGATGCTTGCTCACGAAATTCAAAAGGATCTTTCAAAATATTGCGCACAAGAAGTCACCGATGTGATTATGAGAGAGATTGGTGATAGATAATTCTCCGTACTTATCGATGAGTCGCGCGACATATCCATGAAAGAGCAAATGGTGGTAATGTTGAGGTTAGTAGTGGTTCATTATTCTATTTACCTATTATTCCATTATTATTCCATACTTCAATTTAACCTTGTTGCAATTGTTTTGTTATAGGTATGTGAACAATGAAGGGAATGTTGTGGAATGATTTTTTGCTCTACATCATGTCTATGAGACTACATCGGAGGCACTAAAGGTAGCTCTTGTTGATATTCTAGATTGTTATAAGTTATCCATTCATAGGCTACGGGGGCAAGGATACGATGGGGCTTCAAATATGAGAGGTGAATTTAATGGCTTGTAAAGAAAAATTCTAGATGAAAACCCTTATGCTTTCTATGTCCATTGCTTTGCCCACCGTTTGCAATTGGTTGTTGTCTCCGTTGCTAGTTGTTGCTCATCCATTTATGATTTCTTTGAGTATGTCACCTTAATTGTGACTACAACAAGTGTATCTTGCAAGAGGAGGGATGCATTGACGGAAGAACATCATCAAAATATTTTGTTTATGCTTGAGAGGGGTGAGATATTTAGTGGAAGATGCTTGAATCAACAAACAAGTCTCGCTAGACCCGGAGATGCTAGATGGGGTTCACATCATACAACTTTGCTTCGTTTGGATCAAATGTGGATGTCGGTGTTATATGTGCTTAGTGCGGTAGATGAGGATGGGTGTGGACCGTCTCAAGCGGCAGGTTTGATAGAAAAAATGGAGAGTTTCAAATTTTCTTTCATTTTGAAGCTTATGTCAAAGTTGTTTGCCATCACAAATGAGCTCTCACAAGTCTTGCAAAGGAAGGATATAAATATTGTTCATGCTATGGAATTAGTTCATGATGTCAAAGCTAGGTTGACCTCCATGAGAGAAAGTGGCTGGGAGGACTTATTTGATGAGGTCCAACAATTTTGTGTTGTTAAAGGTATTCCGATGCCAAATATGGATGAACAAATACCAGTTAGGGGTCGTTCGAGGCGTGATGGGAAGACTTACACTAATCTTCATTATTACCGAGTTGAGGTTTTCTATGTTTCCCTTGACAAGATATGTACTGAGATGAATCATCACTTTAGTGAAGCATCTACAGAGATATTGGTGTGCTTCTCATGCCTTGATCCAAAGAATTCTTTTTCCAAGTTTGATGTTGTCAAGCTTGCTCGCCTCACTACAATTTATCATGCGGATTTCTCTACTGGTGATCGTGCAATCATAAGTCACCAACTTGAGACTTACTTCCATCATGTGAGAAGGCATGTTTCCTTTTCTACTTGTAAAGATCTTGAAAGTTTGGCTACAAAGATGGTTGAAACCGAGAAATATTTGGTTTTTCCATTGGTCTACAAACTAATTGAGTTGGCTTTGTTACTGCCGGTGTCAATGACATCGGTTGAAAGAGCTTTTTCGGCAATGAAGATTATCAAGTCTAAATTGCGCAACAAGATCAACAATGATTGGTTCAATGACTTGATGATATGCTACACCGAGCGGGACATATTTAAACAACTTGATGATGATGTTATTGCCCGATGGTTTCAAGCCATGAAGAAAAGGAAAGGACATTTGCCTCATAGGCCTATACCTAATTAGCACATTATCGATATGTTTCATTCTCTCCACTGTGAATATATTTTCAAGTTAAAGTTATATGACTTACTAATTCATATTTTTTTTTATCTTGTAGAGTCTCTTACTATCTTTTGGTTGTGCGATTGGATATTTGAAATTTTATTGTCGACTCGTCGCAACTTTGGTAGTGTCTAATGAGTTGTTTGTTATCATATCTCATTTTTATTTTCATCTATGAACTTTTATATGTGTCATGCATCGTATTTGTTCTTTTACTTTAAAACTATTGTGGATTTGCATGATGTGCAATTGTGGCTTGCCTGCACTTTAAAAATTCGCCCGCCATCGACGCACTCATGATTCATGGGATGGAGGGTGGGATGATTTCCGTTGTGGGGGGGGGGGCAAACCCTTCTTTTATTAGTAGTGATAGTCGTGTATAGCCTTCGGAGGATGCGGAGTATAATATTAGCATAATCTTTGTCGTAGCAATGCTCCATTTCTAGGATCGTCAGGAATACCTAGGATGCCCTAGGAAATATGATCTTGTACATAGGCTAGTCATATAGTACCTACGGGAATACACCAAAATGCTCTTTCTCCATCGCTATAAGGTAGTGACAAGAAGGAAAATATTCATTCTTGCTCCTCTATAAATGTGGTCCGTACTCTCATTCATAATACAATACTCACACTTCTCATGCCTTCACCTCCCCCGTTACTCAGGCTTTTCACGACAAATGGTACTCGCTATTTACTGTCTAGTTTTGTAGCTACGACAACCTCGAGTGGGTCTATTGTGTAGCAAGCTGTTCGATAATGTAACGGATGATGATTGGATGACCCAAATTGAGCGAGAGCCACCAATGCTGTAGATTGAGAAGCGTGACAAATTGCCAATTTATCGCGCTTACAGTCGACCCCGAGCTGATTTTCTCATTCAATATAGCCGCTCCATCATTGTTTGCAAGGACAGGACATGTCATGTAGTTGATCATCAACTCCACAGTTGGTATAACAAGAGGAGCCACATGTTGCTGGGAGGAGTCGATCGGTCGATGATCTATAGTATCATCCGTTGCATGTGCCAGCAGGAGCTCGGTAGGTAATTGTGACTGGCCAGTGGCCTCTTCCCACACTGATTTCGGCACATGTACAAATCTCAAGTTTAAGAACAGAAAAGCTGATCTCCATCATGGACGGAGCTACGAGCTAGTACCTCCCATATCTTAAGGAGGTACCAACCAAATATATCTATTGATTTTGCTAGGGTAAAAATGGTAATTTAACAGTTCTTAACTTCTCTAAACTGGCCATGGCCTTCTCGTTGATCGATCTGACTATCCTTCGTATTGTTTTCCACTTATTAATCTATCACAATGGAATTGAACCCAACAAATCTAAATCCATCTGGACGCAATTAATTTCTAGTCTAGATAATTAAGACGCCAAGGCTGGAAGGAGAACTGAGGAGGTTGCACACAGTTCAACCTCCTCAATTCTCGTATAATTCTTTGAGAGTAGAGTTTCGTTCGTTTCAAAAGAGAGAGTAGAGTTTCGTTAAGACTACACACAGTTCATCGGCATTGGCAAAACTTGTAAAAAGCTCTAGCTCGGAAGAAACCGATCACGTAGATGGAACGAGAACGGCGTTAATTAGTGTGCCAAGTTTCCAGATTACAAGTTTGCAACAGGAGGTGGCAAAATTTGCACTCAATTGGCGGCCATGGGAACCATAGCAAGGCTCTGGACTCTTGAGACGAAGTGAGATGGGTTCAGTGACTCCATGGTAACTAGCAGAGCCCATGGGTGATGGTACGTTCTTCGACGGAAGGGTCCAGGGATGATCGATCAATTGATCACGACTTCACGTGATACAAAACTAAACAAATGTAAAGAAGACAATGGCTCATATGCCCCTGCGTCAGCAGTGCCTGCCTATTCGAATAGGCAGCGAAGGGCTCGGTACCTTGAGGCACCGACTAATCTTATCCATCAGATCCTCAAGATTGGGCGGTCCAGAATCTAGTCAGTTTAGCTCGAGGTCCAGGGTAGCACATCTGCCAATTGATGTGGTAGTAACATGTTCAGTCCTCGCGAATTTTTTTTAAATAATATTTTTTTAAAACAAAATTACAAAAATATATAATCGCTTCAAAAAATTACAGAAATGAGTTCCTGTCGCCAGTTGAAATGGCGACAGGAACCTATCGCCATTTCAACTGGCGATAGGAACCTCGACCCCTCATCGCCGGTCCATTCACCTATCGCCAGTTCAACTGGCGATAGGAATGTGAACAATGTTCCTGTCGCCATTTCAACTAGCGATAGGTTCCTGTCGCTATTTCAACTGGCGACAGGAACCTATCGCCAGTTGAAATGGCGACAGTATGGCATGTATAAAATACCGTAAAATTCTTTCCAAACCTCATTTTAATTCAAAAAAAAAAAAACAGAATCGAGAAGGAGAGGAAGAGAAAGAAAGGTAGCGGCTACTAGTTCGTCATGGAGGAGATAGATTCAGAGAGCAGTGGATCTAGTAGACTGGTCATCTCGCAGGTACATTTTTCGATTAGAATTAAGTAGATTAGCGAGTAGAATGAAGTAGAATATGGACATAGAATCAAGTAGAATAGCGACATAGAATTAAGTAGAATAAATAATTGTAGCGAAATTATGTATAGAATTGTAGTGAAAGAGCGACTAGAATCAAGTAGAATAGCGACTAGAATGAAGTGGAATATCGACATAGAATCAAGTAGAATAGTGACTAGAATGAAGTGGAATATCGACATAGAATCAAGTAGAATAGCGACTAGAATGAAGTAGAATTGCGACATAGAATCAAGTAGAATAGAAATTATGTATTACATTATATTTTTTGAAATTTGTACATGATGTCAAATTATGTAGAATAGCAACATAGAATCAAGTAGAATAACGACTAGAATAAAGTAGACTAGCGACATAGAATCAAGTAGAATAACGACTAGAATGAGATGTGTATAGCGTAGTTTATCGTACATGTTTCGCACTTTTTACAAAGTATGCACTTAATTTGTAGATATGGCGGATGGAGGTCAGTATGAGTTGCTTGACCCGGTGATTGATGCACATCACCGTAGCCGTCTCAGTACCGTGCTCCCCCAGCAGGGCAAGGCGTCGATTGAGCTTGGCGCGTTTCGGTTGTGCACGCCTATAAGGGCATGGAGGCTGCACGCAGACTGGATTCCGAGGTACGTATAGTTTTAATACACTCAATCGCGGTATGACTACTTTGCGTGCATTCACGTTTATTCTTAATCGTTTTGACGCAGGTTGAGAGCGGCAGGCCTCCTTCCACTAGCGAGGATGGTGGAGGCGACTTTTGAGGATGATCAGGACCGTGGTGGTGGTCGTACGTCTAGGCGTTTTCCGTACGACCGGGCGCTGCTGACGGCGTTGGTTGACCGCTGGAGGCCAGAGACGCACACATTCCACCTTCCGTGCGGGGAGATGACGCCGACGCTGCAGGACGTGAGCTTCCACAGGTACACTAGGAATGGAGTACGCGGCTCGATGTCCTGGTTGGATAGGATGCGGCCTTGGGTCGAGGTTTGGACTCACGCGCTCGATGATATCATCCAGTGTGGGCAGGATCCCTATGACATCGAGACGTACGCAGATTACATGGATTGGTACTCTAGTCGGACGAGGCTTCGCTGCGTCCGGGTCGTGGTCGACCCACCACGACATGAGGCTGCGACGTCCGACACGTATCCTACCCAGCCGGACTCCGCTTTCCACCTCTCGGTACGTATTGAACTTGTTGGGTCACGGGTAGGCTACGATAGCTACAAACAAAAATTTCTACCACGTAAACCAGAAGCCATGCAAGTAGATGATCATAGATCGTTACCACCGACGCCAGAGCAATGGAAGAAGGGTTGGAGCGACCGGTCCAACGAAGAGCGTCGATGTAGTGGTCGTAGTCGATCGTCCAACGCCCAACAAGTCGATGTAGTGGTCGAGTCGATCGTCTCCTCCAAAGAACGTCTGCGGTTCCTTGTCAAGATCGCGGATCGTCCTCAAGCGCAACAATCGTAGTAGCGCCTCTCACGGTATCCACACGCCCGGGAAGGAACAACCGAACGCCGGTGTGCGGCACCAAGTCGCACGGTGGAGCTCTCGTGAAGATGGCGGCTAGGGTTTCGGTGGTGTTTCACGATGTCACCCAACAACCTCATGCATCTCCTTATATAGTGCTCATGACGGATCCTATCCGGACACGTTTAATCAGATTCAGACTTGGTTTGTTCCAACCCGTTAAGTGTGTGACCAGAGGTTCATGTGTAGTTCGGTTGTGACTGGAAACCCTTCCGACCACGAGTCGAAGCGGCTCCTAGCGTAACATATCGATTCCCTAATACACACAAATTATATCGGACGAACCTTAATGCAATATGATCTCGACCGTGTCTTCACCACTTACGACTAGGTCCTATCTCATACGACCACTTCAGATGTGGTCACGACGATTCGTAACTCCTTACGACGAGTTACGACCACTCTGTGATTACGTTCGACCGATCTCGACTAGCTCAGATTTGCATACGACCATGAATCGCTCGACCGACTGCGACCTACTCGTGTATACTCCCTTTGCCTCACGATGTCCGGTTGAACTCGGGTGAGATGTTGTGTCATCCATGGATCTGCTCAATACTTTCTCGATCGAGTATCGATAATTTTACGTGGTCGAACACTTGACTACTAGTGGCATGGCCATGCACTTTTTTATCCGATCACAACGAGGGCCCGAGACATCTCTCTGTTATGTTAGGAGGGCAAATCCCATATCCGACCGGTCACATTCCTCTTCATGTTTGAGCATACCCAAAGCTACCTTTATAACTACCCGATTCACGGTGTAGCGTTTGGCAACCCCTAAGAGTGCTCTTACACATGTAGGAAACCATCTTGATCTCGTGTCTAAGGATTATACATCATCATTGCTTGAGACCAACTAACGACACATAGATTCATAACAATCTCAATAGTGTCTCAAGGTGGGTCTTATCCAACATCATGTTCTCTAACATGTGTCCATATTATCGGTTTGATATCTCCATATCTATGACTCGTGAAACATAGTCATCAACCAATACATATGCTAGTCTATTCATATGTGTCCTCATATGTTTACGACCGTGGATAGTGTAAGAATAATTATTGCGTAAATATAGAGTTTCACAACCAAGTCACATACTTGATAATAAATATTAACAATATTATTCTAGGAACAAGATAACACATTATCCAATGTCATGAACATAATGAAATATAATCATCTCTATGATTGCCTCTAGGGCATATTTCCAACAGTCTCCCACTTGCACTAGAGTCAATCATTTTAGGTATTTAATACCGATAGCTCTTGTGTGTGCCTCATGCTTTGGCTGTGTGAGAGGCTTTGTCAACGGATCGGAACATTTAAATCCGTATGAACTTTGCATATCTTAACATCTCCTCTATCCACCAATTCATGGATAAGATGATAACGCTTTGAGTATGTGTTTGGACTTGATGGGATCTAGGCTCCTTAGCTTGAGCAATGGCTCCATTGTTGTCACAATAGAGATCCATTGGGCTCGAGGCACTCGGAACCATTCCCAATTCAGAATGAAATTCCTTATCCGAACTCCTTCTTTTGCGACTTGAAGCGCAATGTACTCGACCTCCGTCGTGGAATCAAGAACCGCCTCTTGCTTGGAACTTTTCGACTCACTGCTCCTCCATTCAAAATGAATACAAAACCAGATTATGAACGATAATCATCTTTGTCGGTTTGAAAGCTCGCATCGGTGTAACCATTTACAACGAGCTCTTCATCGCCGCCATAAACTAGGAACATATCTTTAGTCCTTCTTAAGTACTTAAGAATATTTTTCACAGCTGTCCAGTGACCTTCACCGGGATTAGCTTGGTATCTGCTCGTAACACTTAGAGCATATGATACATCTGGTCGTGTACATATCATGGCGTACATGATAGATCCAATGGCCGAAGCATATGGAATATCACTCATTTTGTCTCGCTCATCAGTGGTCGTAGGACATTGATTCTTGCTAAGATTAATGCCATGTGCCATGGGCAAGAATCCTCTCTTGGAATTTTGCATGTTGAACCGATTCAACACTTTGTCTATGTACATTTCCTGGCTTAATCCAATTAGCCTCTTAGATCTATCTCTATAGATCCTTATTCCCAAGATATATGGCTGCATCTCCTAAATCTTTCATTGAGAAACTTTTTCTTAATGAAGATTTAACAATTCTAGCATTGGAATGTCATTTCCGACCAAGAGTATGTCATCTACATACAAGATCAGAATAACAAGTGCGCTCCCACTAACCTTCATGTAAACACAAGGTTCTTCTTTGTTCTTGACGAAACCAAACCTTTTGATCTCCTCATCAAAACGTATATCCCAAGATATATGCTGCATCTCCTAAATCTTTCATTGAGAAACTTTTTCTTAATGAAGATTTAACAGATTCTAGCATTGGAATGTCATTTCCGACCAGTAGTATGTCATCTACATACAAGATCAGAATAACAAGTGCGCTCCCACTAACCTTCATGTAAACACAAGGTTCTTCTTTGTTCTTGATTTAAACCAAACCTTTTGATCTCCTCATCAAAACGTATATTCCAACTCCGAGATGCTTGCTTCAACCCATAAATGGACTTTTGAAGTTTGCATACTTTACTAGCATTCTTTGGATCGACAAAACCTTCAAAGTTGTGTCATGTACACATCCTCATCTAGGTTTCCATTAAGGAAAGCTGTTTTGACATCCATTTGCCATATCTCATAGTCGAAATATGCAAGAATTGCTAGAATGATCCTAACAGATTTAAGCATCGCCATCGGTGAGAAAGTCTCATCGTAGTCAACTCCTTGAACTTGTCGAAAACCTTTTGCGACTAGTCGAGCCTTATGAATGTGAACATTTCCATCCATATCAATCTTTTTCTTATAGATCCATTTGCACTCAATGGTTTTGACACCATCAAGTGGATCGACCGGTTCCAAACCCGATTTTCTCTCATGGAATCTATTTCGGATTTCATGGCTCCAAGCCATTTCTCAGAGTTTGGGTCCATCATCGCTTCCTCATAAGTCTTAGGCTCACCATTATTCAATAATAATACGTCATGCCCATACCTTGTAGGCAATTGACGCGCCTTTTAGATCTCGTGGGTCGGTGCCTTATCTCTGTGTTCAACAATAATTTGTTCATCCAAGAGAGGTTCAAGAGGAGTTGAAACACTTTCGGATGTTTCCTAATTTCTTCGAGTTGCACCTTTCTCCCATCGACTCCTTTTGAAAGAAACTCTTTCTCCAAAAAGACACCATTTCGCAACAAAAACTTTGTCTTCTTCCCGTTGTAGAAATAATATCCTTTGGTTTCCCTAGGATATCCTATAAAGAAGCATTTATCCGATTTGGGTGTGAGCTTATCGACGTCAAACGCTTAACATAGACATCACATCCCCAAACCCTTAGAAAAGACAAACTAGGACTTTTCCCACCCACATCTCATATGGTGTCTTATCTATCGATTTAGATGGTACCTTATTTAAAATGAAAGCGGCGGTTTCTAGAGCATAACCCCAAAAATATAATGGCAGATCCGATTGGCTCATCATTGATCGAACCATGTCCAACAAGGTCCTGTTATACCGCTTCGGACACCCCATTCCATTGTGGAGTGCCGGGTGGTGTAAGTCAGGAACAATTCCACATTGTTTCAAATGATTGCCAAACTCATGGCTTAAAACTCACCTCCACGATCGATCGTAAAGATTTGATTGTCTTGCCAAGTTGATTCTCAGATTTCATTCTGGAACTCCTTGAACTTTTCAAAGGATTCCGACTTGTGCCTCATTAAGTAGATATATCCATATCTACTATAGTCATCGGTGAAAGTAATGAAGTACTGAAAACCACCTCTAGCTATCGTACTTATTGGTCCACACACATCAGTATGTATGAGTGCCAACTGGTCGGACGCCCTTTCACTACGACCAGTGAAAGGTGTCTTGGTCATCTTACCGACCAGGCAAGACTCGCATGTTTCAAATGATTCCAAATCAAATGAGTTTAGAGTTCCATCATTATGGAGCTTTTTCATGCGTTTCTCACTTATGTGACCCAAACGACAATGCCAAATAAAAGTGGAATTTATTTCATTAGGTAAAGCCTTTTCAGATTAATATTATAGATGATGCATCATCAAGATTTAAAATAAACAACCCATTCAAAACAGGTGCATAGCCATAAAACACTTCATTCAAAAATATAGAACAACCATTGTTCTCTATAATGAATTTATAACCCTCTGCCATCAAACATGAGGCAGAGATAATGTTTCTACTAATGGTCGGAACGTAATAACAATTATTCAATTCCATAATAAATCTCAAGGCAAAAGTAGTGGCATAGTCCCGACGGCTAATGCAAAGAACCTTTGCTTTATTCCCGACGCGAAGATCCATCTCGCCCTTGCAATCATCCTACTTCTTGTTAGACTCGCATCGAATTGCAAATATGAGCAACCGATCCGGATCAAATACCCATGAGTTAACGTAAGAGTCAAGAAGAAAAATATCTATAACATTAATACCGTAGTGGAAGTTTTAGTCCCACCATTCCTTTTCGATCGGCCGGTATTTCTTGCGGTTCCTCTTCCAATGGCCTAGTTCTTTGCAGTAAAAGCATTCATTCTCTTGAGTCGGGCGAGACTTAGTCTTGGGTTTAGGTTTGTCAGTTTGGATCTCATCCGAAACTTTAGCCTTGCCCTTTTTTTTGACCCAAGTCTTAGCCTTCTTCTTGAAGCTTGTACTCTTTTGCACCATCATCACATGATTGTTGCATTTCTTAATGCTGCCCTCTGCTGTCTTAAGCATCATATGCAGTTCGGTGAGATTCTTGTCTAAGCTGCTCATATGGAAGTTCAAAATGAACGGCCATAGCTTTCGAGAAGCGAAGCAAGAATCAAATCAGAGCCAATTCTTGGCTAAGTGGAAAACCAAGTTTTTCCAAGCTCGTGTGTAACCAACCATTTTGATTACATGAGGGCTCACGGACCACCCTCGGCTAGCTTACATCCAAACAAGTTCTTTGAGATCTCAAATCTCTCGTTCTTGCTTGTGTCTCAAACATGCCTTTGAGCGCCACGATCATATCGTGAGGCCTCTATGTTCTCAAACCGCTTCAAGGTCCGAGTTCATAGCGACAAGCATGAGACACTAACATCAAGGGACTCATCACATGCCTTTTTATAGGCGCTTTTAATGGCAGCAGAAAGATTTTCTCAGAGGCACATCCGAATTGGTTCTTCTAGAACATGTTCCTTTATCTTGCCCGAGAACAATTCTCGTGTTCTGAGACCAATCCGCAAAATTTGTTCCATTAAGTTTTTCCTTTCAAGTATCGAACGTAAAGCAAAACTGGATGTAGGTACAGCAGTTGGTGCCATGATCTACAACAAAAATATATGCAAAACTAAGACATATGTTCATTAAAGTAACTTCTATTAAACAATTTAATAAAGATACTCCCACTAAACACCATATCCCTCTTATGACATTTAATGATTCAAGATCCATAATCATTTAATCAACTAGTGAGCTTTGGCTTCACTGCTAGAAGACTAGTAAAAATGGTAAGCAACCTTTGCTAATCATATCAACTATATGACTCTTGTTGTTGGGCAGCATCTGTATGCTTCGGCACCCAACCTTTATGCCCCAAGGTCCACAACTGTTATGATAACCTTGTTAAGTTAAACCAATGCCAGTGTGTAAGTGTCTGACACAAACCCATCTAGTCAAGGAGAGTTAATGGCACTCTGCTTTGGCAAGACCTACCATTAAAATACATGACTTTGGATGGTGCGGCATATTTGGGAGGGCATCAATTTAACTTAATATTAAGTGAGGGAATTTTACTTCTATCATGTTAAAAGCAATTAAAGCAAAATAACATGTATAGAAATAAATGAACAAAATGTAAAGGCATTCACAGCACAATCAAATTGCATTGTGATATAGCATGACCCTTCTTCATGGTAATCTCCATCGCCATGCATCCTGCTCACCATGTCTTCAAGTGGTGGACTCCTCCAAGCACTCCCACTAAGCCATTATTTCTAATAGCACTAGTAATGAAATACAAGGAGTAAAGAAGCATCACAAGTCCACACGCAGTCAGTTATACAAAAGTAGACAGACCTTGGGCTGCAATTAACATGACACGCAGGTCATGAATATTACAAGCATACATGCATCTCATACATGAAACAAGATGGGTCATACTATTCACATCAATCCTCGCAAAAACAAGTTATGCATAGAATCCAATTCTAACATGACGACGTGAGCACACACTACCTATAGCGCGATGCGAATACCTAGCACGGTGGTCCCGCTTAGCCTAAGTTAGCGGGCGGGTTCAAAGGCGGCGCCTCACCGTCGAGGGCAAGCGTTCGAAAATTTTTTCCAAACATGAATCTTATTCACGATCCGAGCCTTGAAATCATCGGGTTAATCAAATTAGCCCTATTCAACCAATCCGATCAATGCCTTGATACGACCACATATCATGCAAGATACTCCGATGGCGAATTCACCCAGAGGAGTGATATGCGATCGGTCGTGGACAAGTGCAATAAACCATCCGGTCCTTATAGCTCATACCTCCTCGTAAACCCATCTACTACCACCGAGAAACCGACGATCTTATCGACCGTGGTCTAGGCCGCTCCATCTATATGAACCGATCTAGGTTACCAAAATCGACCAATAATAGATCCAATCTACTACTACCACATATAAAGTATATGCGATCGATCCGGATCAAAACTACGCAGATGGCTCGATACCACCAAGGGTCACGGGTAGGCTACGATAGCTACAAACAAAAATTTCTACCACGTAAACCAGAAGCCATGCAAGTAGATGATCATAGATCGTTACCACCAGATCGCGCAGAACAATGAAGAAGGGTTGGAGCAACCGGTCCAACGAAGAGCGCGCCGATGTAGTGGTCGAGTCGATCGTCCAACGCCCGAAGAAGTCGATGTAGTGGTCGAGTCGATCGCTCCTCCAAAGAACGTCTGCGGTTCCTTGTCAAGATCGCGGATCGTCCTCAAGCGCAACAATCGTAGTAGCGCCTCTACGGATCCACACGCCCAGGAAGGAACAACCGAACGCCGGTGTGCCAAGACCAAGTCGCACGGTGGAGCTCCCGTGAAGATGGCGGCTAGGGTTTCGGTGGTGTTTCACGATGTCACCCAACACCTCATGCATCTCCTTATATAGTGCTCGTGACGGATCCTATCCCACACGCCATTTAATCGTATTCGTCTTCGGGTTTGTTCCAACCCGCTAAGTGTGTGACCACAGAGGTTCATGTGTAGTTCGGTTGTGACTGAAACCCTTCCGACCACGAGTCGAGCGGCTCCTAGCGAACATATCGATTCCTCAATACACACAAATTATATCGGACGAACCTTAATGCAATATGATCTACGACCAGGTCTTCACCACTTACGACTAGGTCCTATCTCAGATACTCGACCACTTCAGATGTGGTCACGACCACCAGAACTCCTTACGACCGTGTTACGACCACTCTGTGATTACGCTCGACCGCCCTCGACTAGCTCAGATTTGCATACGACCACCAGAATCGCTCGACCGAGCGACTTACTCGTGTATACTCCCTTTGCCTCACGATGTCCGGTTGAACTCCGTGAGATGTTGTGTCATCCATGGACTGCTCAATACTTTCTCGATCGAGTATCGATAATTTTACGTGGTCGAACACTTCGACTACTAGTGGCATGGCTATGCACTTTCTTTATCCGATCACAACGAGGGCCCAGAGACATCTCTCCCGTTATGTTAGGAGGGCAAATCCCATATCCCACCAAATACATTCCTCTCCATGTTTCAGAGCATACCCAAAGCTACCTTTATAACTACCCGCCACGGTGTAGCGTTTGGCAACCCCTAAGAGTGCTCTTACACATGTAGGAAACCATGCCGATCTCGTGTCTAAGGATTATACATCATCATTGCTTGAGACCAACTAACGACACATAGATTCATAACAATCTCAATAGTGTCTCAAGGTGGGTCTTATCCAACATCATGTTCTCTAACATGTGTCCATATTATCGGTTTGATATCTCCATATCTATGACTCGTGAAACATAGTCATCAACCAATACATATGCTAGTCTATTCATATGTGTCCTCATATGTTTACGACTGTGATAGTGTAAGAATAATTATTGCGTAAATATAGAGTTTTACAACCAAGTCACATACTTGATAATAAATATTAACAATATTATTCTAGGAACAAGATAACACATTATCCAATGTCATGAACATAATGAAATATAATCATCTCTATGATTGCCTCTAGGGCATATTTCCAACAGAACTGTCCTTAATTCATATTTATCTTGCCCGATTTATGTTTCCAACTTGTGCAGACGGATCTACACCGGGAGATTCTCGAGGTAGCGACCACCGTGCAGAGGACGTAGGGGGACCCGAGAGGGCTTGTGCAGCGGATCATCGACGCCATGAGACGAGGCATCCAGATTGCGATTTGTCGCACGCCGAGGACGCGTGGACCGACCGTCAAGGGACGAGGGGTCACGTCGACGAGGTGGTTCACGCCCATGAGCTCTGCCCGGACGTGGCTTGGGCGTGTCATCGTGGCACCATGGTGGGAGCAAAGATCGACAGGGCTCGTCGGGGCACGCCTTCGTGCCACCAGGTATGACCACCTTGCTTGCTTTCGGAACGTAATGCTTGTTTCTTTTGAACCCGATAGTTACTAACGACAATCTTCTCTATCGGTCCCGAGCTCCACCATCACGCAAGGGGGGTAAGCGAGAGTCGTTGGCAAGATGTCTCCGTGACGGCAGGTATGACCGCTGGGATGATTAAGTTTTTTTTTTCGTGTTTTCGATGATTACGCTTTGTAACATAATACTTCACAGAACACCTTGGGCGATTTCATTTCCGGACGACGAGGCAAACCTATCGGCACCCTTGATTTCTTCTTCGATGACTTGCGGACGCCTGCTCAACTTGGAGGCTTCTCACCGCAAAGTGCTCCGCCACCGACACAACACACACAGGAGGAGGAGGCCCCCCTTGCGACACCACCTCGGACTACTCGTCTCGGTCGGCCAGTCATCCCGCCTGAACCTCTCACATACTTGGACCGTCGCAGGCAGAGGCAATGGGTGACACGGGGATTGTGCCCCAAGAGGGGCCGCCAGTAGATATTTGGTCCTTCAAATATCTGTCGTACCATGTAAATATTAATATATGAACAACTCTTATTATATTAGTCTCGTGTTTCGAAATATCTTTAGTACCATGTTTCGCATTCCATTCTTCCGTGTTATTCGCATCATCGTAATATCACTTAGCCTCCTACTTACGAATAATTAATATCTCAAACGTCCTCGTAAAATTCTACAGAAATTCACTGCACTAGGACAACATACGATCATTATAAATTGTTATTACGAGATTAATACATTTTGTACCGTTAAAATTTTATAAAAATCATAAGTATGTAAAGTAGACTTGCAAATTAGGGTTGGAGAAGAACTTGTCGCCATTTCAACTGGCGACAGAAACCTATCGCCAGTTGAAATGGCGACAGGGACCTATCGCCAGTTGAACTGGCGATAGGTAGTTGGACCGGCGACAGAAGGGGTCAGGGTTCCTATCGCCAGTTGAAAAGGGGATAGGTTCCTTTTGCCATTTCAACTGGCGACAGAAACTCATTTCTGTAATTTTTTGGGGCGATTATATATTTTTGTAATTTTGTTTTAAAAAAATATTATTTAATTTTTTTTCCAGTCCTCGCTAGCTGATGGCCGGACGGATGGATCATAGGCGCTACCACGCTAGTAGTGTCCGGTCGGCGGGTCGCAGTGCCATGCCCTTCTGTCTCTACAGTCTACACTGCAAGGATGAGGCACATGGGTCCGCATGACCTTCATGCTTCGGTTCCAAACCCTTGATTTCACCGGTTTCGGTTGCTTTGGCACAAAAGACAAAACGTCCCTCTAGCGCATAAATGGCTGTGAGTTTATGTTTTCATCGTCTTTGGTAAAATCAAGTCCAACATAAATTTTTTTACGGATAATCTCAATTTTGGTTTAATAGTACATCCCAATATAGGACCACCGTACTTGTTCAACTTATTCCTTTCAGCTTGGATACCATGAGACAACCTTGGAAAGTTTTTGAATGAGTAGGAGGATTTCGCAGATATCTTAGGTAGAGCGCGTAGTGATTTAAAATACCTTTGACGATGATTAAATTCCTAATTATTAATTAAAAGTCACATAGCTTATGTGGACGTAGATCTCGTGGCTAACGACCCATGTGGCCGTTAGAATCCCAGGAGTCGTTTGATTGGTAACATGGTCGGAGGGGGTCCTATACCCATCGCTCGACTAGATGACTGCTCGTAAAGTCTTTGGACTGACACTTGGACCCGGTTCCAAGTACATCCCTTCTGTGTGACGAATGGAACATGTGTCTTAATTGTTCCAAACCACACGACGTTTTCAGTTCTAAGTCACCGACAATAACCACTCTACAGTTTTACCTCTCACTGACACCAACCAGCAATTAGTTACTAATTGTAATTGATCTTCCGACCATACACAATGGTTCCAAGAGGTGCCTTCTTCAGGAGTAACTGCCATCACTTCGCAAGTTATTTAAAGGAGGATCCGAACAGCAGAAATGACAAATTCAAGACAACCAGGAGAAAACAACCGCGACACATTTGATTCATCAGAAGGAAATTAGATTCAAGTGTAACTAGGGCTAGTCTGCCGCCTTAACTCAAGGCACCCCCCTGTAAAGATCCAGTTTATTGTAATAAAGAGCAATCACATTCTCATTCAAGACCTCTTAGCCATTTTCCTCTTTGTATTTCGTAAGATCGGCGACTCGATTGTCGACAGCTGGCGCCGTCTGTGGGGGAAGAAGACGTTGAGTTCTTGAAGATTTCTTCGCTCAGCAATCCTCATCCTCCTACTGTTCCTTTGTCGCTTATGCGATCATGGCTGGAACATGGGATGTGGAGAACTGGTTCGACTTGGTGGACTACTCCAACTTCGACATGGACGCATGCATCCGCGTCATGGAACATGATGCAACGTCGTCATCGTCCTCTTCAGTCGTAGGCTCGCCACTCACTGAGACCAGCGAGATCAACCGCATGAAGGAAGATTCACCGCCACCATCAGTGGCACACCCAGAGGAATCGGTTATCCCAACCAGTTCGGAACTTCCAAACGCCTCTCCAAACCCGGTTCTTCCGACCGGCAAGAACGGCGACAAAAGCTCAATGTTGCAATCAGAGGGCCAATGCACTCTCGATATAGTCATAGACGACCAGTATTCGTCAACGATTTCTACGTATTCCGGGGGCCAACCGACACCTTGTAACAGTGCCAATAAAGTTGCCACCATTCGAAGGCCAAGTGGGAATGGTCAAACTCAGCATACGGTTGGGAATCCACTGGATCAGGCTGAGTCCACCACAAAACCCACCGAAGGTGGTAATCTCTGACCGCTCCCCATCATAGAGGTTCCTTGCCAAAGCATTGGAAGGCTCTCCCTTAGTTATGATGGGAGCACATCGGAGGACTGCTGTTGGAGGCACGAGGTCAACGCAATCGGTGATACCAATCAAGATGCCGTGTACGATCCTCCATAGCTTAACCCGCCACCACCCATTGGTGGAAATGGTACGAGCGCACAAGTACCAACCAGAAATGACGGAGGTAATTAAACTGATGGACATTAATCAGTTAATTCACCTGTTTCTACCCCATTACGCATAAGGGGTCAGACAGGGCAAGACGGAGGGTCACAAGGGAATTTGAGTTATCGAACACCTTCTGCCAGCAAAAATCCTTCGAGACCCTTAGTAACAATTCAAATCCTGCAACAAGTTCATGATATTTTAAATAACCCGACCTCGCCCGGCGAGACTCGTGATATGCTTAGCTTGTCGACGAGGATTAAAACATCTATGTATTATTTTAATATATAATAAAAGACCATACGTTTTCATGGTCGTAACCCCTAAGACCGATTTACCTCCTGTCGTTAGTATTCCGTGAGGTTACTTATGGGTACCTCGCCTGATGAGGCTTTGTGCCTAATCCCACCGATAACCGCCAGAAATTATCGAATCGGTATTTCTTATCGTATGATGAATGGAACACGGTTATAATGCTCCAAACCATGCGATGGTACAACCCCGAGACATCGACTATTAACCACCCTACGGTTAAGCTTTTCACAAGAATCGCAAGGAAGTTAGCACATTGCTAACTTTCTACCGCTCCGACCAATCGTAACGCTTCACCAGGGACGCCTTCTCCAGAGTAATCGCCACCTCTTCTAAGTTATTTAAAGGTGAAGCACAAGAGACAACAACAGAGACAAGAAGGAGACGATAGGCGACACACAAAACAAGGCCAAGGCAAAGATATGCACGTAAGCCTAAGCGGTGGAATTAGAAGCTAGATAACCACCTTTTAGACTCATATTCTAAGTCCGATTGTCTTGCTAAGCATTCCTCCATTCAAGGTAATTCAGGTAGTACTTAGCCACATCTTGTAAATCCAGTTCATATCAATAAAGAGCGACCCCCATTCCATTCCGTGATATTCCACGCCATTTTCTTCGCTTATTTTCGTAGATCGGCGATTCGATCGCCGACACCGGCGCCGTCATTGGGGTAGAAGGCTAAGTTTCAAGAAATTTTTTTTCGCCAAGAAAATCTCGCCTAAAACTCGCAATCGCCATGCGACTATGCCCGAGTTTGGGATGAGAAAATCGTTCGACGGCGGACTACGCCAACCTCGACATGGAAGGATGTATCCGCGCCATGGAAGAAAATGGCGAGTCATCCTCCTCATCCTCCTTCACGGCCACGACGCCGACGCAAGCGTTAGCGAGGTCGACGGATGGATGAAGACGCCGCCACTACCGGTGGCGCAACCAGAGAACCCATTGCTCCAACCGTTCGAATGCCAGAGGACCATTTCCAACAATACAGAACATGGAGAAACGAGCCCAAAAGGACAAGGATGGCGACGAGGAGATGGAGTACCGGGATCCCCAACACACAGTCCAACATGATTTTGGAGGATCTTCTTCATACGAGTCCAGACGCCATCCGAAGGCCATGGAGCGGAGGTCAACCTCGTCAATCTCCAACCGTAATCAAGCACTCAAGTGGCTCGGACACCGCAATTCTTCAAAGAAAGACGATCGCACCATCCCATCGACTCGACCGTAGGTTCCCCATCGCCGTTGAACCAACTATTAATAATTGTCAAGTTAATCGGGTCTTAGTGGATGGGGTAGTTCCTTGAATATATTATTTGTAGGAGCTTTAGAAGAAATGCAGTCCCCATGTCAAAGGTGAAACCCGTGAAATATGCTTTTCATGGCATAGTTCCGGTTCTACCGCTAAACCGATAGACAAGTTTCCTTCGGTGACGCTTGGAAAACCTCGACAATTTTCGAACAGAGAAGATCCCGCTTGATGTAGTAAACTTCAATCAAGATACAACGGAATCCTCGGTCGACCAAAGATTAGCAAAATTCTTGATAGCCACGACACGGTATCAAAGTTTGAAATGCCGGGGGCGGAGTCATCACAATTCGAGGAGATCGTAAAATGGCTTACGATGCGATCGGAAATCCTTTGCAATCGGTTGATGAACTTCCGACCGAGAGAGGTTAATCCGCCTCCCATGCGTGTCAAGCACTCGAAGCCAAAGATGACGCCTAAACCATCCGAATGCACCAAGGAGGTACTACTCGACAAAAGCGCTTCTCCCGACAAATAAGAAGTCGTCACATGGGTCAGACAACCAGATCCAACCGCTCAAGAAGATTCTGGTCGGGCAAGACTCTAACCCTAATGTAATGTTCCAATTTTTTCAAATTTCAGAGAAAATTTAAAATTTAATTATTTTTGTGGAAATTCTGAAATTTTTAAAACTTTTCCCTAATTAGTTAAAGCTAAAATAAATTTAACTATAAAATCTATTATCAAGTTTAAGTTGGAAATAATTTTATTAAGTCTAAAATGTCTCTAAGAATTTAAGAGAATTTTTCTAGAATTTTTGGAATTATTTTGCTATATTCTAAAGTCAAATGAATTAAACCAATATTTAAAATAGAAAATGAAAAGAAAATCGAAAATGTGTTTGGGCCAAACTTGGTCGGCCCATTTACTCACGCTGTGTACAGCCCAAGCCGCCTACTCTCCACGCTGCCTTCCTCTTCTCAAGACTGCTGGATTTCAATCCAACTCCCCACACACACACACGCCACAGTTTTGCTCGAGCCCTTGGATCATGATCATATGGCTCACACTTTGTTCTCCTCGCCTCGTCTTCCTCAAGGCTGTCACAAAGCACCCGCCATGGCCGCCTTTCACTCAAGCATTAACACCGCTTTTACTTTTTTTTTCTCGCGTTTAGCAAGAATCAAACCTGCTGCCTCGCCGACTCACTCGCCTGCTTTCCTCTCTTTAACCCCTTTTAAACTCCACTTCGCCCACCGCCATTGATGCCGCCCACGATCTCCGCTCTCTCGCCGCCTGCCCCTATAAAGGAGCCTCAGCGCTTTGAGCTCCCAACTCACCACCGCCACCCACTTCTTTCTCCTCCCCATACTACGGGATTTGAGAAATAGCTCGCGGCCATCGAAGCTTCCGTCGTCGAATTGCCGCGCCATCGGCGACTCTCCGCCACCCCAACCCACCTTCGAGTCGCCACGGTCTCGCTGCCCCTGCGGCGACCTTCCCTACCGAGAGTCACCGAGCTCGTCGTCGCCGCTGAATGTAACCGCCGCCGCTTTCTTCGCCGCCGCCTCCGCCCTCATCTCGACGACAGGAGAGCACCGAACCACCTTGTCACCCTCTTCCTCCTCATGCCCTCACGGCCGCCGCCGTAGCACGCCACGAGACCATCGGTTCATCCGCCAAGACTGCCCTCGCCGACATGGCCTCGCCACGTAGCACCACGGTGGCGCCACCACGCCACGGGTGCCACATCACCTCACCGCCAAATCGCCGCCACCGAGCCTTTCACCAGGACTTGGTCCATGTGAGCCGAGTCTATGACACTTAGGCCCCACATGTCGAAAGTTAATTCAAATTATTTTAATTCCGAAAATCATTGCTGACGTCACCATGCGCAATAATTAGAATTTCCTTTAGGAGAATAATTCGAGAAAATTGTTTAAATAATGATTTAGTTTAAAATTTGTAAAATTCATAACTTTTGCATTATAACTCCAAATTAGATGATTCAAGTTGCTAAAATTTTAGAAAATTATTGTCTAACTAAATAAAATATAATAATTCAATTTAGAGTTCATTTTAGTTCTGTTTTAGAATTTAGAATTCTTTTAAATATCAAATTTAGGTTAAAATTTGTAAAATTCATAATAATTGAATCCTAACTCCAAATTTAGTGAAACAAATTTCTAAAATTTTATAATTTGATTATCTAGCTCAATAAAATAAAATTATTATATTTAGACTTGGTTTATTTTGTATTTCTGAGTTTTATTTGAATTTTATTTGATTTGCCTTATTTTCACGCTTAGACTTTGACGATTCCTGGAATTTGATACTTCTCAAGACTTAGATTTTCCAGATCGCAACGAAGGCAAGTTATACTTTGACCATTTTGCCCCTATTATTTTAAAGTTAATTAAATTCAGTTTTTAAATTATTAAATGCATGCATAATTTTATTCAAGTATTTCAAATTCTGCTTAAATAATTAGTTATTCCTATTATCCTTGTATGCCAAATTTTGATGTTGCCATGTCATTCCTTTGTCACTTTAGATAAATTATTATGTTTAATAATCAAATGCTTCGCAAATACTTAGACCATGATTTATGTTTTTGGGAGAATTTTAGCCAACTCAATAAACTTTGTCGAAAATTAAAACTATGGTATTGTTTTACCATAGCTTAATTTGTAAAGATGGTTTTATAGAAATAAAATAAAAGGGTTTGGACTTGGGCTAAAAGGATGAATGGTGGGTGCAGTTTATGCACGGGCTTAGTCTGTTAAGATTAAGACCTGTGGTTTAAATTGAATGACGCCCAAGTCAATTGAGGACCGGTCTTTGAGCGCATTTTGTTATGCCTTATCAGACAACCACATGTCCTGTATGGGCAGGACTCGCTTAATAATTTGTAATACCTCTTAGTTATTGGTGCTATGTTGTATGTATGGGTGTCGGGTGAGAGCTTTTCCCATCTGGCGCAAGAGGGGTTTTGAGGACTACCACCAATGGAAGCTAAACCTTAGCGGCACAAGTACTTTGAGGTAGAACATTGTAACGGCCTTGTGATGTTTGTTCACACACGCCTTAGAAGCGTGGATTGGCCGACACAAAGAGTATAATATCTCGTGGGTAAAGTTGTACAAACTCGCAGAGTAGAAACTATTCAATAGTCATGCCCATGTCATGGACATGCTAGCAAAGCCACTCAGAGTTAGTTTTGTTTTTGGTTTTAAAAGTGATTTCAACAGATAATTTCGTGATGGATAGTCCCGTGGGAAAATTGGGCGTAGCCATTGTGATTGGAGGATATCCATCATCTTTTATGGAGGTTATCCACAATAAACTATTGTTACTTAAAATGGTTATTGTATGAAATGGCTTTGAAATCTAATATGATTATTTAAATTAAAACTGCTGCTTTACGCAAAATAACCTTGCCAGTATCCTTTGTCTACCTTATGCATGCATATCAATTCCATATTGGGTGTAACTTGCAGCACGGTAGTAGTGCTCACTCTTCTCAATAATCTTTATTCAGAGAAGTTATCTACCAGACGGTGAGGATCTTGACGCTTAGGTCAGGCTTCTGCATTTATTGCCCGTGGCTAATCGCTGGGTCTACTACTATCATTTTCGCTCATTGTTTTTACTTTATTTGGCCTCGTGCCCTTTGTAATAAACTCAATAAATATTAATAAAATGCGTGATATGTTTTGATTATCACTTTTGTTTGACTCGTACATTAGTCATCCCGACTAATGTATGAACACAGAGAATTCGGGATCCTTCGCCCCGGTTCGACAAAAGTGGTATCGAGCCATATCGATCGTAGGTCGTGGCCTTAGAATTTTCTTAAGGATTTATTTTTCAAAAACTAAACATATTTTGAGTCTATTCAAGAGTCTTCTCAACACTTTTTTTAAAATGGTTATCAACTCATCTTATTCTTTAAATTGTAGATGGTCAACAACCAACCCGGATTTCCCATGGAATTTTCACGACACCGGGTCAGCACTTCTATGGAAGATGATGCAACACTTAGGTTACAACCAGAGACCAACTTATCAAGGGTACATGTATAAAGTGGGGAACCAAGAGCGTTGGAGACTTGAAGTAATCCTCACGCCAACCTTCAACCAAACACAAACCACCACATCTTCGACGCCCAAAGGAGACGTGATAATTTCACCGATGGACTTCAGATGCAGCCAGAGAGGCAACACGCCGCCACGCCATATTTACAACAATTATTTTGAGGACTCCGAAGTTTCACTACCACCCCATGCACATTCCGACTAAATTTGATAGCACCTTTCGTCTCGCTGAGTATGAGGACTCTCCGAGCTTACTCACCAAGTGGACTGTCAAAGGCAATGGATTATGCCTATGGGAACACTCGATGAACTACGAATACTCGTAATGTACCGCTAGATGCGTAAGAAAGGTTGAAAGTCAGCAGAAGAAGAGTGGCTACCTACAAGGCAGAGAGGGTAGTACTTGCAGCCGATTATACCCTCTTACACCTTAGTCGATCTCATAATATGATCGTTAGATGCTAATTATGAGCTATCGATGTCTTTTGTGATAGCCATAATCAAACAATAAAATAAAATAATAAAAGGACTATTTTCGCAAAATTTGGTTCTTTTGTCTTGTGCTTGTTTGTTCTTGGGCTGTTAAAAATATTATTCCCTTAGAACTTTATTTCTATACTCTATTCTGAGTCTTTAGAAGATTTCACAGATGGTTACCACACGCACCGGCAAGTGGTAGCGCCAAAGCCAAGGAAATCCAAACGCAGACACAGAAAACCCCGTTCAAAGAACCACCACCTCCACTCACCGAAGGGCCCGATTGGCGCCAGATGATGGCCAATCGACACATCCGATAGACTCGCTAGCTCACCATTAACATCAACCAAGCAAAGACCACCAAGCACCACCACCACCTCCACCGCACAAAGATTGACCATGGCGTAATTCATGCGATATCCCACCGACCTTCTCCAAAGAAGACAGAGCCGATGGATGCCGATGATCGATCCGTGCTATCGGAAGAAGCCGGATATCACTCAATGTAATCGATCGTGAGAGAGTCCTGCTTGCCTCTCACCACCACCGGTCCCGCATCGTAATGGTGGGATAACTATAACATCTCCCATGCCGATGCGCAGACTATCTCTTGGGAGGAGTTTGTGCGGCTTTCCGCCATGCACATATTCCCGGGATAATGACCCTAAAGAAGAAAGAGTTCCACGCGCCAAACAAGGCAACCGCACAAGGTGAATACTGCACAAATTCAACCAAATTTGCTCGTTATGCCCCAAACAGATGTGGCTAGTGATGAAGAAAGGCAGAAAGGTTCATGGATGGTTTAAACGATGAGATCTCACCAAATTGGTCTCCAATGACTACACCGACTTCCAAAGCAGCTTAGTGAATAAAGCTGCCAGAGGCCAAACATCTGCAGATGGAGAACTGCAAGCGAGGATGGCCGCCGTATACAATGTCGAGGACAACCCAAGCCTCGCTTTACGGCCTCACCACCACAACAGGAGGATTTCATTTCCACACTCGAGCTCCAAAGACCAACACAAATACCTAATACTTCAAAGCCTGTAGTAACTCAACTGGAGGTCGGCCTCAGCAGAAGAATCCGATTTCATCGCCAGCTGGAGTGACTTGTTTCATCTGCAACGAGACGGGCATTATGCTAACCGATGCCCTAAGAAGTCGCAAGGTGCACCACCGCTAGGCCAAGACCAGAGTTCCACCATCAAGGGCAATCAAAAACCGCGAATTCAAAGATATTTAAGGACGTGTGAACCACGCTATCAGCAGAGGAAGCTCAAGCAAAGACCGGATGTCGCCCTGGTACGCTTCCAATCAATTCAAGACCAAAGATTAGTTCTATTTGATTCCTGAGCATCGCACTCTTTTGTTTCCAATAAATTTGTGGGAAAACATGGGTTACCTATCTCCTTTAGATAATCCTATGATAATTCACTCCCTGCTCGTAAATGAGAACCAGTTATCTTTGCCCAAACCTTACCCTTGAAATATCCTGAGTAACCTTCCTAGCAGATTTGATAGTTTTGCATTCTCAAGGTTTGATGTAATCCTTGGAATGAATCTGCTAGCCAAGAATCAAGGACAAATAAATTGTGCCAATAGGTCTATTGCTCTTACCAATGAGCAAGGAATCTCATTGAATTCAAGCCCAAGACTAGTACCGAGGAAGATCGCTTCTAACCAAATTTGAAAGAGTTAAAGCTTGAAGATATACCAGTGGTACAAGAATTTCCTGATGTTTTTCCCGATGAACTACTCCTAAGATGCCACCCGACAGGACGTAGTATTTATAATTGACTTAGTCCTGTGGACCGCCCCAATCTCAAAGCGACCCTCACGAATGCCTACCAATGAGTTGGCAGAGATGAAGAAATGATAATGGAACTAAAACAGAAGGTTATATACGGCCAAGCTCATCACCTTGGGGAGCGCCAGATTATTTGTCAAGAAGAAAGACAATAGTATGAGAATGTGTGTGGATTACGATCACTTAATGAAGTGACGATCAAGAATAAGTACCGCTACCTAGGATCGATGATCCGCTTGATCAATTAAAGGAGCAAGTGTATTTTCAAGATTGACTTGAGATCCGCTATCACCAATCAAGATCGCACTAAGATATCCCAAGACCGCATTCACAACCAGATATGGATCAGATGAATTCACAAAGGATGTCGTTCGGTTTGACAAACGCCTCGCCATTTATGAATATGATGAACAAAGTGTTCATGGAATTCTTGGATAAGTTTGTGGTTGTGTTCATCGATGATATTCTCATTTATTCAAAGAATGAAGATGAACACGAGGATCATCTCGTAATAATTTTGGGAAAACTCAGAGAGAATCACTTTTATGCCAAATTTAGCAAGTGCGAATTTTGGCTAAGTCAAGTGGCATTCCTTGGACATATTGTGTCACAGGAGGAGTCGCAGAGATCCAAACCAAAGTTGAAGCCAGAATGGGTTGGAAACAACCCAAGTCTGCCACAGAGGTGAGAAGTTTCTTGGATTAGCGGGTATTACCGCAGATTTATTGAAGGGTTCTCCAAGATAGCGAGACCCATGACTCAACTTCAAAAAGGAGAAAAGTTTGAATGGACAGAGGCCTCGTGAAAAGAGTTTCCAAGAACTCAAGAAGAGATTAGTGTCTGCACTGTTTAGTAATCGCCTCGATATTCATAAGGACTTTGAAATCTTCGTGATGCATCCCGTCAAGGACTTGATGTGTACTTATGCAAGAAGGCAAAGTAGTGGCTTATGCATCTCGCCGCTAAGACCACACGAAGGAAATTATCCGACGATGATCTTGAGTTAGCAAAGAATTGTGCATGCTCAAAATCAAGCATTATCTCATTGGTAACCACCGTGAGATTTTCACGATCATAAGAGTCTCAAATACATTTTTACTCAATGTAACTCAACCTCGCATAACGAAGATGGCTAGAGCCGATAAAAGATTACGACCTTGGAATTCATTATCATCCGTAAAGCAAATGTAGTTGCAGATGCCCTAAGTAGAAAGGCGATTGCAATACCATCCTCGGTTCAAAAGAATCACCTGTAATTATATGAAGAATCAAGCATCTAAATCGAGATTGTTAAACAAGGATGTATCAATGCTTTGGAAGTTCAACCCACTCTTCAGAGTCGATTAGAGAAAAACAGCTAGAAGACGAAGACATCAAAGAAATCAAAAGAATATGAGAAGAGGCAAAGCCCTGTGATTCTCTCAAGATGAGCAAGGAACAAAGGTGGTTCGAAATCGTGATCTGTGTGCCTAATCGCAGGAATTAAAACAACAATTCTCGAAGAAGCACATGAATCACCCTACTCCATTCATCCCTAAGTACCAAAATGTACCAGATCTGAAAGAGAAGTATTGGTGGGTCAAGATGAAGCGAGAAATCGCTGAATTTGTTGCCTGCTAGATGTATGTCAACGAAGTTAAGGCAGTAACATCAAAGACCACCGGTTTGTTACAACCATTACCAATTCCTGAATGGAAGTGGAAGAAATTGGTATGGATTTCATTATCGATTTCCTAGGACCCAAACAGATGTGATTCCATTTGGGTGATAATTGACCGATTGACCAAAGTGGCCCATTTCATTCCAAATAAGACCACTTATCGAGTAGCAAACTAGTCAATTATATGTGGCCAAGATTGTTTGTTTACATGGTGTACCCAAGAAGATTGTCTCCGATAGAGGTTCCCAATTCACTTCCGATTTTGGAAGAGTCTTCACGGCTTTAGGAACCAGACTCAACTTCAAGATAAACAGATCACCCTCGAGACGGATGGTCGACAGTAACGCCACAACCAAGTTCTTGAAGATATGCTTCGAGCCCGCGTTTTAGACTATGGAAAAGTTGGGACAAGAATCGCCTTTGCGCAATTCTCAGACAACAATAGCTACCAAGCTAGTCTACGATGTCTCCATTTGAAGCTTTATATGGCGTAAAATGCGTAACTCCACCCTTTGGGATGAAGTAGGAGAGCACCAATTCTTCGACCGAATTAATCAAAGAAGCCGAGAACAAGGTTAAAGCAATAAGAGAACGTCTCAAAGTGGCTCAAACTCGGCAGAAAAGTTATGCCGACAACCGTCAAGAGAATTGACCTTTCAAATAGGAGATTTTGTTTATCTCGAGTTACTCCACTCAGAGGAGTAAGAAGGTTCCGACTAAAGGAAAACTCGCACCTGATTTGTGGGTCCTTACAAAATTTTGGCAAAGAGAGGTGAAGTCGCTATCGCTTGAACCGCCAACCTCCTTGTCTGCAAAGACACAACGCCTTTCATGTGTCACAACTAAAGAAGTGCCTTCGAGTGCCGAAGATCAAACTCCTCTAGAGAGTATTGATCTACAAGAAGACCTCACTTATGTAGAACAACCAATCAAGATTCTAGACGCCGCAGAGCGTGTTACCGTGAACAAGATCATCCGCTCATATAAAGTCCAAAGGAGCAACCACCTGTAAAGTGAAGCCACCGGGAACGAGAAGAAGATATTAAAACAGATATCCCCATCTCCTTGTCGGTTAAGTCTCAATCTCTGGTCGAGATTCCTTTAAGGGGAAGGTTTGTAACAGCCCAATTTTTCAAATTTCAGAGAAAATTTAAAATTTAATTATTTTTGTGGAAATTTTGAAATTTTTAAAACTTTTCCTAATTAGTTAAAGCTAAAATAAATTTAACTACAAAATCTATTATCAAGTTTAAGTTGGAAATAATTTTATTAAGTCTAAAATGTCTCTAAGAATTTATGAGAATTTTTCTAGAATTTTTGGAATTATTTTGCTATATTCTAAAGTCAAATGAATTAAACCAATATTTAAAATAGAAAATGAAAAGAAAATCGAAAAAAGTGTTTGGGCCAAACTTGGTCGCCCATTTACTCACGCTGCAGCACATACCCAAGCCGCCCACTCTCCACGCGCCTTCTTCTCTCAAGACTGCTGATTTCAATCCAACGGCCCACACACACACACGCCACAGTTTGCTCCGAGCCCTTGGATCATGATCATATGGCTCACACTTTCTTCTCCCTCGCCTCGTTTTCCTCAAGGCTCACAAGACCGCCGCCATGGCCGCCTTCACTCAAGCATTAACACCGCTTTTTTTTTTTCTCGCTTAGCAAGAATCAAACCCAAGGCTCGCCAAGACTCACTCGCCTGCTTTTCTCTCTTTAACCCCTTTAAACTCCACTTCGCCCACCGCCATTGATGCCGCCCACGATCTCCGCCTCGCCGCCGCCTGCCCTATAAAGGAGCCTCAGCACCTTGAGCTCCCAACTCACCACCGCCACCCACTTCTCTCCTCCCCATACTCGCGGAATTTGAGAAATAGCTCACGCCATCGAAGCTTCCGCTGTCGAATTGTCGCGCCATCGGCGACTTCTCCGCCACCCCAACCCACCTTCGAGTCGCCATGTCTCGCTGCCCCTGCGGCGCACTCTTCCCGCCGAGAGTCACCGAGCTCGCTGCCGCCAAGAATGTAACCGCACCGCTTTCCTCTCGCCGCCGCCGCCCCCTCATCTCGACGATTGGGTGAGAGCACCGAACCACCTTGTCACCCTCTTCCTCCTCATGCCCTCACGGCCACGCTGTAGCACGCCACGGAGACCATCGGGTTCACGCGCAAGACTGCCCCGCCGACATGGCCTCGCCACGTAGCACCACGGTGGCGCCACCACGCCACGGGTGCCACATCACCTCACCGCCAAATCGCCACCACCGAGCCTTTCACCAGGACTTGGTCCATGTGAGCCGAGTCTATGACACTTAGGCCCCACATGTCGAAAAGTTAATTCAAATTATTTTAATTCCGAAAATCATTGCTGACGCCACCATGCTAATAATTAGAATTTCCTTTAGGAGAATAATTCGAGAAAATTGTTTAAATAATGATTTAGTTTAAAATTTGTAAAATTCATAACTTTTGCATTATAACTCCAAATTAGATGATTCAAGTTGCTAAAATTTTAGAAAATTATTGTCTAACTAAATAAAATATAATAATTCAATTTAGAGTTCATTTTAGTTCTGTTTTAGAATTTAGAATTCTTTTAAATATCAAATTTAGGTTAAAATTTGTAAAATTCATAATAATTGAATCCTAACTCCAAATTTAGTGAAACAAATTTCTAAAATTTTATAATTTGATTATCTAGCTCAATAAAATAAAATTATTATATTTAGACTTGGTTTATTTTGTATTTCTGAGTTTTATTTGAATTTTATTTGATTTGCCTTATTTTCACGCTTAGACTTTGACGATTCCTGGAATTTGATACTTCTCAAGACTTAGATTTTCCAGATCGCAACGAAGGCAAGTTATACTTTGACCATTTTGCCCCTATTATTTTAAAGTTAATTAAATTCAGTTTTTAAATTATTAAATGCATGCATAATTTTATTCAAGTATTTCAAATTCTCGCTTAAATAATTAGTTATTCCTATTATCCTTGTATGCCAAATTTTGATGTTGCCATGTCATTCCTTTGTCACTTTAGATAAATTATTATGTTTAATAATCAAATGCTTCGCAAATACTTAGACCATGATTTATGTTTTTGGGAGAATTTTAGCCAACTCAATAAACTTTGTCGAAAATTAAAACTATGGTATTGTTTTACCATAGCTAATTTGTAAAGATGGTTTTATAGAAATAAAATAAAAAGGGTTTGGACTTGGGCTAAAAGGATGAATGGTGGGTGCAGTGTTTATGCACCTGCTTAGTCTCGTTAAGATTAAGACCTGTGGTTTAAATTGAATGACGCCCAAGTCAATTGAGGACCGGCTTTTGAGCGCATTTTGTTATGCCTTATCAGACAACCACATGTCCTGTATGGGCAGGACTCGCTTAATAATTTGTAATACCTCTTAGTTATTGGTGCTATGTTGTATGTATGGGTGTCTGCAGACAGCTTTCCCATCCGCGCAAGAGGGGTTTTTGAGGACTACCACCCAATGGAAGCTAAACCTTAGCGCACAAGTACTTTGAGGTAGAACATTGTAACGGCTTTGTGATGTTTGTTCACACACGCCTTTAGAAGCGTGGATTGGCCGACACAAAGAGTATAATATCTCGTGTGGGTAAAGTTGTACAAACTCGCAGAGTAGAAACTATTCAATAGGCTGCTTCATGGTCATGGACATGCTAGCAAAGCCACTCAGAGTTAGTTTTGTTTTTGGTTTTAAAAGTGATTTCAACAGATAATTTCGTGATGGATAGTCCTGTGGGAAAATTGGGCATGTAGCCATTGTGATGGAGGATATCCATCATCTTTTATGGAGGTTATCCACAATAAACTATTGTTACTTAAAATGGTTATTGTATGAAATGGCTTTGAAATCTAATATGATTATTTAAATTAAAACCGCCGCTTTTATTTAAAATAACCTTGCCAAGATCCTTTGTCTACCTTATGCATGCATATCAATTCCATATTGGTGTAACTTATGAGCACGGTAGTAGTGCTCACTCTGTCAATAATCTTTATTCAGAGAAGTTATCTACCAGACGGTGAGGATCTTGACGCTTAGGTCAGCGCTTCTGCATTTATTGCCTCGTGGCGTAATCGCTGGGTCTACTACTATCATTTCGCTCATTGTGTTTTACTTTATTTGGCCTCGTGCCCTTTGTAATAAACTCAATAAATATTAATAAAATGCGTGATATGTTTTGATTATCACTTTTGTTTGATCGTACATTAGCCGCCCCGACTAATGTATGAACACAGAGAATTCGGATCCTTCGCCCCCCGAGTTCGACACCCAACAGGAAGAGTCGCCGCCTCTTCCTCCGAGCAAATCAAGATGTGTTTGTTTGGCAAGCGTCCGATATGCCCGAGTCCCCGGAGGTGATCGAGCACGTGCTTGCTTCTCCACCGATAAAAACCGATCAAGGTAAACTACGACGCTTTTGCACCCGATCGAAGGAAGCAATCCAATGAGATTGACAAGCTTCTCCAGCAGATTTATTCGTGAAGTCAACCACCCACAAAGGGCTTGCTAATCTCAGAATGGTTAGGAAAAATAATGGAAATGGCGAATGTGTATCGACTTTACGATCTTAAAAAGCTTGTCCGAAGGATGACTTTCCCTTCCTCCGCATTGGTCAACTAGTAGACTCTACTTCGCGCGAAGTTACTAAGTTTTTAGATGCGATTCGTGGTACCACCAGATTAGTATGTGTAAAGAAGATGAGGAGAAAACTTCCTTCATCACCCCATATGGTACTTATCGTTATATTAAGATGCCATTTGGTCTCAAAAATGCCGGTGCAACTTTTCAAAGGTTGATGCAAAAACTTTAGTCCACAAATCGGTCGGAATCTAGAAGCTTATGTTGACGATCCGTCAGAAGACCACCAACGCCAAGCACTACATTCCCGATTTACAAGAAACCTTTAACAACTTGAGAAGACATAACCTCAAGTTAAATCCTAAAAGTGTGTGTTCGAGTTTCATTGAAAACCGCTGGTTTCTAGTTTCGCTAGAGGTATTGAAGCTAATCCAAAGAAAATTGCGCCATCGACTGACATGCGCCCACCACTTAAGAAGGAAGTCCAAAACTAATCGTCAGATGGCGTCAAGTCGCTTTCATAGCAAGATTAGGGAAAAAGGATTACCTTTCTTTAAACTTCTTCTAAACATGGGAGTTTCGAGGACTAAAGAGGCAAACGATGCATTTGAGGAACTCAAAAGTACCTTACGAGTACTTCTGTCTTAGTTTCTCCG
This sequence comes from Phyllostachys edulis, assembly GCA_036346405.1. Lineage (NCBI taxonomy): Eukaryota > Viridiplantae > Streptophyta > Magnoliopsida > Poales > Poaceae > Phyllostachys > Phyllostachys edulis. Next base: position 32,373,447 of record CM070552.1, read on the forward strand.
AGATCGGTAGAAACATTGCTAATTTACGTGGCAAAGAACACCACGCATAGCTTAGCGTGTAATCGTTGTAGAAAGGAATAATATCCAACGACTACCTATTACGTAAGTTTAAGTCTTACATGGACCAAAGGAAAGATACCCACAGTACAAAAGTTGCTCTATGGCCTCCTTATGTCTTCAAGGAAGCTAAGGCACTACTTTCGTGCCCACAAAGTGGTCGCATTCACCGGATATCCCTTGGTCAAGTCCTTGGAAACAGGAATCATCAGACTAATAGCCAAATGGGCTGTCGAGCTAGGGCGCTCGATTCCATTTTATTTCACTTAACAAAGAATAAAGTCCTGTGCAATAGCGTAATTCATTGCCGAATGGACAAACCCTCAACCCACCCAAGGACCCGAGTACTAACACCACGACGAGTGGACAATGTATTTCAACTGCCTTGATGTTACAAGGATCGGGGTCGAGTGGTCTTGATATCCCTCATCAAGTAACACATCAAGTACGCCATCCAAGAATTTTTCCCGCCACCAATAATGTGGCGTAATATGAAGGTTTATCGGCAGACTCGAGCAGCTCGCTCGCCGGATTCGCAGACATTAGTGAAAGGCGATTCTCAACTAGTAGCTTAATCAAGGGGGGAAGAGTATCAATGCTCGAGTACCAAGATGTCATCTTATCTCGCTAAGTACGAAAACTTGAAAAGCACTTCTTCGGTTTTCAGATCCAACATATTCCTAGAAAGGAAAACTTTCGCGCATCAGCTTGGCACGGATGGCTCTCCACGAGGTCGACCGTCCCGCCTCGAGTTTTTCTCGAGCAACTCAATTCACCCTCAGTAGTTGAGCCTTCCGAGAACATACATGATTCTTTGCAAGTTGAACAAACTAATCAAGGAAACATGGATGCTCCATGTGTCGCTGACAGCTTACGCGCCACGATCACTAGAGAGATCGGATGACATCGATCTACAATTATCTTCAAAGATGACACAATTCCAGAAGATGATGTAGAGGCCGATCGATAGCACTTAAAAGCCAAATCATACACTCTAATCGAACGTATCTTGTATAAACGAGGATCTCATGGAGTGTTGATGAGATGCATATCTCAAACGGATGGCATTAGATTGCTAACCAAATCCATGAAGGCGCTCAGGAGCACACCATTCCTACAGTAACCCTCGGTTTCAGAAGCCTTCCTAAGAAGGCTATTATCGCCAATCGCCTTCATGATGCAAAAGAGCTTGTGACGAAATGTGTACAATGTCATTTATAGTCGATAAGTACATCACCAAAGACAAGCCTTACAAACAATTCTCTTTCTTGGCCTTTTGCAACCTCGGGACTAGACATTCGGGACCTTTCCTAAGAGCACCCGGCTTCAATTCTTTTCGCCATGATTGACACGCTACAAAATGGATTGAAGTTTGAGCCAGCTTGTTAAAATAACAACCGAGGCCGCTAAGAGATTTCTCTTGAAAATGTGATCACGTGATTTGGTGTACCCAACAGATCATCACAGATAATGGTTCCCGCCTCCAAAGAATAATTCCAGAGTTCTCGCGATGAACTTAGTGTCAAAATTCATTTTGCTTCAAGGCACATCCGCAGAGCAACGAGCAGCTTGAGCTGCTAATGGTATCCTTATGCAGGATCAAACGCCGAGTATTCACCGCTAATCAAACGGTCAGCGCTAAGTTAAAGAACTTCCTCTACGTGTTATGGGTCGTCAACTACTACCGTATGCGACCGTGAAACTCCATTCTTTTTGGTTTATGGTGTCAAGCCATGCTTCCTCCGTAACTCAAAATTGGCTCGCCGAATCGATCGCTTTGACGAAAATGATCGTAATGAACGATTTACTTGACGACGCCGATTTCTTGAAGAACGATGAAACCAAGCCCTTGTACGATCGCTAGCCTACCAACAAGCCATGCGAAGGTACCATAGTCGTAAGGTGCACCGCAGCCTTTGTCAGAGGTGATCCGTTCTCGTAAAAATTCAGAGCCAAACAAATCGCAATAAACTTTCTCCTAAATGGGAAGGTCTCTACACCGTGGTCAAGTAACCCACCGTGTTCCGCATTTATCGCTATGTCTCGATGGGCAAATTTTGTCAAATTCTTGGAACATCGATCAATTGCGTAAGTTCTATGTTTAATTTTCATTCTTTCATTTCTTTCAATTTCAATTTCATTAAATTCATTAATTAATTAAGAAGTGCAACCTTGCTTATATATATACACCTACATTCTCGTCGCTTATTATTGTTAGTCCGGTCTGAGAAGACAATTTTCTCTCCGATATCCTTTATAAGGATCTCGATACTCTATGGTCCTAGTCGTGAGCATTTTTTTCAAATGATTCCCACGCTACGACTACACTTTTTTTTTTAAGAAAATGAGTAATCGAGTACCACACAACTACCTATCTCATGAATGATATGCTTACGATTTTGAAGATTATGCTTCATTATTTCACGATTCGGTCTATTCTTGTCTGCCATCGGCTCGACACTGAAAGCCTCCTAGTCAAGTCTCTCCTTTTCGCACGTGGTCCCGCCTAATCGAAGGAGCTTCCTAGCGACGGTTCTTTTTTACGATCCTCGCTACCAATGGATATGTAATTTGAACACGCTTTCAAGAAATGTGTCGATGCCTTCGTGTCTTAGCATTAGTTCCACTGCATTATGGGACAATAGATATAAACAAAGTTCACTTATAATTTGTTGCATACATATTTGCATTTCTTCTTATGTCAAGTTTGACAAAGTCTTTTTCCGACCATATATAGTGTTTTTGATTGGTATTTCCATTATGACAAACAAATATCTATAACTAGTCGAAATCATACTGTTGTCCCGACCACATTTGATTTCCTAGTATCAGAACGATCGCTTTTGTCTTACATGTCCAAACATACCTTCAAAAACTCACATACATGGTTATGACCTCTTTTTATTCTCTTTGGCTCACCGCTTGTACAAGAACGCTCTTCTACTATCAAGCCGGGCTAGGAAATATACGAGAATTTAAAAAAGTCAAACAGATAAACAAAAGCTTTGTCAATGACATAAAAGGTAAGTTTTCATAGATATTCAAATATTTTTACACTTGTAGAACCTACTCGAGAAATATTCCCCGCCTAACTATCGCTTGTTTGAGATTCGACCTCCATCTCCTCTACAACTATATCTCCGAGTGGCCCGAGTTCTTCCATGAACTTGGTCGCCTCCTCAAGGGGCTGCTTGAGTCATCTTTAACAGCTTGGAGATCAATGGAGGGCGGAAGCTTTCAGCTTTGCCAAAGCAAAACTAACTCCACTTGCAACACCTGCTTTTAGGCCCGCATAATTCGTCCGAGTAGTTTTGACCGTAACTTTAAGATCCCCTAGAAGTTGACCCAAATAGTTTATTTTCTATTGGATCTCTTAAGATAGGCACGCTTGATCCTCGATCCCAAATCAAAGATCATCTTGTTCAAAGTATGAATCTTTTCATCAATATTTTGAGCAAGAGCCGCCTCCTTATCCCGCTTCAAATTTCGTAGTTTTTTTTACTCGCTTAGCATTTGCGCTTGCTCGCAAAAACAAATCGCTTAATGAACACAAGCATCATTGAAGGAAAATCAAGTTTACTTACATATTACCTTTATTTGTTTTGCTAAGTGTTTCATATTTGGTCGTTGTTTCAACGATCAACCTGGTCCTTAGTCAACTTGCTTCAAAGAAATGATCGGTCTTAGCTTTTATTTCTTCTTCAAGAAAAGCCGCCTTGGCTTTCACCACAACCTCCTTTTTTATTTTCTCCAGATCTATCGAATGCGATAAGGAGAATAATTGTAGAGGAGCAAAGTATTGAAGAAGAAATGAAGTTTAAAAGGAAAAGTTCTACTTTCCAACTCTGAGTGCTTTTGCTCCAAGTCCTTAACTCATTGGTCACCTCCGATCACAAAGAAAGTTCTCACCAAATGCTACACAATTAGCATTCTCTTTCTTAAGTTCCTTATAAACTTTGTAAAAAGAGTTATGTAACCGGTCGAGAATACTTACCCAATTGTTCGGTCATTATAACCGCAAAAATCAAATCAGGTGCATCTTGAGCCGAGTATCCGATACTTTCGCCACGCCTCATCAAGCTCCTTATCCTCGGCGAATCGGGACTAAAAGGAACTTGTTAGGTTGGGAAGGGTTATCGCAGCGATCGAACCTCGCTGAGACCTCTCGAGGCATCTACCTCCACGTATGGGGTTTCAATCACCAAAGGATCCAACTCACCAAGGTTCTTGTCACCGCCGGGGCTTCGACCACTACTTCCTCGTGAACTTTGTCCCGAGAAGTGCTCGCCTGAACGCCCACAAAGCGTCCTCAGAAGAACCCGCCTGAAATGACCGAACACCGTAAGACCTATGCAAACCAAGATGGAAGTTCAAAATGTCAAATCATCAAGGAATTATTAAAGATACATACTTATACGATCACTTTCATTTGTACATACCTTGTTAATTTCCGGATTTGACTCAAACGCGCCAGAGAGAAATCTGGCCGCTTAGCCTTCCTTTTCTTCTTCCAATTTTGTCGGTTCGACCAAACAGGTTTGTTGAACCTCACATCCTCCAACAAGATGTCTGAAGTTATGTCCTCACCGCCTGCCAAGGTCCACATTCCCGACTATCCGGCCTGAGGGAGTGGTTTCTTCAATCTCCAGATCGCTTGTTTCAAGAATAACCGTAAGGTCGCACGACCACTCGAGTTCACACCTCCGCAGCTACATTCTCATGCCTTCAGCTTATCCACCCAAATCAAAGAACAAATTTGATTAGGTGAAGAAATCCTTTATCTAAAAAATTTTTTCGTACATATATGACTCCAAAATGTTCTATTACCTCGAGGATTCATCTCCTTCAAGTGCCTCAGGCACGACTTTGCTCGGAACCAAGGTGGGACGTTGATCCTCACCAGATTGTATGATTCGCAATCCGACCGATCGCAAATATAGAGCACGATTGAGATCCGGCCTAATATATGTATATACATGGTAAAAGGAATTTAATAAATTACCTTAAGCCTTGCTACCTTCAATAGGAGTTATGCTAAGATCTTGGGGCATTCAAATTTTCTCCAGTTCTCCCGCACAGATCACCTGACTCGTTTCTAACTTCCCCAGGTAAGAACTTTAATGTATGGAAGAATAGACAGATTTTAAGGTAATACATTTATCAAATCAAAATACCGATCGAATTTATCTCAAAGACTTACCACCTTCCGAGGTAGCTTCATCACGATCAAGGCACCAGAGTAGGAATGAGTCCTGAGCTTCAATGGGCTAATCCGCCAAGGGTAAAATCCTTCACCACATGCCACGGTCAAGCCCGACTCGCAAGTCGAGATGGCATCCACCCATCTCTTGACTATCCTCGCCTTCTTTACTGCTTCCTTCCACTTGGAGTTTTCACTTGCTCTAGTTCCGCCAAGTAGAGGCCATCGTTTTCAGAATCGCTATGTAAAACCAAGATTTTTCCATGACGACTATGAAGATTTCACAGACATGAAGATGTACTCATCGGCCTTCCCGCCATGAAGACGCAATGTGCATTCCCCAGAGTCGCCTCAGATTTTGCCGCAGATTTTCCCATCACCATGCGGTAGAAATAACTAAAGAGCTTCAAGTTCTTGCTTGTATTCTCAGTATGCCTCGCATAAATATGCGAGAATACTAATATTTGCGATCGAATTTAATAATTCACCAATTCCACCCCGTAATGTTGAAGAACGCGGAGGAGGAATTTGTGTACCAGAGTCTCAAATTTCACATTCGATGTAGGCAAGAAAACAGGATTTCGCCATCTTCACGGCTCGAAAATGCTCTCCATCACGGTCTCCAATTAATCGATTCCTATCCGGGAGCATTCCCATCTTCTTCAAGGCCTCGAGTTTTTTCTTGCCCAATTCAAGGCAACCACTTTGTAATCTGCTCCGACATGGCTAAAAACCTCAAGAATGAGTAGCAAAAGTTGGAGACTTTGTGGTCGGAAGAACAGAAAAGACTCGAGGATTTCTTGGCAGAAGCTAAAGGATCAAACGGATTCTCGAAGCATAAAAATTCTAAGAGCTCAATGAGAGGAGATCTTATAACCTTCCGATACTTTCAAGGATTTCTACAAAAGTCCAACTAACAAAAAGCTTTTTTGTTCAAACGACAGAGGAACTCTTCGCTTCCCAAGGCAAGTTCTCAACTTTAAAGTGAACACGCATCACTTCAGATACCACTTACATTAAATGGGTTCCGCCTGATACGATTTCATCGAAAAGGTATATACACGCACTCAGCCTCATTTAATGTTCGGGGCTAGCCGACGAGGATTAAAACATCTATGTATTATTTTAATATATAATAAAAGACCATACGTTTTCATGGTCGTGAATCCCTAAGACCGATTTAATTTCCCGGTCGTTAGTATTCCGAGGTTACTTATGGGTACTCGGCCTGATGAGGCTTTGTGCCTAATCCCACCGTATAACCGCCAGAAATTATCGAATCGATATTTCTTATCGTATGATGAATGGAACACGGTTATACGCTCCAAACCATGCGATGGTACAACCCCGAGACATCGACTATTAACCACCCTACTAAGCTTTTCACAAGCAATCGCAAGGAAGTTAGCACATTGTTAACTTTCTACCGCTCCGACTACCGTAACGCTCACCAGGACGCCTTTCTCCAGAGTAATCGCCACCTCTTCGAAGTTATTTAAAGGTGAAGCACAAGAGACAACAACAGAGATAAGAAGGAGACGATAGGCTACACACAAAACAAGGCCAAGGCAAAGATATGCATGTAAGCCTGCTGCGGAATTAGAAGTTAGATAATCACTTTAGACTCATATTCTAAGTCCGATTGTCTTGCTACATTCCTCCATTCAAGGTAATTCAGTAGTACTTAGCCACATCTTGTAAATCCAGCTCATATCAATAAAGAGCTAACCCCATTCCATTCCGTGATATTCCACGCCATTTTCCTCGCTTATTTTCAGAAGATCGGCGATTCGATCGTCGACACTTGCAGGCGATATCAAGATCCTTCAATGCACTATGCAACATACGTAAATGTACAGGAACAAAGGAACTCAAGAAGTCACACTATGACTTCGTCCCAACATTCCTCCCTTAGCAGGGGACAACATGGTCGAACTGGAAATCGGATTGGAAATCATCCGTACCAAGGCCTCCTCAAGATTCCAACAAGCAAGTCACGATGAAAGACAACTCTTTCTTGAAGCCACCTCCTCGTCAAGAGGAGTTACCACTTGGCTTGGGTGATCTTCGACATCACCTAAATTAGCGGCTTGGTCAAGACGTTATATCAACGCCCACGATCGGATTGGGACACCAAATACTTGGTATGCTAATATGAGGAATCGGTCCCCAATCGACTACAATCCAAATTCCTTTTCAAATAAGGTGCTATGACTTGATTACTGCTATCAAGCATTCTTAGGTGTCTCCAACAAAGACGCCGCCGACAAGTTCCAACCACCTAACATGAAGAAATTCAATAGGACTCAAAACCCATTAGAGTTTCTCTAGAATAATCTCAAGCCCGATAATAAGGAGGCCCTTACAATTCCCAAAATGTTTACTAAGGGCAAGAAAGATTATTCCTATTTAACAAGACAAAAGCCACGACCGATGAATATAAAAAGAAGAAGAAGTGGTGTCCACTTCATCAAGCGGTAGGGCATGATCTGCGCACTTGCCGAGCCTGGCAAAAGAAGTTAGAGGATTATTATTTAGGTAAAGGTCCCTTCCCTTCCATACAAGAGCTTGGAGGGCCGAGCTCCAAGAAGGACAAGGATGACGATAAAGAAATGGAGTACCAGTAGCCACACCACACCGTTGATATGATCTTTGGCGGATCCTCCTCGTACAAATCAAGGCGCTGTCTGAAGGGCGTGGAGCGGGAAGTGAACCTCGCCAAATCTCCGATCACCATCAAGTCATCTAGGTGGTTGGAGACAGTTATCTCCTTCAGCAAAGAAGACTGCCTCATTCCTTCAACTCGACCAGGTAGGTTCCCTATTATTGTAGAACCTACTATTAATAATTGCAAAGTTAATCGAGTTCTGATAGATAGTGGTAGTTCTTTAAATATCTTGTTTACGGGAGCATTAGAAGAAATGCAAATTCCCAGGTCAAATGTAAAGCCTATGAAATATGCCTTCCATGGCATAGTTCCAGGATCTACTACTAAACCGATAGGGTAACATCCCCTACCGGTTATGTTCAAAAGACCAGATAACTTCTGAATAGAAAAGATTCCATTTGATGTAGAGGATTTTGAAACCGCACACAATGGAATCCTTGGTCGTCCGGCATTGGCAAAGTTCCTAAACGCATTATGGCTATCAGAGTTTAAAAATACAAGGACCAAAACAGGGTCATTACGGTTCGAGGGGATAGAAAGATGGCATACACATGTGATCGGAAATCCCTAGAACTGGTTGACGAACTTTCGACCAGGGATACTAATTCATCTTCCACGTAGGTCAAGCATTCAAGACCAAAGATGGCCCCAAAACCCTCCGACCAGACTGAAGAAGTCCCGCTGTGAGCACCCGGATTTATTAAGCTCATAATACTTAGTCATCCAATTGACCCTAGTATTATCAACCAAATAAACCCGGTCTCGAGAGATGTATACTTCCTGCACGCAAGATACATACCTCACAACAAAAGAATGTATCAATTCCATACAACACATAGTACATAAGCAACAAACCGTGGTTAATATTAATACTAATAGGTTAATACAAAAGAGGGCCTTCGCCAAATAACAACAAGAACTACAAGAATAACAATGAAGCAAAAGTGCCATAAAGATGGCTATAACACAAAGCCAATCAAGCAGTGCTTTAACCCCTAGGCATCCGACCGACCGCCAAGCTAGTCGTCAAGAAGTCGCAACACGAGTACGTAAGAGAGGCTCTGGAGCTCTCCTTCTTCCTCTCGCAACAAAAGCCACAAAAATGCCACAACCACGGGCAGATGAGTACATAAAGTACTCCGCAAGACTTACGTGTGAGATAACAGAACTATAAATAGCTACATGCAAGCTTTATTTAAGTGGATGAGGCTTTGGACTCATTTTAGCATAAAGCAAGTTTCATTTGCAATAACATAATAGATTGAAGGCAATTTGGCAAAGCATTTTAATTGTTGAAATAACAACGAGATAAATAACATAGTAACAACAACAAGAACAACCTGGAAGTGACTAACCCAAGTCACCACAACAATAGCATGAACTCCCCGTTCATACCAACCATGTCAAGTTTTAATTAAAGGTTGTAGTCTAGTCTTGAACGACCTTACCAAGCATGTCCATAACCTAGGACGAGGCTATTCAATAGTTTTAACCTCAGGGGGTGTACCAATGTACCCACATGTCGCATCGCCTTTCCTTTAAGCACACTACCTTTGGTATGCCGCACGGCTAAGTCCCACGAGACATTTCCAATGGACGATGCTAATTACGAGCCGCATCCCACGGGACAAGGACACATTAGATGTTCCCTAACCGGTCCGCCAATGCTCCATCCCACACCACACACACACATTTTCTTTTTAAACACCCACCGACCAAATTTCATAATTAACACCTCCCAAAGTACTTAGTCAAGAGAGGTCCCATATCCCCTCGTGTGGTTAGCACGCAAAGCGCTTGCTTAGTGACCCAAGTACTCTGGCCCTTAGGGACCCTGCATACCACCACATTCCAAAACCGCACCATCCATCCAATATGCCTAAGTCAAATTCAATCTTTTATTTTCAGTTTTTGATTTTACAAATTAATCAAAGCACAAGTACTGGACATATAGGAGTAATAATCAGTTTTGAGTGATCAAGACCATCGACTAAGTCGATGATCGCCCATTACTACCGATAACTAAGCATGTCTAAGCAATTTACATCGAAACTACTAAGTGATAAGAGCTCATCCAACGAGCTCAAACCACCGCAAATAACCTAGGCTCATTGGTAGTAGAGGATAAACAACTCCTACAGATTATGCAACTATAGGATTGCTAGCGACATTTAACACAAAGTAGCATGCATACATAGAAGTAAAACAATATATTAACCTTTAAAGTAATGGGACGTTAGAGGGGATATGATCAAACTGCTTGCCTTGTTGTTACTCAAATTGTGGCAGAGGGTCACTCTCGGGATCACCACAAATGTCGAAGCCTAACGGAAAAGACGAAAACCAACGATAAGAACGACGAAACGACAAAGACAGCACAGCAAACGAACTCCAAACACTCTGAATTTTCTGCAGCAGCAAGACAATGATTTATCATGAATTTAGCAACAAGAACCAATTGATTTGGATTCTTGATGCAAAAGATATGATGAAATCAATTCGCTCAAATTTATTAATACCAAACCGCACTATTCACTAATTTAATTATGAGGCAACATTTTCTAGAACAGAAGTGAAGCTGAAATTTTACTGTAAAACCAGCACCTCATGAGATGAATAACACAATTGAGTTCACCTCATTTGGAGCTATTATGCACTCTCTACAAATTTTCAAAAACAAGAACTTGAACAAAATTATAATGCACAAGTCCTCATTTTCATAACAGCAACATGCTCAAAACTAATGTTCACAGTAAGATCATTAATGGAGGAAACCAACAAAGTTGGTCTCACTCAAAAATAATCTACAGAGCATTAGTTATGCATTTTACAAGTTAAGCATTAATTTGAGTGTACATTTAAAGTTAATCTTAAAATCTAATGGTAAACTGTGCTCTGGGGCTGAACTCAACTTACAATCATTTTTAGATTAAAGTCAAGTTCAAGACAGAGCCAACACAATTTGAATGACCTCATTTGGATTTAAAACGACAAAGATATGAAATTCTAAAGTTTATACCTTATTTCAGTTTATACTTAAGAGTTCACCGAATTTCTAAACTCACAAGGACATGGGAGGACGTGAGCCACGATCATAGATCTAACGGCTCAGACCTCCCAGAGAACAACGCACACGCCACCACGAGGTCCAGAGGTCCCGACCTCCCGCAACGCACATGCGCGAGGTGAGGGGAGGTCGTGGGTCGAGATGGAGAATCCAACCACCACAACATGGGAGGGAGGTCCGGACGACCAGATCTAAAGGGGAGGTCCTAAGGAGGTCCTAACGCCACTGCACTCCGTGGAGGTCTCGACGGCCACGATAGCGCAAGGGGAGGTCTTGACGCCCAGATCTCCTGAGGAGGTCATGGATGTCCGCACTCAGCTTTTAATTCACGCCACAAGACGACAATCGACATGGAGTTATTGCGCCATGGGACACAAGAAGGTCCACGCTACGGAGGTTTTAAGTGCGCCGCAAAAGACAGGGTTAATGGCATTTAACGCTAACCCCATGATTGCAATGATTGGGCATTAAAACGGTGAATCTCGCCCTAAAACGACAATGACACGCCGACGTCCGATAAAATCCCGAGCTCAAAGAGGTGGTTGTTGCCGGCGATGCGACTCGCGCCATGCACAACAAAGATATCCCCTGCAGCGCAATAGTGTTGCGCACACCATGGGCTCACTTCGACGGCGACGACGGTTTTAATCGCCGGGCGAGCCGGAGAGGACAGAGATGACCAAGACGGCCAAAATACTTAAAATGCAAAAAGCAAATCCGCGACATCTGCTGCAGCCTTAAAAGCTCCGCAACATGCATTCGCGGTGCCCAAAGATCTAAGGGATTACCAGGAGTTACTGGAGGTCCTAAAGATGCCGATGAGGTCGATGACGGTGGCGGCCTGAGTTGGAGAAGACGGGAGCTCCACCGCTCAAGTCCAACCTTCAACTCCAAGCTTCAAGCTCCACTAGGCCACCTCTCGCAAATGCCCCACCAAAGGAAGTTAGGGTTGAGGTCGCAGCGAGAAAGGCCCAGAGAGAAACAAGAGAGAGAGAGGAAGAGGCCATCGAACCCTTGCCACCGAGGAGCTCCAAGCTCGACAATGGCCGGGGAGAAATGGAGAGTCTCAGGATGAGGAGCTCACCACGCACAAAGTGCAAGGCGGAGATCAATTGTGTGCAAAGGAAGCCAAGGAGGATTCCAAGGATAACTTATAGCCCGAGGTGAGGGTTAGAGAGCCGGGCTAAGCTCCATGGTGAGCTTAGCCCACGGGTTGGTCCATGGGGTGGCAAGGACATGAGATTGACAAGGTGCACTGAGCCGACTGTAGAGAGGGAAGGTCGACCAGATTAAATGCGGTCAAGAAAGAGTCAAGAAGGTACCTAGTGGCAAAGCGGCATTAACTCCATCGCCAGAAGCCTGCAGCGCGCCGAGGAAGGAGAAGAACAGGAGGTCCTTATGACCGCTGGATAAAACCCGGGAGAGGTCCCGCCATCGGATCCTATTTTTGAACTCAAGAGGTTTTAAGTGGCCGGGAGGAGGTCCCACCACACGATCAAGGATTGGGAGGTCGTGGCCTCCGATTTCTTAATGTGAATGCGACGTGGGAAAATGGGACAGAGGTCCAAGGCGTTGATTCAATTCAACGGTGCGACTCTCCCGTGAGGTCTTAATCGCACGCCAACATAAAAGCATGAGGGGAGGTCATGGCCTTTGGATTAAAATCCAAGGGCACCAACCCGATGGGGAGGTCTGACACGCACGGGCGGGGAGAGTTCGAGGCTTTATGCCAGAAGCAAAGGAGGTCTTAGCCTCCGATTTCGATCTAAGGGCTCAAGAGATGGTCCGAATCGCCCATTGATTAGCGCATCACGAGATGTAAATCCAACGGCCAATAAAGGGTGGTTCGAACGGCCCTTTGATCTCGTATGCTGAGCAGAGATCCAAAGGCGAAAGGCAAGGAGGTCATGACCTTAGATTTTCGATCCAAGGGTTATGACCTCATCAAGGCGGAGGACCTTGTCAGGATAAAGCCAGAGGAGGTCGTGGCCTTTGATCTCAATCCAACCTGCCACGACCTCAACCGCTAAAAAGGGAGATCCGATAGTTAGGTTGAGAGGAGGAGGTCGCGACCATGGATTTTAATCCAATGGTCAGGACCTCATGTAGGTGGGAAGCCTAAGTGGTTTAATAGTGAAGGGAGGTCGAGCTGTTGGATGTAACCAACAAACTATGACCTCGCCAAGGTGGAATGTGGTTTTTGAGGTTTGATAACAAGGGAGGTCAGGTCATGGATCTTGAATCCAAGGGCCAAGACCTCAACAAGGTGGGGAGGTCTTTTCGGTGTTGATCATGAGGAGGTCGTGGCGTTGGATGTAAATCCAACTACATGACTGATCAAGGTGGAGAGGAGGTCTCGCCGAGGTGCAGACATGGTTGGGCCGACCAGTTTAAATACTACCACCCCAAGGAATAGTGTCATGTTCAAAATTAAATTTCTAACAGCTGAGACTATGCCAAATTGTTTGGGATAGAAATTTAACTCCAAAATTTATGAAATTTTTACAGGAGCTTGTTGACAATGAGATTAACCTTACATAAAATTTCCAGAGGTTATTATGCAATGCATTTTTCTCAGGAAATTCATTAAGGTTGTTTAAAGAATTGTTTTACCTCCAAAATTTATCAAACTAGTTTTACAACTTGTGATATTTTTCAGAGGGGTCCCACATCAGTTTTGGGACCAAGAAAATATAATCCAAATGTTTGGCACAAGATTTAGACAATTGGAAAAGGAGTTTGACTTTTGGTCAACAAGAGCTTTGTGTTTTGGATTACACAACTCTTGGACAAGAATTACATGAGAGATTAGGGTTTTCAAGATGTGAGAAAAGTTTTAATTTCTACACATATAATTATACTTGAATAACCCTAATTATGCATTTGGGATGTTACACCCGCCAACAAGGGTGCTTCTTCTGAAAGCGCCAAAATGTCATCTCGACTCTAAGTGCTAGCACAATCGCCTCAAAAGGTCCTAGTCGGGTAAGACTCGATCCTAAATAGGAAGAGTCGCTTGTCTCCTTCCTCTAAGCCAATTTGGACGATTCGCCTAGCAGCATCCGATATGCCCTGTCCCTGTGGAGGTGATCGAGTATAGACTAGCTCTCCGGCCTGACAAGAAACTGGTGAAGCAGAAGCTAAGGTGCTTTGCACCAGATCGGAAGAAAGCAATCCAATCGGAGATTGACAAGCTTCTCAACGCTAGGTTTATCTGAGAGGTCGGCAACCCAGAGTGGCTCGCCAATCCTGTAATGGTTAGAAAAAGTAACGGGAAATGGCGAATGTGTATTAATTTTATAGATCTCAATAAAGCTTGTCCGAAGGATGACTTTCTCCTTCCACGCATTGATCAAATTGTAGACTCTACTTCCGAGTGTGAGTTGTTAAGTTTTTTAGATGCGTATTCAGAGTACCACCAAATTAATATGAGTAAAGATAATGAAGAGAAAACTTCATTCATCACACCATATGACACTTATTGTTATATTAAGACGTTGTTTGGTCTAAAAAAATGCTAGTGCTACTTTTTAGAGGCTAATGCAAAAAACCTTTAATCATCAGATAGGTCAAAATTTAGAAGCCTACGTTCATGACTTGGTTGTAAAAAAGCATCAATGCCGGTGATCGATTTCGACCTACATGAAACTTTCAATAACTTAAGAAGGCATAACGTTAAGTTAAATCCGAAAAGTGTGTATTTCGAAGTTTCTCTCAAAGCTTCTTAACAAAGAAAGAAGTCCAAAACTAACCGATCAGTATGGCAAAGACTAAGTCGCTTTATAGCACGGTTAGGAGAAAAAGATTACATTTCTTTTAAGATTCTTCGAAACATGGAAGTATCGAATGGACTAAAGATGCAAATGATGCCATTGAAGAGCTCAAGAGATACCTTACTAATACCCAGATTTTAGTATCTCCAAGACCGGGAGAAGCATTGCTGATATACGTGGCTGCAACGCCACAAACAGTTAGTGTTGTACTGATTGTTGAGCGTGACAACATCCAACGACCAGTATATTACGTAAGCGAAGTCTTACATGGACCAAAGGAATGATACCTACAGGTAGAAAAGTTGCTATACGATCTCCTTATGGTTTCAAGAAAACTAAGGCATTGCTTTGAGGCCCACAGAGTTGTCATACCCACTGGATATCTTGTTGGTCAAGTTTTCAGAAACAGGGAATCTTCAGGACGAATAGCAATATAGACGGTCGAGCTTGGGGCGTTTGACCTCTATTTCATTTCAGAACAGCAATAAAGTCCCAGGCTTTAGCATAATTCATTACCGAATGGACGAACCCTGAACCCACCCAAGAGCCCGAGTACGAACACCACGAAGAGTGGACCGTGTACTTTGATGGTTCCTTGATGCTCAAAGGCTTGGGAGCTGGAGTTGTCCTGGCATCCCCAACTGAAGAACACATTAAATACGCCATTCAGTTAAACTTTCCCACTATAAACAATGTGGCAGAATACGAAGGTTTACTGGTAGAACTCCAAGCAGCCAGAGCGCTCGGGATTCACAGATTACTAGTGAAATGCGATTATCAACTAATAGCAAATCAAGTTGGGAAGGAGTATCAATGTTCTAGTCCCAAGATGTCATCTTATTTGGCAGAAGTACGGAAACTCGAAAAGCACTTCTTTGGTTTCCAGATCCAACATATTCCTATAAAGGAAAACTTTCTGGCAAACCAGCTGGCACGTATGGCTTCTACAAGGCCACCTGTCCAGCCTATAGTTTTTCTCAAGCAACTTGATTCACCCTCGGTGGTCGAGCATTCCAAAGATACAAATGCTCCACTGGAGGTCATACAGATTGATCCCATTAGTGATTTGATGACATTGATCTACAATTATCTTCAGCATGACACACTTCCTGAAGACGATGTAGAGGCCGATCGTATATTTCTAAAAGCCAAATCATATGCTCTGATCAAATGTACCCTTTACAAACGGGGAGCTCACAGAGTGTTGATGAGGTGCATATCCTGCTTTATTTATATTAAGTTATTATCCCACATACATGGAGGAGTCTGTGGAGCACATCATTCATACAGAACTATGGTCGGTAAAGTCTTCAGACAAGGATACTACTGACCGCCTACCCTCCATGATGCAAATGAACTTGTGACGAAGTGTGTACAATGTCAATTTCATAGTCGACAAGTATATCACCCACACAAGCTTTGCAAACAATACATCTTTCTTGGCCTTTTGCAACCTGTGGACTAGACATTCTGGGACCTTTCCCAAAGGTATTCGGGGGCTTTGAATTCCTTTTTGTAATGATTGATACATTCACAAAATGGATAGAAGCTAGGCCAGTTGTAAAGGTAACAACCGAAGCTGCCAAGAAATTCCTCACAAAAAATGTGATCACACAATTTGGTATACCAAGTCGATAATCACGTAAGACTCGTGATCCAGCCTCGAGCGGAATATTTAGGAATTCTGCGAAGATATAGGTATCAAGATACATTACGCTTCTGTTGCTCACCCGTAGAGTAACAGAGCAGTTGAGTGAGCTAATGACATAATAATACAAGGAGTGAAACACCAAGTATTCGACCAGTTAGTAAAATGGTCAGGAGCTTGGGTTCAAGAACTTCCCTCTGTACTATGGGCTGTTCGAACCATGACCAGTCGTGCAACCGGCAAAACACCATTTTTTTTTGTTTATGGTGTTGAAGCGATGCGTCCCCTGGAACCGAAAATTGGCTCTGCTCGAACTAATTGTTACAACGAGAACGACCAGATAGAATGACAACTTGACGACATCAATTTCCTTGAGAAAAGACGTAAACAAAGCCTTGATATGATCGATAGCTTACCAACATGCCATGAGAAGGTACCACAACAGAAGGTGCAACCTCAGAGACTAGTCAGAGGTGATTTGGTTCTAGAAAAATTCAGAGCTGTGCAAATCGCAACAAACTTTCACCAAAATGGGAAGGTCCATATATTGTGGACGAAATCACTAGACCTGGTTCCGTACGACTATCTATTTCAGATGGGCATGTTATGTCTAATTCTTGGAATATTGATCAATTATGTCTAATTCTTGGAATATTGATCAACCGTGTAAGTTCTATGTATAGATGTACTTTACATTTTTCTAATTTCAATAAAGATGCATTATTTCTTTATTTTCCGATGAGTGATGTTATTTATATTTCAATTATCCACTGGTCAAAATCATACACTGATTCCAACCAAATTGGTTTCCTAGTGTGAATTAGATCATTTTAACAACATAATCAACACATACTTTGTACAGTGCTGATAAAAGTACTCTATTTTTCTTGGTCTACTGCTTCTTTAGTAAGTTTTTCTACTACACAAGCAGTCGTGGGCTATGAAATATATAAGTACTCAAGTTGAGATCTAAACATAAGCTTTACTGATGGCAAAAGGTAAGTTTTTTACATTTATAATTTTTATATTACATCCTTTCACTTTTCGGGACCACCAGACTGGTCGCTATGGGATGGGGATCTGATCTTCATTTCCTTCAAGAATTTTTTTTCAAGGGTATAACCCTTCAAGATCTTGGTCGCTTTTCCTCCGAGCAAATAAGTCCACTTCAAGAGCTTGGAGGTTGATGGAGGGGTCGGAAGCCTTGAGTTTTGCCAAAACAAAGCTAACTCCATCCGCAATGTTGTCTTTCATGGTTTGCACATGGTTTTTTTTCCCTAAAGGTCACGAGCACATATTGAGAGTTTCGAAGTCGTCGACCAAGACAGCTTCGCTTTCTCCATCGCTCCTTTGAGAAAGACAAAATACTTTCGACTTCGAGTCGAAAGCATCTTGTTGAAAGCAATAATACTTTCTTCAAGACTACACTCGAGTTCCATCTCCTTGTCATTTGTGAACTCAAGAGCTTTTTCTCGCTTTGTTTTAACTTTTGAGTTTGCTCGCATTTAGTAGACCAATGTTAAATAAATAAATGTAAGATGATAGTAAACTAGTCAAGTTTACTTACCAATTACCTTGAGTTTTCTTCTAAAGCCTCGATGGCTTCCTTGTGCCCGGTCACAAGTCTTCGATCGACCGTCCTTAGCTTGGCATCTTTCTTCGCTTAGTTATTATGGCTTTTTAGCCATAACCTCTCGCCTCAATATTCTCTAATTCACAAATATGATAAGAGGAGAAGTTGATAAACAACGAGGAACAAGATAAAAAAGGGAAGAAAAGTCAAGAAGAAGTATTTACTTTTTAATTCATAGTTTTTCTTTTCCAAGAAAGTTATTCACGAAAGTTAGTTCTCCTACCACAAATGACGCTTCTCCACTATATGCTATAAAAATATATAGTAAATTTCTTTAAGTTTTAAATAAATCTAGAAATGCTACAAAAGTGGTCGATGTACTTACCGACCACCTTCTTTGCATAATCGAGTAAATGATCTCAGCCTTGTCTTTGACTAATACTGAGATCTTCCTCCAAGCCGCCTCAAGTTTTTTATCATAAAAATTCGAGGATCGGTTGGAGATGTTATCGGGTTGAGGAGACTCCTAATTAAGGAAGAACTCTCTCCTCCAGATTAACCACTTCAACCCCAAAGAAAGCGTAATTTGTCGATTTTTCTTGAGCCTCAGGCCTCCAAAGGTAGGGTCTGAGCCACCAACGGTTCCTCGAAAGCAGATTGGTGCTTCCACCGCTTCGTGGGTCGGCTCGACCACACTTTCTCAGAGTTTTCCCTAAGGGTGTTCTGATCAAGGACCGAACACCAAAGGATCTATGGAAACAAAAGGAAGGAAGTTCGTGGTTTCGTAATGCAAGAAAAACTAAAGGTATGGATTTATATCAATTTTTATTACATACTTGGTCTTTTGGTCTTGATTTTGAAATGCCTTGGAGCAAAGTCCGAGTGTTTGCATTCCTCTTCTTCTTTTCAACCAATTCCACCTGCTCGATCCGGTAATGGGTTATTCCTCAAACATCTTTCAACGGAGGTCGGTAATCTCCTCGACCACTTGGTCGAGATGAGTTCCCTAACCATCTCGTCAAGATGGTGGTTTCATTGACATCCTAATAGCTTGCTTCATGAGCAATTGCTTGGTCGTTCACGACCACCCGAGTCTACGACCACCGCAGCCTTCGGCTTATGGATTCGCTTTCTCCCACTCGATTAAAAAATCAAGTTTAGTTTGGCGATGAAATTCTTCATTAAACAATGTATATTTCTTTTGAACGCCTTCTTACCTCCGAGGGACCACCATCCCGAGTAGTCATTAGCGTATGGTCGAGAATCAATTGGCTCACAACTCTCGGTGAGCTCGTTGATCTTCAATCGACCAACTACAAGTCAAAGGGTATTATAGCAACCGATCAAAAAAATACATGAATGATGAAAAAGGTTGTTATTTTTACCTTAAACCTTTGTATTCTCTCTCGATGAGACAATAGCCAAAATCTGGGGAAAATCACCTTGTCATTAGGCTCCCTGCCACAGATCATCTTGATTTGATCCCCGATATCATCGGGAAAGGGTCAGAAAAAGAAAGATTTTAAGGTTATAAAATAATCAGCCAAAATAAACAAAACCGGTCGGGACTTTTAGGACTTACGCTCAAGAATCCTTGGTCGATCGTCCCCAACCAATGTACTAGAGCATGGAATGTGCCCGAGATTTTAGAGGACTAATCCGCAAGATGGAGAAATCCTCACCACGCTAGGAAGTTAGACCCTCGATATTAATGTGTTGGATGGGTTCAATCCATCTCCCCACCTTTCCTCCTTCTTCATAGAGGAGCGCCACCTTGGTTTTCGACCGCCACTTTGCCGACAAAGCAGAGGCTGTCTTCCTTAGTGACCGTTATGTAGAACGAGTTTTTTTTTCCATGACGACCACGAAGACTTTGGGTACATATGAATGTACTCCTCAATCTTTCCACCATGGAGGCGCAAAATACACTCTCCAGGTGACACCTTTTTGTAGAAGTACCTGAAGACCTTCAGATCTAGCGAGATCCCCAAGTACGCTTCGCAAAGATAGATGAAGATGCTTAGGGTGGCGATCGAGTTGAGGGCAAGCTTTACCAGTTCAACTTCATAGTACTCAAGGACCTTGGAAAGGAACGGATGTGCTGGTAACATAAACCCACACTCGATGCAAGCAAGAAAAATGGGGATTTCTCCTCGCTTCGCCGGATAGTGTTCTCCAATCGAGATCTCCAAGAGATCAAATTCTTGTTGGGAAGCATTCTGTTATTCTCCAAAGCATTGAGCTTCTTATCGCTCAAATCATAAACCAACCTGTTAGTGATTGAGCCCGACATTGTTGGATTTTTGGCGAGATGATGAAAGGAAGTTGAAAAAAGTTCTTGGCGAAAAGGTGAAAAGGATTGAAGCAAAATCTGAGAGCGTAAAAACCCTAAAGTAATGCGCTGTAGGGATTTTATAGCCGCACCTCCTTAACTGCAATAGGGAGTTTTCCAAAGTCCAATGGTCAGAAATTTCTTTGGTTTCCCAGATAGTTTCTCAACTTTAAAGTGAATACGAACCACCTCGTTAACTTCACCATTAAAATGAGGATTTTCCCGATATGGATTTTCGTCGGAAGGGGTTCACATTACAGATTCACTTAAATGTTCGTGGGCTAGTTAACAAGGATTAAATTCCTAAATATTAATTAAAAGCCACATAGCTTATGTGGTCTTAGATCTCGTGGCTAACGACCCATGTGGTCGTTAGAATCCCAGGAGTCGCTTGATGGGTAACCCGCTGGAGGGGTCCTCAGACCCATTGCTCGACTCGCATGACCGCCATAAAGTCTTTGAACCGCACTTGACTCGTTCCAAGTACATTCCTTCCGTGTGACGAATGGAATATGCGTCTTAATTGCTCCAAACCCATGATGTTTCTGGCCCTAAGTCACTAACAATAACCGCTCTACAGTTTTGTCTCTCACTAACACAAACCGGCGATCAGTTACTAATTGTAACTGATCCTCCCACCAGACGCGATGGTTCCAAGAGGTGTCTTCTCCAGGAGTAACTACCACCACTTCGCCAGTTATTTAAAGGAGGATCTGAACAGTAGAAAGGACAAGTTCAAGACAACCAGGAGAACACAACCACAACAAAGACATTTGATTCATCGAAGGCAATTAGGTTCAAGTGTAACTAGGGCTAGTCTCGCCGCCTTAACTCAAGGCACCTCTATAAAGATCCAAATATTGCAATAAAGGGCAATCACATTCTCATCCAAGAACTCTTAGCCATTTTCCTCTTTTTATTTTGTAAGATCGGTGACTCGATAGTCGACAACCTTCTACTGTTTGAGTTTTGGGCTTGGCCTGTTCAATATTCCAATTAAATCCTAGAAAAATCCCAAAGGTCCACTCATGCATGGTGGAAGGTGGAAATTTTAGTACCGTATTGCTAGTCTAGGTGGGAGGAGACTAATATATAAGGTGGAGTTGGTCTTACCTAGTTGAAGCAAGCAAAAAGAACACACGCCGCCGCCATTATTACACAATCGCCCACCCACGCATGGATGCGCGAGTGAATGGTCCCATGATTTCGTGGTCCGGGTTGGTCAGGAGCTCTAGCTTTTTTTGCACCTTAAAACCATACACACCGATTAGAAACCAAAACTGAATACATTGTTTCAATTGGTTTCACGACGGATTAACCGTGATTTAAAATAGTGTAATGACAATATGACGATAGTTTCTATCGACATAATGGTGGCGCTTTTAGTGAATACGGCTCTATATAAAGGAGTCCTCCTCTCGTAATTATAGATTTTTGACAATAGAGAGTGAAACACCTAGAATCGGTCAACGCTGCCTTGTTGCCTATTTCTTCAGTGTCACAAGAACCTCACTTTCTCCATCCCTTCTTCTGCGGCACCGATGTGGGGAGAGCAAAGGTCTTTGAAGTCGGGCGCCCTCGTGATCTTGCACGGTTAGTGAATCAGTTTTTGGGAAGCGTCACAAGAATCGCCACGGCTTCCTCCTTCTCCATCATCCTCTCGCGCCGCCTTCTTCGGATCATACTCTACCGTGACCTTCGCTTGAGCGATTCTCTCAGAAGTCGCGATGATATCATTTCATATGACTAGGTTTTGTTTCTAGATATTTGCCTTGTGATGATGTTAATGCCTTCTTCTATTAGTAGCATACTTGTTTTAGGCTTTGCGTGTTAGTGCATATATATGAGATATATATATTTGAGTTGATGATTATGTTATTGTTTATAGTCTGGAATATGCCTAGTATATATGTTGCTGTTGATTCAATTATTATTTAAGGAATTATAATAATCACAAAAGTGTGCATATTCCTAACAATCCAAACACATGATATGCACTTTGTGATGGCTAGTTTTAACGAGGCAACGAAACCAGAGAAATTCACTGGTGTGAATTTTAGGAGATGGCAGATAATGGTCCAATTGTGGCTCTTAGCTATGAATGTATTTTGGGTTGTGATACTGTGTCCTCACAAGACAACAAATAGAGTAAGACATGGTCAGAATATCCCAAAAATGCCAAAATACAAAAATATGGGATTTTAAAAATTTTTGGTATGTTATCTATTGTCGCCCGCTTGCTCGCATTTTTAGAGTTGTTTGAGTGCATTTGCTCTTTTGCAGCACAAGTGATAAGAAATAGAAACCCTCAAACCAAAAACCGTAAGATCACAGGTATATAATTCTAAAACCTAATTCTCTGAATATTCACAAAGTCTACTTAGAAGTGTCTGCCAAATATCAATCTATGCCTACCCTTGCATAGGAAAATCCTAGAGAAAACATTAGAGTTTTAAAACCTAAGATTCTATTACAATCCTTCCTTCAATATTCTCCCTAGCCTATTCTCTTTTCCCCTGTTCCTTGCTCCTTCGACCAGCTGCTGGCGAATGCTGTCACTTAGCCATTACTCGTCGTCGCTCATAATGTCGCTCAAGCGCACTGTGCCGCCATGCCTTGTCAATTCATTGCCCATACTGACCCGAGACCTGCGCTGGCACTTGCGCCGAGCGCATCGACACCCTTGGGCAATCTTCACCCTAGTGGCTATAAGTAACCCTCCACTGTCCCCCGTGAGCCCCCTTCGCCACACCAGACATCCTACCACCTCCTCTCTTCTTCAATTGAGCCCAAGCTCACTAGAAGACCGAGTTCGTGTTTCAAATTGTGGCATCGCCTCATCATCGCCAAGAATCTAGAGACCCCCATGCCCTCTACCACAATACATTATGCTTCTAGCCTACCATCAAGAAGCCCCTAAACTAATTCGAGGTTTTGTGCACAGAATCGTAGGACCAAACAAAGCGACTAGAGGGGGGTGAATAGGCGCCAATCAATTTTTCTTTTAGAGATTGATTCAACACATATTTCACTCCAATAGCTATGAGAGCTATGAAGATCAATAGATAAACACAATGGAAGACTTATGTTGAATCCACTCCAAACCCCAAGCATAGCAATCAACAAACACAAAGATGTGTCAAGAAACAGAAATCGATACAAATCAGAGAGAACGGGCGGTTGTACCAATGTTCGTACAAATCAGAGAGTAAATCAAGCGGTTGTACCAATGTTCGTACAACCATAGGCAAATGGGCAAGCTTGTACCAATTTCTCCGAATGTCTCGACGATTTAAAACTAAAATTGGCACAACTTTTGATCCACTTGGCCAAACTCAACGAAATTTAAAACATATCTTCTAGGAGGTTAGGAACCTATTCTAATCGAATATTGAGTAGATCCACATAAAAGTTCCAACCTTTTTCTATTTGAACGAAGATTGTTTCAAAAACCGAAGTCAAAATCGAAATATGATCTAAAGACTTGCTCGTGGGTGATTGATGATCAAGATGATCCTAGATGGGTTCCTATATGTCACAGCAAGTTAGATCAAGTCAAGAAACCAAGGAAAAACTCAGAGATCAAGAAAAGCCCCAAAATCATCAAATAGAAAGGAAGAACACAAAAGGACTCATCTTGTGAAATATGGTTGATTGATTTGAGATAGATGATTGTTGTTTACAGCCACTCCATTTAGGAGGACAAAGCTCACCATGTGAGCACACACTCAATCCAAACCGTGAGAAACCCTAGCCTCTCCTCTCTTCTCCTCAAAACCCTAAAACACACAAATAGGGTTACAAAGGCCAAAGGGTTCTAAGTGCAACCAGCACTTAGCCCTATTTATAGTGGAGGCTAGATCCTAGAGAATATTCCATTAGGGCACCCATTAAGCCCAACACACAAATGGGTTAACATATGCACGCATCTCAAAGCGCTGCCTTCATCTTCGCTGACCTAAACCGCTTCTCCATGCACCGCCTCCGCCATGTTTAGCTAAGGCCAAGAAGGTGGTTTCAAGACACCACCACTTACCACTTTTTTCGTATAGAGCAATTTCCCAAAATGCCCTCTACCGACCTTTTATGATTCTTCACCAAGCATCTCCCATGTCCGCCTTCATCCATGTGATCCCAATGACTTCCCGCCAAGCCTCTCACGCATCCGGATGCCACCAACCGCCTCGCTAGTAACCGACCAAGTCACTTGGCGCACTACATGTCTCACCACCGGTTGCTTCCGCCTCCTGCCTTGTCTTCTGGCTTGTAAGCACTCCGCTAGCCTTAGTCATCTTCCAAGACAACCTTGATCGTTTCGACCTCGCCTCTCCTAACCTAGTCCCGATCTAGTTCACCTCACCATGACCTAGCTCGTGTCCTACAACCATCACAAACAAGCAAACCATTACGTAGCAATCAAGACGATACACACAATCATCAATCCACATAATTGATGAGGCATGAGCACATACCTTCATTAAAGGCCTTTGCTCAAATTCGCTTTCTATGGTTCTTGTCCATCTTGCACCTTACTTGAGTCCAACCATCTCACCGACATCCACGATCGCTCGACCTTGGTTCTCCTAACCAAGTCCCGATCCTCTTCGCTGCTGACCATAGTTGACTCCAAGCCACCGCACAACAATAGACCAAGCAACCATTTTCAAGCACAAGTTCTTCACAATTTGACCTAACCCAAATTCAATTCTCCAATTGAAACAACATTCAACAAGACAAACGGTACTACCGCTTATGTTATGAATGCAGATTATCACACAAGCGGTCGTATCAAGACCCATAATCGCGATCGCATCACGCCGAGAAACCCAAAATCTCCAAAACATCTCGTCTGAAATTCCATATCGGTCTCAAGCTCACACACGCCATGCGGTATTACCAGAACCAAAGCACGGCCATACCGCTTCCGTAACAAAATCAACACTCAAAATGCACTCTGCTTTTGGAAATTTGCAACCGCCATCTAAAATACGCAGATATCACGATCCCAGATTACCGCCATACACATCAAGCAGTACTACCGCCCACCTAAAACGCCAAGAAACCCTTAGAAGCACACGCCCGCCACGTGGACGATCCGATTAAAATTAATGTTCGACCATACGCCCCACAAGATTACCGCTTAACTCACTTACTGTCAGAGTTGACCCACGGTAGTACCAAGAACTTCAACGCAGACTACCGATTTTACTAACACTTGTCAAAACTCCAGATTTCAACGAACCTTCAACACTATTGCCACTTGTCTCATCATCTAAGATCATGAGCATGTCCCCATGACATCCACAATCTCCCCTTGATGAACACATTGACAATTTTCAAAATGTAAGTTTAGAGGTTTAAAAGGAAAAGAAACTTGATGTTTTAGCGCAAAGGCACTACTTGATCCATAAGCAAGAGAGCCATGGAAATGACCAA
Organism: Phyllostachys edulis; assembly: GCA_036346405.1. Classification (NCBI taxonomy): domain Eukaryota; kingdom Viridiplantae; phylum Streptophyta; class Magnoliopsida; order Poales; family Poaceae; genus Phyllostachys; species Phyllostachys edulis. Next base: position 32,399,201 of record CM070552.1, read on the forward strand.
GTTGGCTTCACAATAGATTCAAAGAAGTGAAACACGCAAAAGAAGCAAGAAAAGCTTCAATTTCCAAAGAAGAGTCAAGATCTCACTTAAGGTCCATATGAAAGAACAATTGTTCTACTTGACCTTTGATCATGGTGAGTCTCAAGAATTGCAATTTAAATTCGACATGGCAATACGACCAAAAGAATGTAATTTGAAAGCTCCCTCACTAAGATCATTCAAAATTTCATTTTCTTCTCCCCTACGACCAAAAAGCTCTTTTCAACATTTTTGCTATATCTTCTCCCCCTTTAACAATGGATTCATCAAGGAATCATGCCTTCCTCTCATCCAGAGATGACAAGTGCTGAAATAAGGAAGAAGCAAAGAAAGAGCATGCATGGAATGCAATGGAGTGGCTTCAATTTTTTTGTTTTTCGCTTTTAGTAAAAGAAGCTTTGGAGATTACCTACAAAAGCAAACTAGCATTTCAACTATTGCTCAAAACAGATCAATCTCGACAAATAGCTTAGCAAGATCATGATAAGACATATATAGCAAAGCTAGGCTAAAGAGCTCAAAATACCACTTGTTGTTGGATTAATTTAAGTAACGCTTCAAAATTAGCAAGTTCAACAACAAGTATCCTAAAGTAATAATGGCCTTGTTAGAATGTCAATGTGAGATCAAGAAGCTAGCAAAGACCATCCGAGACAAAAAGTCCTGAATTGAATTATTTTGCTCAAAATACCTCAAAACGCCCAAATTTTGCAACAGATTTCATTTGCAATGAATGTTAAAGTTGCTTAAAGGTCTATCTTAGTAAAGGAGATCCTGGACTATGTGCCATTCACAATCTCTTCCTAAGCTTCAACCAATTTTGACAATTTGTTTTCTTGGCCATATGCTAGATCTCAAGCCTTGCCGCCACCATCTCAAACACAAAAGCTTAAAAGAGTGGTCTAGGTCATCCAAAACTCCCCGAGTTCATGCTTAGTACAATGGCAAGCCGCCTCATGAGAAAGAATTGGTGAGATCCGCTTTTTCGCATAAAAGAGATCATTTTTCATTGTTTAAGAGAGCAATTGTAGATTCTTAAAAGAACAAGAAGCTCCATAAATGCTCAATTATAGATTCAAGAGCTAACAAAGCAATTTTGATTGGGCTAGTGTCACAAAAGGATCACTAATCGTGCAAGTAGCTAAAAGATCCACAAATTGCGCTTTCGCAAGTTGTTTTAAAGTTCTAGCTCAATTACCAAAGACTTTGCTACACATGTAAAAGCATGATAATTCTAGCAAGTCAAAGAACTAGACACAAGATTGAGCAAGAATTGAAATACTAAAGCTCAACAGGGTAATAAGCAAAGCTTCATCAATTAAAAGACGAAAGCAAGAAGCTTATATTACAATGCATCTTTTGTGATTTTCATATGTATGCAATATGATACAATGAGATGCACAAAAGACTTAAAAGCCTAACAAGATCAAAAAGATCAAAAGGATCCAAGAAGATACTACTTGAAAAAGGTATCAGAAAAGATCCACAAAAGTTCAGATGAACAAGGAAGTTCGGAAAAGAACTAACTCCCTCTCAAACCAACCCATAGGATAAATTATCCCTAACTTGCTTCTCAAGGTGGCAAACCTTGTTGGGTCTAAAGGCTTGGTGAGGAGATATGCCAATTTTGCCTTGACTCCACAAAACTAGCATAGAGACTTCAAATACCACATGATTTCTAGGAAAGCAACTCAAAAGCTAGGGAGCTAAACACCAACACTAAAAAGCTTACAGCAACTCAAAACTTGCTAAGACTAGTGATTGGGAGACAAGCTCGACCTAGGTCAGTGAGAAGAGTGCATCCTAGCAATCATAGGATAAGAAGAGTGTCTAGAAAGGACACGTATAGAACAGAGCCTCCTATCTACCCCGAACTCAACAAGCCCAACACCGACACTCTAACCAGATGCTATGCAAGGTAGACTAGGATACCATACACAAATGTAAGGTATAGAAGCTCGAACTCGAGTCGACTGCTAAGCAAAGGAGGTGTAGTCACGATGGATGAAGATCCATTCCGTAAAACCCCGTAAAGTAGTTGCGCCACCCATCACACTCATCTCAAATTCTTCGCTCCAAGAAGTGATAGTCAAGATTGAATGCACAAATGAAGAAGCACCAACAAATTTTGAAATCATGAATCACATGTTCTTCTTCTCAACCTAAAAGACTACACCAAAGAGATGAAGAAGTCTATGCCTTGGCATCAAGTTAGTGAGACATTATCTAAGAAAACAAGACCAAGACACACGACAGCAAGGATAGCAGAGATGATCCAAAGCTCATAAAAGCATATAATCAACAATTCAGACATGAGCATGAAGATGGACAAACCAATTGCAGACATGCTATCCAAGATATGATAAAGCTCAAACTATCCTTAATCCACAATAAGGCATAGGAGCAAGCAAACAAGCACGTAGCATATCACACAACATACATCCAAATAAGGGTAAAGCATGCTAGTGAAGCTTTGGCAAGGCTTATATATCCACAATTAACAATAAGGCACAATAACCATGTAAGCATAAGCATATTATAGAACAAATCATGGATAATGTATGCTAACATGGATATCGTAAGCATGTGGAAACATAAAGCAAGAATCAACAAGAGCAAGATAATAAATGTACAAAACAAAGACAAGCTCATGTTGACAAAACCACGCCATACAACCATGGAAATAATGAACATCAATATAATACACGGATATATAAGCAAGGTACTAGCAAAGACATGATAATGGATATCAAAAGAGTAACACATGCCAATATGATACAAGTGAGCACAAAACAAGCACAACATGCCAAGTGTGAATAATCATGAAAGTAAATGCATGAAGGTATAAGATAGCTCACAAAACAGTGAAGACGCCGATCATAAAAGCACATGCCTCTTGGAGGCCATTATGAGGGTGGAGAACCATCAAGTGTCCCAATCACGTGATGAAACAAAAGATCGTAACCTTTAAGTCCATGTTCTCCAACCCGCTCCCAAAGACTCTACACATGAGAAAGACAAGATGTCCAAGTCTTGGATCCCGAAGGTTAGAGAGCAAATACTTGGGAACCCAAACCTTGGACACACCACCACTAGAGGCAACAAACCATTATGTGAGTTAGCATGATGAAAATGATGGTCCATGCAAGAATATCCAACATCATCCTTGAAGGCATGCCACGATTGGACAACTTGATGAGGAAAACGAGGTCCATCTCTAGAAAAGTGGCGATGGCCTTGCTTGAGAGCACCATGATGAGAACCAATGAAGCATCAAAAGAATTCACACATCCTGCCGTGGGTGTGTACTCGATGAACAAAACGAGGTCCACCTCTTGAAAACGGCGAAAATCCTCGCCGAGGCAGCTCGTGGGATAAAACCAAAACCATGGAAACTAAATCCACGATGTCAGCCCAACACCACTAGAAAAGGTGTCAAAGAAGCTATCAACAGAGCGTAGTCTTCGTATAGGCTCTTTAGTATGCATGTCATGAGAAAGACTATGCCCACTAGGAGACTTAGAAGCATGAGCTCGATGCAAATATTTTGCACGCCTAAAACAAAAATCTACACGATATCCATTCTTCCCACAAAATGAGCAATGGTGTAAAGGTCTACTAGGAGACACGGTCCGAGAGAACAAAGCACCATTGTCGCCAAAGAAGAAGTCGGAAGAACCAACATTATGAATCACCTCGTGTCGGCACTAGGCTCACACATGCCATGAGAAAAATTATGTGTGTTCCTAGAGGTACGACGACGCCTCGATGCTCATGTTTTTGACTACGAAAGCAAAACTCAAAAATGTGTCCATCTTTCTTATAAAAGGTGCAATGGTACTTCTCTTTGAAGATGTAGTACCATGTGAGGAAGAAGCACCTTGTCTTTTGAAATCCCTTGACAACACAAGAAAAGTCGTAAAAGTCGACTTGCCAAAGAAGAGCTATCCAAAGCGATGACACAAAAATCAGCATCAAATGACTCACTTTAGCACAAAAAGACTTCAACTCCAAATGCAAAGAGGCAAAAGAAATCTTGAGATCATCAATCTCGAGTGAAGGCAAATACAAGAGTCACATGACTTGGTGCTCATATCATCGCTAATTTTTTCAAAGACTCAATCTCACTCTTCAAATCAATACAAGATATGCAAGAATTTAATGATGCTTTCAGATACATGCAATTCAAAGTATCAATTTCAGTTTCTAAACTAGCATAATTCTTGCAAGACACTAAACCATCCTTAAGCAATTTCTCATATTCTAAACACATGCTACAAGGCCTAGCTTCAATTTCAATAATTTCAGCCCTAGCATTCTCTAATTGCTTAAGGTGAAAGGAATTAGTCAATTTAAGCTTCTCAAAATCAGCAAGCATGCCTACACAAGAATCACAATCATTTCTAGCCATAGATCTAAGATTGCCTATTTATAATTTTGCATTATCAAGCTCATGATGTAAGGCAACACAAGAATCACATGGCATAGAAGTATTTGATTTTAATAATTCATTTTCAGCTTTTAGGCAAGCAAAAGAATTATTCAAGTTCTCCATGTCTACAAGCAATGAATCAAAAGCATTCATGGAGGTTTTAATTCGAGAGCTCATGAGACAAATCACCCTTATCTTTTTCTAGAAATTTTACTTTCTTCCTAAGAGCAATCAGCTTAAGATCATATGAAAACAAGACATTTATAAGTCTTTCTTTGCTCACCTTGCTTAGCTCAAGTAGGGATCGCCCTCTAAGAGTCATTATTGAAAAGCTCTCCATCATGTTCATCCTCAATCGCCATCACAAGATATGCCACCGGCTCCTTCTCCTCGCTCCAAGTGTATCTCATCTCTCAAATTAGGACAATCAAAACAAAAGAGATCGCCACAAATATCGCAGAGAATTCCTCCTCAACCGCCAACATAAATATCGAGCGCTCAAGCCGCCTTGTCACGATGGACATCAATGGCAAAAGAACCACGACAATCGCCACAAGTCCTCATATCACGCCATGCTCAAAAATCAAGAAGATCACAAAAGAGCAAACTTGGCTCGATACCACTTGTAGGACCAAACAGTGACTAGAGGGGGTGAATAGGAGCTCAATCAATTTTTTCATTAAAGATTGATTCAACACATATTTCACTCCAATAGCTATGAGAGCTATGAAGATCAATAGATAAGCACAATGGAAGACTTATGTTGAATCCACTCCAAACCCCCAAGCATAGCAATCAACAAACACAAAGATGTGTCAAGAAACAGAATCGAACAACCGCAGTAATGGGCGGTTGTACCAATGTCCGCATAATCAGAGAAAACCGGCGGTTGTACCAATGTTCGCACAACCAGAGGGCAAACAAAGCGTTGTACCAATTTCTCGAACAGCCCGACGATTTAAAAAACTAGGCACAACTTTTGATCCACTTGGCCAAACTCTACGAAATTTGAAACATATCTTCTCTAGGAGGTTAGGAACCTATTCCAATTGAATATTGAGTAGATCCACATCAAAGTTCCATCCTTTTTCTATTTGAACGAAGATTGTTTCAAAAATCGAGTCAAAATCGAAATATGATCTAAAGACTTGCTCGTGGGTGATTGATGATCAAGATGATTCTAGATGGGTTCCCATATGTCACAGCAAGTTAGATCAAGGCAAGAAACCAAGGGAAAACTCAGAGATCAAGAAAAGCCCCAAAATCATCAAATAGAAAGGAAGAACACAAAAGGACTCATCTTGTGAAATCTGTTGATTGATTTGAGATAGATGATTGTTATTTACAGCCACTCCATCTAGGAGGACAAAGCTCACCACGTGAGCACACACTCAATCCAAACCCTAGAAACCCTAGCCTCTCTCTCTTCTCCTCAAAACCCTAAAACACACAAATAGGGTTACAAAGGCCAAAGGGTTCTAAGTGCAACCAGACTTAGCCCTATTTATAGTGGAGGCTAGATCCTAGAGAATATTCCATTAGGGCACCCATTAAGCCCAACACACAAATGGGTTAACACACGACGCATCTCAAAGCGCCGCCTTCATCTTCGCTGACCTAAACCGCTTCTCCATGCACCGCCCCGCCATGTTTAGCTAAGGCCAAGAAGGTGGTTTCAAGACACCACCACTTACCACTTTTCCTAGATAGAGCAATTTCCCAAAATGCCCTCTACCGACCTTTATGATTCTTCGCCTCAAGCATCTCCCATGTCTCGCCTTCATCCATGTGATCCCAATGACTTCCGCCAAGCCTCTCACGATCCGGATGCCACCGAACCGCCCTCGCTAACCGGGACCAAGTCACTTGGCGCACCACATGTCTCACCACCCGTTGCTTCCGCCCTGCTCCTTGTCTTCTCGGCTTGTAAGCACTCCGCTAGCCTTAGTCATCTTCCAAAGACAACCTTGATCGTTCCGACCTCTGGTTCTCCTAACCTAGTCCCGATCTAGTTCACCTCACCATGACCTAGCTCGTGTCCTACAACCATCACAAACAAGCAAACCATTACGTAGCAATCAAGACGATACACACAATCATCAATCCACATAATTGATGAGGCATGAGCACATACCTTCATAAAGGCCTTTGCTCAAACTTCGCTTCTATGGTTCTTATCCATCTTGCACCTTACTTGAGTCCAACCATCTCACCCGACATCCACGATAGCTTCCGACCTTGGTTCTCCTAACCAAGTCCCGGCCCTCTTCGTCGTTGACCATAGTTGACTCCAAGCCACCTGCACAACAATAGACCAAACAACCATTTCCAGGCACAAGTTCTTCACAACTTGACCTAACCCAAATTCAATTCTCCAATTGAAACAACATTCAGCACACAAACGGTACTATCGCTATGTTATGGTTTAGATTATCGCGCTATGGTCGTATCGCACCCATAATCGCAATCGTATTCACCGCCGGAGAAACCCAAAATCTCCAAAACATCTCCTCCGAAAATTCCATACGGTCTCAAGCGGTCACACCGCCATGCGGTATTACGGCAACCAAAGCACGGCCATACCGCCCGTAACAAAATCAACACTCAAAATGCACTCGCTTCGAAATTTGCAACCGCTATCTAAAATACGCAGATATCAGTATCCCAGATTACCGCCATACACATCATGGGTACTACCGCTTCCACGGAAGACGAAACCCTTAGAAGCACACGCCCGCCACATGGACGATCCGGATTAAAAGGAACGTTCGACCATACTTCCCACTTTGATCGCCACTAACTCACTTACGGTCAGATTGACCACACGAGTACCAAGAACTTCAACGCCGCAGACTACCGATTTTATCGACACTTGTCAAAACTCCAGATTTCAACAAACCTTCAACACTATTGCCAATTGTCTCATCACCTAAGATCATGAGCATGTCCCCATGACATCCACAAATCGCCATCACTTCGCTTCTTCCTCCTCCGCCGCCAGCTAAAACCGATTTAATCCTTCACTCCGTGAGCGGACTCGATTCAATCCTCCCTAACCATCTCTATACCCCTTGATGCTATCCCGAGGGTTGAATGTCGCCATTTTTCTCAGCCATCATTGTCGCTGAGCTTCTCGCCATTGTCGCCCACCGCCGCCAGATCATCTCCGACTAGCTCGCCCCTCCGCCATACCAGACGCCTTAGTGGCCACTAGATGCTCATGCTTACTCTAGTCAGCAGAAGATTTGTCGGATCAACGAATGTGTTGTAAGATCGTAGTCTTCACGCAGTAGTCGAACTTCCTTCGACTACACATGGTCGGTCCTTCTTCGATCGCAGCAAATAAACCTCCCTCGACTACACGCATCAACCTTCTTCCAACCACGCTATCGCAGTAGTCTTCACGTAGTCGAACTTCCTTCGATCGCTTAGTCGAACCTCTTCCGACTACATGTAGTCGAATCTCCTTCGACCACGCATAGTCAAACCTCCTCCGACTACACGAGTCAAACCTCCTTGACCACGATAGTCAAAACCACTTCCGACTAGGTAGTCGAACGATGAACAATACTCAAACTCCTTTTGACCAGTAGTCAAACCTCCTTCCGCCTAGAATGTAGTCGAACCTCCTTCCGCTCGAATATAGTCGAACCTTCTTCCCACTGTAGTCAAACTCTTCTCGACTGTAGTCGAACCTCCTTCCGACTATGTTGTCGAAACTCCATTTGACCATAATGGTTTAAGGCTTCACTCTATTTTTCTAAGACTTTGACCACACCGGTCTAAGACTTCGACCACGTTGTTTCAACCACACAGCTGATCACTATGTTTTGATCACTCGGCCACCATTGAGTTTCGACCATCGAGTTCGACCGACCACACAGCCACCACTATGTTTCACCACATAGTTTTGACCACCGTGTTTCGATCACTCACTTTCGACCACCGAGTTTTGACCACCTAGTATTGGCCACTTAGTTTTGACCATCGAGTTCGACCTCCGTGTTTCACCACACAATTTTGACCATACAGCTTTGACCACTAAGTCTCGACTACTCGCCCACCACCGAGTTTCAACACTTAATTTCGACCACCGAGTTCGACCGACCTCGAGTTTTGACCACTGTTTCACCACACGCCACCACCGTGTTTCGATCACTCACCACCACCGAGTTTTGACCACCGTGTTTCACCACATAGCCACCACCGAGTCTTGACCACCTCGCTTTGACCACCTCGGCCTCGACCACTCGGCCGACCACCAATTTCGACCATTGAGATTCGACCACTCACTTTCGACCACCTGGCCACCACATTGTTCGACCGACCACAGCCACCAATCGTGTTTCGACCACACGCCACCACTTAGTTCCAACCACTCGGCCACCACCCGCCTCGACCACTCGGCCACCACCGAGATTCACCACCCGCCTTGTGAGTGTGTTATGACCACGCTAGTCTAAGGATCCCACCACTATTTTTGACCACAATGGTCTATGGCTTCAATTGCATTATTTCGCCATACCGGCCTAAACCTTCGACCATACTAGTCTATGCCTTCACCACCATGGTCTATGGCTTCACCAGATTGTTTCACCATACTGGTCTATACCTTCGATCACACTGGTCTATGTCTTCGACTAGATTATCTCGACCATACTGGTCTAAACCTTCGACCACACCGGTCTATGGCTTCCACTAGATTACTTCAACCATACTAATCTATGCCTTTGACTACCGTCTAAGACCCTTGGTCCGAGACTTTCCAAAGTGTCGCTTGATATGTTTTGCTTTCTTTCAAAGTATTTTCTTTGAATGCCTTTGGAGTTTATTGATTTCATTTGATTACCTTCAGAGTTCTTGGATTTAATCGTATTCCGCTGCATATAGAATCAAGCTATGATGGAACAAAGAAATTAAAATGTAACAAGAGCAAGACCAGATTATCATAATATTGGGATTTATCGTAATGTTGAGCAAGGCTATTATCAACATATTGAGCCCTATCATAATATTGAGCAAGGCGAGCCAATACTTTGATCATATTGCACCTACTTTCTACAATTATATTGTTTTAAATTATGAAATCGCATTGCTATGATTTATACAACTATATTGGTCTAGCTCATAATTAATGCCTTAATAATAATTGTGTATAAACTTCCAATCCTTGAATTTGGACACTATCCTTGTCACCCTAGAATTAATGGTTTACATACTAGTTAATAAGTCTATATCTAAGTGTCATGCTTAGCCTTGCTTAGATACATTGTCATTCGGGCAATAAATTACTGACATCATTCAAACATTTGAAAATGAATTTGGGCAGTCGAGGCTGGAGCCTGGTTGGTATTTTGAAAAGGAAAAAGGAATTTCAAATGGAAGAACCTGGAAACTATTGTAGACTTGGGTATGTGAAAAGAATGGTGAATGTGTATGGGAGTACGCCAATATGTGATGAAAAGCCGGGTTGGAGCCCGAGGATTTGTGTTGTCCTGGTTGAGGACCAGTGGAAAGTATTGGGTGCATACAGTCGCGGTATTTGCAAGGTGGATGCGGCTCAGGATTAGCAGACGGGTACAACCTGGGAATTGGTGAGGGAATGCGCCTTGGGCTCAGGGGTGGTGTAGCCGCGGGATACAAGGGTTGCGACCTGGGATTCGAGGGTGGTCTCGCCTGTGGGTCAGGGAGATTGCGACCGGGGTTTCGCCAGGGGTGCAACCTGAGTTTCACTGGTGGTGCAAATGAGAGTCGCCAGAGGCATTCAACCTAGAATTTCAGTGTAGACCTACTTAATTACCGAGTGGTTGCACTTTGGGATCACGGATGAATGTAGCCCTAGAATGTGATATAGATTGTGATCCCAAGGGTTGGAAATATGTGATTGGATCCCAAAGGTTAGGAATATGTGATTGGAGTATCGTGAATGGAAATATTGGTTTAGAACCAAGTGATTGGAAATATTGGGTTGGAACCCAAAAGTTGAGATGGTTTGGATTGAGAGCCGTGGTAAATACGGATATGACGAGAAAGAATATGGGATGGTATAGGAGATGGGATCTCCACTAATACTTTACAACCAAAAACTCAGCTTTATAAAACTTGTGTTAGTAAAATGCTAAGTCTCGTGATTTACTATTACTTAATTTATTTCCATAAATGGCTTTGTGCAAAATAAAAGAACCAAGAGCCCCTTGATTATCCCTCGCATGTATGATAATTGCATTGTGTGTTGGCTCATGAGTATGATTGTGCACTCATGCTCACTATTTATATTCTTTTAGTCAGTACGCACAAAAAAAGACTACAGGGACAATTATGAGTATTGATCATGACTAAAGATCAAGAAGGCCAAGAAACTAGGTCGCAAGCCCAAAGTCGATTACCGATGGGCATATCGTGAGGGTTCCACATGTTATAATTTGATTCTCTTCCACTGCTGATCTCTTAAAGTATTTGGCCTGTCTAGCCATTCTACAAGTCAAAAGCCGTAAGGTATATTTACACTTCGTTTAATATTATGCAATAGCTTTACATTTTCGTGATATGTGTTTGAACCAACGCCAGAATCGGTGTGCTATCTTCTCGATATAGGGAATGGCACAAATATACACAATGGGTCCCAAGTTCTAAATTTGGAGTCTGACAGACTTGGTATCAGAGCATATCGACTCTAGATCGTGACCTTAGTAAGCATGGATGTTAGTTTCATTGGTGGAAGTTTTCAAAACCTATCTTCGCTACTAAAGCTTTGTGAAAAATTAAGTAATATCACTCATTCACATCCCTCCTAAATATTATTCTCTTACCTATTGACTCTTCTTTTGATTTTGAAGAGTGATTGGTTTTCTCTCTCTTATCCCAACTTAAATACTTAAGTTCAAGAACGTGACGACTGCTAAGGTAGGGCAATCTCATTTTGAGTAACCCTTGCGCAGAATTGTGCACTCCCACGTGTGTTTCCATGAGTAGACAATATACAATGCGTGAAATTTTAGTTGGAACCTCTGTATCGCCTATTTTGCCCATGGGCATCGATTTCGATAGGGTCGAAAGTCATGCTCATGAGCCTGTTCGCCTGCTACATTTAGCCAAGCTAGCTCGGTTCGAGCTCATTTTTTGAGCCATGCCGAGCCCTATTTCTAGCTCGACAAAACACGAGCCGAGCTCGAGCCACTGTCGAGCCTTTTGGCTCTACCACGATCAAAGGCCCAATGCCCTAATCCAAGGCGGTGCCCTACCCCTAGACCCTTCCTCCAAATCTCCCGATCCCTTTGTGCTTCCTCGGTTCCTTCCTCTTCCTCCCGATCCTCGCCCACCCGGCCAACACCTGGCCCACTGTGCCACTGCCATTCCACCCGTGGCCGCTGTCCCTAGCTCCTTCGCCTGTGTCGACCCCCGCCTCTCTCCACCCCCGCCTGGCGTCAGGTGCCCATGCCCCATCCGGCGGCAATGCCTCCATCTCGACGCCCTCCGCCTGCCGCCTGCGCTCAGAGCTTGCTCCTCCGCCCGCCATCAACCCCGCCTTCCACCTCGCTGCCAGGCGGCCAGGCGCCTGCGTTCCCATCCATCGGTGGCCGGCTCAATCCACCACGCCGCCCATCCTCACCGTCTCTTGTTCCATCCGCTGCCGTCTAAGTCCAACCGATGCCAACACGCATGGATCGGATTGGCACCAACGGAGCTTGGAGTCTCGCTGGCGCTAGGAAGAAATCGATTGACGTTGGGGCCTTCGCTTCTAAGACTAGCGGTGGGCGTGGAACCGTCGTCACCTCCTCGCCTCCCACCGCCTCAAATCGCCAAATCGGCATCCTCATCCTGGTGGGTCTTTGAAATAATGTGCTTCTTCAAGATAATGTAGCTAGTCAAAAGAATAAATAACAAACCGTTTTGAGAAGTTCTATTGTGCCAAACATTTTATGGATGATAGATAAGTTCTACTGCGCTGTTGCCAACCATTATATGGATGATGATGATCTTGTAAGAGGCACCTTTTTTTGTCTTAGTTTCGTAAAAGGATAAATGATGTCATAGCTTATGAACTTCATAACTACCTCTCGTTTTCTCTGCACAACTAAAAGCTTGTAGAGTTACTTTGTTTAGATTCGATGAGATGTTGTAGTTCATACCAATTATTTTTTAGACTAAGGAGATAAACTTACAATAACCCAAAGTTCATACCAAAGTAGAGCTTCATTGAGTGTGAGCTATTGAGATTTGAGAGTGCATCAAAGAAGTAGTGGATGAATTAATATCAATACTTTATATTCCAACATATTGTAATGAATAAGCTGCTACCTTTTTTAAAGGGAAACCAAGCTCCTAGTTGATTACAACTATAAATACTTTATCTTCCATCATCAAGGAAATGGTGTGAGCTGTTAGACTGTTAGTGCTGCTAGAGTCATGTTAGACTATTAGTGCTGCTATTTCTTGCATCTTTGGCAACTATGAGGTCATGCAAAATTGTTTATGGAGTACATCTTTTGTTTTTTGAGATTTCTACATGTCCAATAGACATGATGATAGGACTAGAGCAAGCACACAAAATATTCTACTTGAGCATATATAACATGATTCATATATTCTTACTTGAGCTTTATATATTCTACTTGTTTTAGACATGCTGTGACATTCCTTGTCTAATTATCTCCATTTTTTTTATCGTAGTCATCTAGCGAGGATGCGGATTGGGAGCATATGGTCGATGATGATCAACCATCCGACGCGAGGGGGAACAAGGACATGTCTCTTGTGGATTCTTCAAGTTCAAATGATGATGAACAAGGAGCTGTGGAATTGACAGAAGATGGTACTACCGTGTCTCAAGGAAGATCAAAGAGGGAGGCAAAAGGCGGAAGGGATCTCCAAGGCAACTGGAGACAAAAACAAAGATCGATTGTTGGAAGATCTTCAAGGTGGTGACTGCTCCATCCAAGACAAAGAAGGGGAGATCGACACAAGGGCAAAGTGTAGGTTTTGCTACAAACTCACGCCTTATAAGCAAGGGGGAGCTACTTCACTTTTGATGAGGCATATACCAAAGTGCACGCCATATCGTAACAAGGTGGCTAAGATGAAGGCTCAAGCTAATTTGAACTTTGGTCCCGCCATGGCAGACACGGTTTACCTCTTATTACCACTCCTAAGGAATATGATCAAGATGAAACTCGCTTAATCATTGCTAAGATGATAATTGTCCATGAGTATCCTTTTAGGATGGTAGAGCACGCTTGGTTTAATGTTTTAATGCATTACTTAAATTCATCATATCAACCCACTCAGAGAAAGACGATAAGAAGTGAATGCATCAAGATTTATGATTCAGAGAGGGAAGTCCTTAGGAAGAGTCTCGTATGTCTCCCATATAAGTTTAACTTGTGATTTGTGGACCTCTAACCAAAACCTTTGCTACTTGAGTTTGGTAGCACATTATATAGATAAAAATTGGTTATGCAATATCGTGTGCTGAACTTTATTGAGTTGGATCCTACACACACGGGGTTGTCATAGCTCATGCTCAGTCTTTTGATTGCATTGTCAATGGAAGATAGAGGATGAGATTATCACACTTACTCTTGATAATGCTTCCTCAAATATTGTTGCGCCAAGTTTGTCGCTAGACGATCAACTCATTTCCTTGCCAAATATTTTCATGTTCGATATGGTTGTCATATAGTGAACTTGGTCATAAATGATGGACTACTACCATTAGCACCTTTGATAACCAAGCTCGTGAAACAATTAAGTATATAAAGAAGTTCCATCTCGTATGCACAAATTCTACAAATTTGTTCATCACTTGCTTTGCAAATTGGTCTTGGGTTGAGCCTTGATGTGTCCACACGATGGAGTTCCATATACAAGATGTTGTCACCTACCTTGCTTATAAGGACGCTTTTAGTGTGTTATACCGACATCGGATGCAAATTACCAATGGCGACCATCGAAATGAGATTGGGCATTGTATGAGAAAATTGCACCAATATTGAAGTCCTTGGTCAAGTGACTAGTGCATTTTCTCGGATCAACTTATCCAACAACAAATATTTTTATCCTTACATAGTTAATGAAGGTTGCATTAAGAGCGCAATTGCTTCCGGAGATGATCACTTGAAGCTCATGGTCACGCAATGTTGGACAAGTTTGATAAGTATTGGGAAGAACAGTAACAATGTCATGGTCCTTTCTACTATTCTTGATCCTAGGTTTAAGATGAGATTCATTGGTTGGTGCTTCAACCAAATGTATGAGCCCTCAAAGGTTGCACATGAGCTTGATGATGTGAAGGTCGAGTTGGAAGATTTGTATTCATAGTTCGAGATGGATCATCGGCACAACAAGGTGGCTAGTAGAGGTGATGTAACCTCCTCTTCACCTATGGGTACAAGCAGCCTCTTTATCCTCTGGCCTCATCTCGCCACTATTCTTATGCTCCACTTCTACCGAGCCTTCAAAGTCGAGTTGCTTATCTATCTAGATGAAGCTTAATGAGAGTTTAGATAACAAGGGCTTCAAATTGCTTGAGTGGTGGAATTTGAATGCACATAGATTCCCTAGAGTGTCAAAGATGGCTAAGAATTTCTTGACTATACCAAATAGTAGTGTATCTTCGTAATCAACTTTAGTGTCAGTAATACCACCACCCATTGAATGCCCAATGATACGATTTGTGTTATTGAGAAAAAGCTTATAGTGCAATGAAATAGTATGTACCATCTAGTATTGTGACAGAGTTTAGGAAGAGGATCGCCCCGTGATTTATATTACTTTTTAGTGTCATAGTTAAGGTTGACCAATATTATTGCATAAGAGTTAAGAGGACAAATAACAAAATTATCACCATACTAGGCCATCGAGTAAGGTCTTCAAGATAAACAACACCGGTACTATGAGGCTTTTTTTAATCTCTTCATTAATCAAAATAGATCAAAATTCATCAGAAACTACTATCGGGTGTTGTAGCCTTGTAGGGATGAGATATATAACATACACATATGCCTTAAGACAACATTTATACCACAATTCAAGGCTCATGCATGTCTTGTACAATGTACTAAATTTTCCCTCTTACTGCAGAAAATGGGTAGAACATCTATGCCATTTCGGCTAATTTTGCATTGATTTTGTAGGATCGTTGGATGCTTCAGATGACACCAATACGCCATGAGCCCATGACATCGGGCCAAGAGGACCTTTTATTTTGGAGTTTAGACTTTAGATTGTTATTTTGAACTCTTGTACATTAAGTGCTTACTACTTAGCATAGATCCATGGACTGTTATATGGATCAATGGATGGACTATTATGTTATATGGAGAATGGAGTTATGGAGTATGGACTATTATATGTAGTTATGGACGGTTAAATATTAAGTGTTAGTCTTTCAATTGAATGGATTATGAATGTTTGATGAATGCATGTGGTCAGATCATGTATGGATTATGGACTGTTATGATTAATGACTCGCTTATGATGTATGGATTATGGATTGTTATGATGAATGGCTTTGTTTATGATGTATGGATTATGGATTGTTATGATGAATGTATTATGAATTTATGAATGCTTGTGGTCAGATCAACTAATTGGAACCTCGCTCGAACGAGCCTTCGAGCCGGCCGAGCTTTGTTTCGAGCCGAGTCAAGTTCAGATTGAACTCGGTGAGCTTGGCTCGAGTCGGTTCGGCCGAGCCATTTCAAATTTCTAATTTCGTAGTCACGAAAAAGCTTGTTTTAAAAAGATTTGTGTAATTGCTTGAACCTTCCCGCCTTTTCAGATGTTAAAATCCAAAATTTTAAAATTAAAATGGGTTTAGTTACTTCATTTCCGCGATCTTCTCCCTATCTCCTCGCTATTTCCTTCCATCCCTTGCTAAAAGCACCACCAGTGTCAAGACCAACATAATACGATGCAAGGTCAAGATGAAGCACCGTGAAGTTGCTAACCCCGACTCAAACCGGCCCATACACAACCCTTAGGCGATCGCATTTTGATAGGGTACAACCAATCAGCCCAAAGAAAGACTCGCCAGACAAATTGAAGAAATATTACGGCAAGGTGGAGTTCAAGATCGTAAGATATTCCCACCCATCAACTCTTGTTCAAAGGTGGATCAATCCTATAATAGATTTGATGCCACCGCCTTGGGACTCATCGACCTATCACATGTCTCGTATGGTAAGGTAGACCACTTTGTGTCTCATTGTCCCAAGAGGCAATCAAATCTAGGCATTTGTCTTGATATATATGGTGAAATTGGGCACTTTGCTAGGGATTGCGATTTAAGGAAGTCAAATAAGGAAATCGTGAAAGTCAAGACATGTCAACGCTAGACAAGGAAGGACACTACATCGACCAAAGCATCACCAACCATCCCAACTGCGATGAAGAACACAGATATGGAGATTGCCTGACAAACTTCTTAGGAGACCAAACCCTCTATCTGCTACTCTATTTCCCGGTGCCTTCAACACCCCTTCATGCATGCCTTGTCTCTCATCTTTGCTAAAGAAGATATTGTTGCCGCTTATACTAAGGAAGGGACAACGCCAAGCTTCTAACACCTTCACCGCTAAAGATTCTGTAACGCCAGAGTCGGCAAAGCGACTAGGATTGCATTAGCATCCTCCGCCACGCCTCTCTTCCTCCTCGCTCTATCTTCTCCTATCCGTTTAGCGAATCTCTGGTCGAGATTCTTTTTAGGGTAGTTTGTAACATCCCAAAAATGCCAAAATACAAGAATATGAGATTTTAAAACTTTTGGTATGTTATCTATTGGTGTTCCGCTTGTTCGCATTTTTGAGAGTTATTTGAGTGCATTTGCTTTTTGCCGCAAGACAAGTGATAAGAAATAGAAACCATCGGCACCAAAAACCCCAAGATCACAGTATAGAATTCTAAAATCTAATTTCTAAATATTCAAAAGTCTACTTAGAAGTGTTTGCCAAATGTCAATCTATGTCTACCCTTGCATAGGAAAATCCCAGAGAAAACATCGAGTTTTAGAACCTAAGATTCTATTACAATCTTTCCTTCAATATTCTCCCTAGCCTATTCTTCTTTTCCCCTGCTTTGTTCCTCCGACCACCGCCGGCAAATGTCACCACTCACCATTACTTGTCGTCGCTGTATGTCGCTTGCCGCGATCGTGCCACCACGCCTTGTCAATTCATTGCCCATACCAACCCAAGACTGTATAGCGCTATACCGAGCGATCGACACCCTTTGGGAAATCTCCGCCCTAGTGGCTATAAGTAACCCTCCACCGCCCCCGTGAGCCCCTTCGCCACACCAAGCCTTCTACCACCTCCTCTCTTCTTCAATCGAGCCCGAGCTCACAGAAGACCGAGCTCCATGTTTCACCAGTGGCACCGCCCCATCATCGCTGCAATCCAGAGACCCCCATGCTCCTCTACCACTGGCCACATTGTGTTCCAAATTACCATCAAGAAACCCCTAAACTAATTCGAGGTTTTGTCCATAGGAATCGCCGCCACTTCGCTCTTCCTCCCTCCCACCAGCCAGCTAAAACCAAGAATCCTTCACTCGTCAAGGACACCGATTCAATCCTCCCTAACCATGTCTATGAAGGATACGTAGGCTACGATAGCTAACAATTCAAAAATTCTACCATGTAAACTAGGAAGCCATGTAAGTAGAAGATCACAGATCGTTACCACTAGACGCCAGAGAGCAAAGGAAAGAAGAGTTGAGCAACCGTCCAATGTAGAGCTGCCTATGTAGTGGTCGAGTCGATCGCTCCTCCAAAGAACCTTTGTAGTTCCTTATGAAGATCGCGGATCGTCCTCAAGCGCTAACAAAGAATCGAGTAGCGCCTACCAGATTCTACACATCCAGGAAGGAACAACAGACGCTTAGTGTGCTAGCACCATGTCGCATGGCAGCTCTCGTGAAGATGGCAGCTAGGGTTTCTGGTGAGAGCAATTCACGCCAACTCGCCTTTTCGCCACGCCTCAAGCATCTCCTTATATAGTGTTCGTGACGGATCCTATCCAACACATTTGACAAATCGCTCCTCAGATCGGGTTTGTTCCAACCCGCTAAATGTGTGACCTGCTAGGTTTATGCATATTCTTGTGACTCTAAACACCTTTCCTACCACGAGTCGTTAGCAAGACTCTAGCAGACAACGATTCCTCGAATACACATAAATTATATCGAATCTAACCTTATTGCAATATGATCTATGACCAGGTCCTCATCACTTACGACTAGGTCCCATCTCTATACGCATCAGTCAGATTTGGTCACGCACTACCAGAACTCCTCACGCACAAAGCTACTTAATTATTCAGGATTACGTCGATCGCCTACTACCACCTCGATCTCTATAATGACTAGTCCGTGAATCGACGAATCCGTTTACCTACCGTATTCTCCCTTTGCCTCACGATATCCGGTTGAACTCAAGTGAGATGTTGTGTCATCCATGGATCTGCTCAATACTTTCTCGATCGAAAGTTCGGATATCTCACGTGGTCTAACACTTCGACCACTAGTGGCATGGCCATGCACTTACTTTATCCGACCACAACGAGGGGCCCAGAGACATCTCTCCGTTATGTTAGAGGGCAAATCCCATATCCGATCAACACATTCCTTCGCATGTTTCAGAGCATACCCGAAAGCTACCTTTATAACTACCCGCCATAAGTAGCTTATGGCAACCCCTAAGAGTGCTATTACATATGCAGAAACCATGTTGATCTCGTGTCTAAGGATTATACATCATCATTGCATGAGACCAACTAACTACACATAGAATCATAACAATCTCAATAGTATCTCAAGGTGGGTCAATCCAACCCCATGTTCTCCAACATTTATTCACATTATTGATTCGACATCCCTATATCCATGATCGTGAAACATGGTCATCAATCAATACAATGTGTCGGTCGATAGAGTCACTAGTGTTCTCGACCATTCACATCCCACTAAGGATTCATTTAGAACGACATCATATAAGTTAAAAGAGTTTCACCAACAAGTCACATACTTGTTAATCTTCATAACCAATGATTCATTCAAGGAACATGATAACATATTATCAAATATTATGAACATAATAAAATATAATCATCTCTATGATTGCCTCTAGGGCATATTTCCAACACTCTATAACCCCTTGTTGCTATCCCGAGGGGTTGAATGCTGCTCATTTTACTCAGGCCACCACCGCCGCTTGGAGATTCTCTTACTGTCACTGTCCACCGTCGCTAGATCATCTCCGACTAGCTCGTCCCTCTCTGGCATACCCAGATGTTCCTAGTGGCCACTAGATGCTCATGCTTACTCTAATTGCATGGAAGCATTATCGGATCAAAGAATGCATTGTAAGATTATGTAGTTCTTCACGCAGTAGTCGAACTTCCTTCGACTACACCGTCGAAAGCATCTGCCCTAGACCCATGCACCCGTGACCTTGAGCCATCAAGGTACCCTACCCATGAACCGAGGGCCCACCGTCACCTCTCTCATCCTTTTTCCCGGATTTATTTTAATTCTAAAATATCGTACGACGTTAGCATGCATCATAATCTAATTTTTTCGAGAGAAAATAATTCAAAGTTAATTATAGAAATTCCTTTTGAGTATTTTCCTTAGATTAGATCTTCCAAAGGCCATATCTTCTTCATCCTAACTCCGATTGAACCCATTCAAATTTCTAAATTCATCTAAATTTGAGCTATATTTATTTGAGATTTTTATTTAATTTTTAGAGTTTGTTTTGTCTTTAATTATATATTTATTTTATTTAATTGCTTTGCTTAAGTAGTAGACGTTGATTCTTTGGGAAATTTTGAAGAAGAAGGAGTGCACCAAGATCAAGATCAATACAGTGATCTATTCCAAGGCAAGTTGTACCTTTTTATCATATTAAACCCAGTTTTCAAAATTACTTTGATTTAAATTAATGCATTTACTTTAAGTATTTATTTAAATGCTTTTGGGTTTAGTTATTAATCCAATTTGTTTATATCCACCTTGTCTATAGTTTTGTTATAATCTTTTGTCACCCTAGATTGGTTCATTATTTAGTTAGTATCGTCGTAGTAGCACCAACGTGGGTTGGTTAGATATGAGTAGATTGCTTAGCCATGCAACAAGTCATCATTTCATATGAGTTGCAAATATGAATTTGACTAAGTGAATATGGAACTTGGTGATAAAACTATGTGTGTTGTGTGTTATTACTGCTGATGGTATGTGTTGCACTTAACCAACAGGTGGGAAAAGATTTAGACCGAGACAAGTGGTGGAAACTTTGTGATATGGGTGGAGCTTAGTGCATGGGATTTGAATTGTGATTACTTAGTTAGAAATTCAAAGTCTTGCCTTGGTCAATTAAGGACTTAACTTTGTGTGCTATTGAACTGAGCCACAATTGTACGTACCACATGCATGGTATGGGACGGGCCTAACTTAGTAAGTTATGGATTCTATTAATCGACTATTCATGTTGTAGGTTAGGCTTTGTGTTAGTGGAGGTGTGTTTTAGTCTCCGTATGCACTCACATCATGACGGTTCATCGCTTCCTCTGCCCAATCTATTATGCGATGGACTAATTTCCTCTCAGGGTGTTAGTACTGCCAAGAAACACATCGGGAGTGTCAATGCTTGAGATGAAGTTTCTAAAAAGTTTTGTTATGATTGGTGCTTGCAACACCGGTTATATCATGTGGGTAAAGTGTACAACCTCTCGAGAGTGTTAAACAATCTATTCGGATAGTCAGCATTCGCAAATCATGGACATGCTCTCGGATTTCATACGAGGGTTATATTTTCATAAAACACTTGGAAAGGAGCCGTGTGATTTAAGTCATATGGCTATGTGACTAATTTGATTACACTTTGTGTCCTTTTGTGAAAAAAAATTATTAATTTAATATTGTTTATTTGTTTTAAGTTGTGTTTTAATCTATTATTCAGATTCAATTGCAAATGTTGTATTTCTACAAAAGAACAAATGTAAGCCATTCTTTTTGGAATAAGCCATCATGTTTACATTGCATTCTCAGTAGTATGACTTATGTAGTATGGTTGTGTATTCATGCTTGCTATAATCAATCAATAGAAGTGGAGGAGTCTTCACCGCTTTTGAGGAGGAGTTCTACAAAGGTGCCGATCACTAGGTCTTAATCCCAAATTTCTTACACTGTGTAGAATCGATGGGTTTACCAAGTTTATTTTGTTCCGTTGCTTATTTTATTATTATGTAGCCTCATGCGCTTAATAAATGTAAACTCGACTTTTAGGTCAAAATTGTTATTTTTTATTCAAATTGCTCGCTTATTCTATTATTTCATCTTGTGTAGATCAATATTCACCGTGTTGACACCGTGTGTGCTAACATGATCCTCGACTAGTCATTATACACGAGGGTCCATAATTGCATTTTTGGGTCCCGATAAAAGAGGATTGCTCTATCCCATCGACTCGACCAGAAGGTTCCTATCGTAGTTGAACCTACTATTAACAATTATAAAGTTAATCGAGTCTTAATAGATGGAGGTAGCTCATTAAACATTTTATTTACGAGAGCATTGGAAGAAATGCAAATTCTCAGGTTAAAGGTAAAACCTGTGAAATATGCTTTCTATGGCATAGTTCCTGGTTCTTCCGCTAAGTTGATAGGGCAACTGTCCCTACCGGTTATGTTCGAAGACCCATTAACTTCCAACAGAGAAGATTCCTTTAATGTGGTGGATTTTGAAACCAAGATACAATGGAATCCCTCATCGCCCCAAGATAAGCAAAATTTCTAATAGCCACGCATTGCGGTTATCGGAGTTTAAAAATACCAGATCGAAAGGAGTCATCAAGGTTCAAGGAGATCGAAAAATGGCTTATGCATGTGATCTGAAATCCTAGAACCTGCTGACGAGTCGACTGTGGAAACTAATCCGCCATGCAAGGTGTCAAGCACTCGAGGCCAAAGATGGCGCCGAAGCCTTCTCGACTGCACTCAAGGAGGTCCCACTCGATAATGGTGCTTTTGAAAATGCCAAAATGTCGCTTGGTTAAGAAATACTAACGATCTACCCAAAAAGGACTGAATCACAGGACTCAACCTAAAATAGGAAGAGTCGCCATCTCCTTCCTCCGAGGAAACCTAGACGATTCGCTTAGCAGCATCCAACATGCCTGAGTCCCCAAGGAGGTGATTGACATCGCTAGCTCTCCACCGGCAAAAATCGGTCAACCGGTTAAGACGCTCAGACCATGAAAAAGAGGCAAACCAGGTTGGAGATCGATAAGCTTCTCGAGGTGAATTCGTTCGTGAAGTCGACCACCGAATGGCTCGCCAACCTGTAATGGTTAGGAAAAGCAATGGAAAATGATGAATGTGTATTGACTTCACGAGATCTTAATAAAGCTTGTGTGAAGGATGGTTGTCCCCTTCGCATTGATCAACTTGTAAACTCTACTTGGGTGTGGGTTATTGAGTTTTTGGATGCGTGCAGTACCACAGTTAATATGAGTAAAGATGATGAAGGAAAACTTTTTCATCATACCAAATGGCACTTACTTTATGTTAAGATGCCATTTGGACTCAAAATCTTGGTGCAACTTTTGGATATGCAAAAACCTTTAATCCTCATATAGGTGAAACTTAGAAACCCTCGTTGATGACTTGGTTGTAAAAGCATCAATCTTTGGTGACCACATTTTCGACCTACAAGAGACTTTCAATAACAAAAGGCATAACCTTAGGTTAAATCGAGAAGTATGTTAAAGTTTCTTTGGGAAAGCTTATTGGATTCCTAGTTTCGACTAGAGGAATTGAAGCAAACCTGCGAAATATTATTGTCGACGAGATCGCCCTCCAACCACAAAAGGAAGTCCAAAACTAACAGAAATTGTATGGCGGCGCTAAGTCGTTTCATAGCACGGTTGGGTGAAAAAGGACTCCCCTTCTTCAAGCTTCTTCGGAAACATGAGAGTTTCGAGTGGACTAAAGAGGCAAATGATGCCTTTGAAGGACTTAAGAAGTATCTTCGAGTGCCCGATCTTAGTTTCTCGAAGATCGAGAGAAACATTGCTGATTTGCGTGGCTACAAGCATACAAGAAGTCGGTGATTGTCTTGATAAGTAGAATGAAGCGTTCAACGGCCGGGTATATCTGTAATGAAGTCTTACATAGACCTAGAAAAGATACCCGGGCACAAAAGTTGCTCTATGGTCTCCTTATGGCTTCAAAGAAACTAAGGCATTACTTTCGGGCCCATAGAGTGGTCATACCAATAGGATATCCCCTAGGTCAAGTTCTATAAACAGGATGGATTGCAAATGGGTGGTCGAAACTTAGGACGTTGACCTTCATTTCTTCTCACGAACGACAATCAAGTCGAGCAATAGCGAGAATCCATTGCGAATGGGCTGAACCTTAAACCCAAGGGCAGAAATGCGAACACCGGTGATGGACATGATGTAATTTGATGGTTCCTTGATGCTCAAAGGCTCGAAGTGCAGGTTGATATCCTCTTGGAGAACATATCAAATAA